>OY718807.1:5342482-5679982 GCA_963070105.1 Litomosoides sigmodontis | reverse complement strand
CGCTTGCAACTTTTGTAAATCGTAGATTTCCATTTTTCCCATTTGTTCACATTTACACTTTAATTACATTTGCTGGGGCCTTTTATCAATTATCAATTCCATCATTCTCTCTCTCCATATTACCATGCCTGCATGAATGAGCTCTCCTCTGCTGTGTCTTTAGCTTTCTAATGAACTATTCGGATTTCTTGAACAGTATCCGGAACATGCTTGCTTGCCGACAGAGTAGGAAATACAGAGAAGAGAAATGACATCTGAGGATCTGTGGTACTTACTACGTACGGTCGCTATCGTTTCTTTTACAACTTTTACGCCCATTCTCAACATTTCCCGATTTTCTCGCTTTCAGCGCCTAAACCTTAAGTTTTCCTGCACAGTACGAAAATGCTTTGAATGAAGAATGGGTTGACTGGCAAAAAGATCTTCTAGCTACTGCTCCACTGCTAATCTCAAAACGATCTCACAGTGTTAAATTTCATCGTTAGAATTAATCTCTTACATTAATACACATTACTCTTACAGTTTCCTTCTATTGATGCTCTTTCATTTCGATTTTATTTTATTTTTCAAAAAAAACCATTACATTACTGTTATGGCAGCTTAATGGTGAAGAGAACAGAGAAATGACCGAAGCTACGTGTGGGCGGCCTTGCACTGAAAATTAAAAAATTCAAGTGAATGTAGGTAGGCATGCAACGGCCTTGCACTAAATATTTTTATATCAGTACTATCAGTTACGATACAGTCGAAAGTGATTTATAAAGTGTAGGCGAAGAGCGATTGGTGACCTGTCAAAACCTTTTTCAGTAATTATTTAATTAGGCTTCCCATGACCTATTCTGCGTCTCTCTTAGAAATGAAAAGTTTTACAGCTCAATTAGTAGAAAAACAACAAATAACTATTTACTTCAGTTTTCACAATTCGTAAAACTTTTCAAATGCAAATAACACCTAATGTTTTGACCTATGTCTATTGCAAATGAACTTTTTCAAATATATATCTTTGAATCGAACTCATTTCAAATAACGTAGCCCATTTCAGTCGCTCCCATTTGCTGCTGCCATTCACAGAGCCAACAAAATAATATTTGCTCATTTGATGCTTGAACGATGAATATTTACTTTCACACTTCATTGTCCATTTTCCACTACTTAGGTTTCCTTCCACTTCACTTACCATCTTTGTCACACTGAAGCGATGCTGTAATTTGCAGCTAACACATGCAAAGATGTTTTTGCTGTTTCTTTTCTTTTTTGCCTTCAAATTTCAAAGCGCTTAGGCAAAAGTGTCTAAAAGCAAAATTTGTTTGCTGTTACTCAAATCTAAGTTCCGAGTAGAAATTTGATTAATTGGTGGAAGATAAGAGCTAAATTTTCTATTGATCAAAATTTCTGAGAAGAAAGAAAGTCTGCAAAATTCGTAATTCTTTTATCAAAAATTGTGACAATTTGAGCAAAACTAATTAATAAAACATCAAAAAATTCATGTTGAGGCAAATATGCCATAAAATGAGGTGAAGCAAACAAACAGTACGAGTTCTGACAAATTTTTGAAATTCATCTACCTATTTAAATCTGTCTTTGCCAATTTCACCTAAGAATGAGGTACGTTATATTATTTGTTAGCTATGTTAATCTTCAGCAACATGTCACCACTTAAATATAATAAATTAAAAAAAAAGCGTATTCGTTAAAAGTTGCATCTCATTGAGTGATAAAAGTATTCAGTACACCAAACGTTTTTAAGGTTTAATTAAAAAAAAAAAAAACTGAGCTTAAAATAAGTTTGCCCTTAAAGTTCACAACATACCACAGTATCACTGGACACTTAAACTTGAAAAAGTTTTGAACATTACTAACCTGAACTTAGCTTCTTTGCAACATTTCAGCATAACTGAAATTTATCCAAATTAAATTCCATCCTATGCCATCTGTTTTACCTTAATTAAATTATTGTTAGCCGTTTGTTCAATCAGTACGTGTTAAACAGAGTTGCTGCTAATACCTTGCAGGTAAATGTGACTGAGTTAGCAATATGCATTTATTAAATGATATGGCAAATTCGTATGCTTATCTCGGATTTCTTTAAAAATTTCTCGCGTTTTATGAGTAGCCGCGTGAGGTGCGTGTGCTGCAGATGAGATTGTAATTGAAATTAAACATTGTTTTATTTGCAAGAAACGGGAAGGGAGGACTGGAAATGCTTCTGAGGTACAGCTTCTCCAATCTTCTATGCTCCCTGTGGTTCGTCTTACACGACTCGTCAGAAGTAAGTCTCCTTCACAGATCATTTAAAATTCCGTTCTATGACTTGAGTTTTGCTGAAATTCACTTACTGTCAGATTATTCTTTAATCAAATTTCCTCCAAACTTATGCAAGCAGTAAAATGTTTAGAATGATTAGTAAATTGCCGAAAAAAGTTTGATATTCAAAAGTAAAATATTGGGATTTCAAATATACCAGTCGATGAATCGATGAATACGAAAAACTTTTGGACAATTTCATAATTTATTTTGATTTCAAATTTGTGTTTATCAAAAGCTGCTATTATTGAGTGATCATGAAATTCATGCTGAAATAGATATAAATAACCATCATTTTATTCACTTTCGACTAACAACTTAGTTTTGAAAGAACGAAGATGAGGATGGCCTAGATGAAAAACCAGGAGACCTTGACATCTTCCTGCCTCGGTGATGATTATGGAAATATGCGGGCTGGAAACACATCTTTCTTTTTCTCACCTTTCCTTTGAAAATGAAATTAGTTTTACACATTCAAAAATTCAAAAAGGATGGAAATTGCCGAAAGGACGAAAAGATGGAATTTCTAGCTCTCTCGGAGCAATTATTCCCTTTCAAATCTATTCATTACTGAGATTTTGCTGTTGAAAATGAAATAAAATTAATAAATAGTTTTGCGTAAATTAGAAAACTACAGTAGAAATGAAACGAAAAAGAAGTACATCATGCCAATGAATGTCAGCTGAAATTTAATTTGAAATTATTATTTCAAAAAATTCTTTCATTTGTTGCAGGCGAGTTCGACGTTAGATGCAGATAACGGTTTGATTGGAGTTCCGGAAATAAGATGCAATCCGGACACGATTGAATTAGCATTTAGAACCAAGCGGGAATTTCGAGGTAAAATTTCGCTTTAACGATTTCTTCTCTAATTTGATAATATATTTATATTATTTCATTTACGTTAATCTGTTGATTATTATCACAAAAGAAATCATCTCAAACGAAGTTTTTCTCACTTCCTTATGTATTTGATGCGTGATTTCAAGTTTGCTGATTTAAAACATGAATTATTACCAAAGTTTTTTTTTTAAAAAAATACTGATTGAGCCGGATGACTAGTTTTTTAGGTAAAGTATTCGTGAAAGGTCACTATAGCAATCCAAATTGTCGAATTGATTATGGCAAGGCAATCTTAGATAGCAAAAATCCAGCAGGCGGCATTACATTGAGTCACGGACAGTGCGATATGAATCGACAGCGACTGGTATGATAATATTCTTGAATAAAAAGCTTGCTTACTACAAATCCCCAACTTCTACCTGTCACTCCAATTGCAGATCCAACCGGAAGGGATGCAATTTTCCACAATTCTTGTCATCAGTTTTCATCCGGTAGGTCCGTTTATGTCTTCTCAATTAAATGTACGCTTCAAATTAGAAATTGCTATTGCCAAACAGTTTATAGCATTTTTTCCAACTGTTTTAAAAATTTGCCAGCATCAGCGTTAGTAAAGGTCATTCGATCATCAGTGGACAGTGTTGCAAATTTCAGTTATTTATAACGAAACTTGATCGAGCATTTCATATCAGATGCATGTATCGCGAGATCGTACAACCAGTTTCTTCGGGAATCGAAGTGAGGTTAGTTCCTTCTGATTCAGCACAACGTCGTATTCGTGTGCGCTTCTAGTTCATTGCAATCGCACGGATTCCGATGTCGCTGCTCTCAGATGCGACATTGTGGGATTAGATGGAAAGTGGAGGAACAGGTGGAAGTGAAAGTATCTGATATGCGGAGAGTTACGCTATGCTTGCGAGTTAAAAATTGAAATTCTCAGCATGAAATGATTGAAATTTTATTTTACAACAATCCCCTAACAGCTCTTCTGTATAGTGCGCTGGCAACGCAAGCGGTAGAGTATGATTATCCATTTCCAAACTGTATCTATACGATTCGAAAAGATGAGATCGATGGACCAATATTGAAGTATGCAAGAGTTGGTGAGCAAATCGTCCATCGATGGGAATGTCTATCAGGTATGAATTTCATCCTTTTCACTCAAATATGAAAAATGGAATAATTGTGGATTCTTTCAGATGCTTATGGCTTGCTGGTGCACAATTGCTATGTGGAAGATGGACAAGGAGAAAAGCAAATTATCATTGATGAGAATGGGTATAGAATCTTATGATGTTCGAGATTCAATAGCTTGAATCTAATTCTGCGGAACTGATTAAACTTCTAATTTTTAAATGGACAGAGCGCAAAATTCTTTAGCAATACTTCAGGTGTCATACAGATAGAACAGTTTTGGGTGATCCGACATATGTTGAGTCTCTTAACATGGCATATCGCGAATCATTAGTATTCAAATTTGCTGACCGGGTAATCGTTCGATTTCAGTGCCAAATTCGTCTGTGCATCAAAGATACCGGTGCCTGTGCCGGTATTACTGTAAGTTAGTTGCTTATTTAGTATTACTGAATGTTATTTGTTTCTGCTGAGAAAAGGCCTGTCGTTTAGTTTTTCAATTCTTTTGTCCTCCCAACAATCTTTCAATTGTGTGTCA
Source organism: Litomosoides sigmodontis (assembly GCA_963070105.1). Taxonomy (NCBI): domain Eukaryota; kingdom Metazoa; phylum Nematoda; class Chromadorea; order Rhabditida; family Onchocercidae; genus Litomosoides; species Litomosoides sigmodontis. Next base: position 5,675,166 of record OY718807.1, on the reverse strand, counting down.
AACCTCACTACCGACGTCACGTTTAAAGACGAGAGATCTTCCACGAATAACGTCGTATTGGGTGATATTTGCATCATCACTGATCCAAATTGTTAAAAAAAATGAAAATTATAGCCACCGATGTGCTCCGATGAGAAAGAGCAAAGGAACGAAAAATTCGCAACGACAACAACAGCGAGTGGATCGATCGTTGATCGCGCAACGAATGTCACTAAAGTGAGTTGACGTTGACGGATTCTACTCACTACGTGAAGCTAATAAGCCACTAACTCATAGCCACGCAATGACGACGATGTTGCAGGTTCAATCAAAGAGGCGTCGGTTAATGCGATCGCCGGTATCTGACAGATCAAAGCTCGTGGCTGACGCAGATTTAATATCACAGCCTGTTTATGTGTTAGACGCTGATGATGAATATCAAGGTGGGAAGCTTTACATTTTGTGCAAAAATCAATCTTTTAATATTGATTTTTCAGATGTAAATTTTATAAAAAAATAATTCGTATCTTTAAGACAAAATTTTTCATAAAAAGTATTTCTTCACTAATACTATCCTTCGCTGTCCTAATCACTTTATTAGTAAAAATTTCTGCGTACTCAATAACATCTAAGTTATTAATTGAAAATTAGAGAGATTCAGGTGAAAACAGTGGCGAGCTAAGGCAGAGCACGCCAGAGATATGCGTAAGTAACACATTATTTGCAACATTTGTGTCTGTTATGGCTACTGCCCTTCTGGCTGTAACTGCAAGTGCTCTTTGGTTCATGCGCAGGTGGCTCAGGTAAATTTTTAAATCAGAGGTTTCACTTTTTCAGCTAGCATTACTGCGTAGAAGTTTTCTGACTGGACGAATGTCAGGAAGCGACTTGGTAGTAATGAAGGCAAATGATCGTTTAAGTGAAACCCAGGCAGCTTGATCTGAGAGATTTTATGAATGGTTAATTACTATTTCGGTCATTTCAGGTCATCCAAAAGTACGGCAGATGTATATTGCGGCGGGAAGCAATATATTAGTCATGCATGCGCATTAAATTTCTAAAGCAATTTCATTTCTTAGTCATTCATTACCAATGGGAGAAAAAAACAAAGACGGAATGAGAAATATGAAAGCAAAGAAGATCGTTTGCGACGATTCCGCCCTACGCGATATGTAAATTTCATGCATTGCAGGAATTTTTTTCTTTCAATCTTCAGAAAGTGCATAATGCCAAATTAGACTTGTCGTTCGTCCGTTTTTTTTTCATCAAACGGACGAGACGATGCTATCCGTTCACGGATTCTTCTACGACTGCTTCCCTTAGAAATGTCTCAATTGAAAGATCGATCGATTACTATCTAAATCACTGCAGAGATAGAGAAAAAAACTGTTTTTTTTTTGAAAACTTTTGATGACTTCTTGAGATGTACTTTAATGTTATACTCTCAGTGAAACAGGCCATGTCAAGGTTACTAGTGGATTTCCACCTTTGTTCAGCGAAATGGAATTTCTGATGTCAATAGTTCACGACCTAAGAATACATTCCATTTGTTAGTGATTGCTGTCGAGTTTGGTAACAGTTCGAAAGAACGAAAAATGAAATTAGAATTATATTAATTCATTCATAAAATAATCCAAATTGCTATTAAATATACTGCAACATGCTTTTAGCCATTTCCGTTTAGCCATTTTTAACATTCATTCAGTGAATAAGAGCTAAAATCAAAATGAAGCCATTTTGACTAATTCATTCTGATCACTTTTATCGAACTTCAGCGAAATTTTGCAATCTGCTTCCTCTCTAAAAATATCCCTCTGCCACAAGAAGGATGCAATAGCCTTGTGGCATTGCAGGAAGCAAGGAAGCACAGGAATTTCAAAATATACTGACGTGAAATGAAATAGATTCTTTACTTTTATCAGTTAATTTAAGTTAATTTAAGCCTTTGGTTCAAATATGAAATGGAAAGCTCGTAGGCTAAGCTAAAACCACGACGCATCGTTCGCTTTAGTCCAGCAATTACTAGGCTGTTTCAGATAGGCGGCATTCTCAGGAAGTTCCTTCCACTCACAGTTTCTTTTAATATCATTGCAAAAAAAAAAACCATTTCACTTGGAAGGCATTTGGTGCGTTTGAATTGCGCTTTGAAAAGAATTTCATTTTGACTGTTTTCGCTTTTACTGTAAACTGTAAATTCATGCAAAGAAAGAAGATTTTCATCAATTTCTGGCATTCATGTTTAAATGTGCATTGATAGGTAGGTAAGGAAAGATCATTCTGACATGACTTGAATTGAATAGATATCGATGCAAAGGATGATTTACGATACCTCTTGAAATTCATTTTTACAACAATTTTCGGCTACGTGGTATTCCTTCCTCCGTGCACTTCTCACGTTTTTGAACATGTTTACACTTTTTTGTTGCTGTTGTTGTACTGGAACTGTTTAGGAACAACGAATCTTATCTTTAAAAACACTAAAATTTCTCTTTCTGCAGCATCAATGTAAATAACTTTATCAAAGATACAAATGTTAAGTGAAAAGATCGAAAAGTTAGCGTTAAATAAGGAAAAGGGAGAGAGAGAGAGAGAGAGAAATTGAAAGATAAAATTTGTTGGAATAACTTAGGTTGCTTTTATGTTGAAAAGGAGAAGATAATTTTAGGATTTCATTGTTGTTTTTGAGTTTCGCATTCACTCTTATTGATCGTGTTGTTGTTTGCCTATGTCATTCGGATGTAATTGAAAGAACAATAATTTCGACAGTACGTGCCGCTAACATTTATTTATTGCCTTTTCCAAATCAGAATTGACGGTTCCTTTTTTGTTCACAGACTTGGTGCTGTGCGAAAAACTGATTTATTTAAAATGTGTTATTATTATTATTACTATCACAAATAAAATAATAATAGTAAAGCTACAAAGAACTGCTTCTTATAAAATATACTGTTCCATCGCTGATTCCATACTTGATACTTCTGTATTGCTGGAATTCTGAAATAAAATAAGGCAGCGTGATGTTGACTATTTTCACTAGAATAGTTAAGTCTGACCTGCCTACTTACACCACATGTACCTATAATAATTAACTCATTTTGCAAAATTGAAATTATTAGTGAAAGTGGATAGTGATTGCTTAGAACTGGTAATATCAATTTGCATTTTGCATTGCACGGTCGAATTAACCTTGCCAGTAAGTGAAAAGAAGGAGTAAAATGATACCCCACGGAGAAATAACAAATTCCGCGGTGAGTAATCACTGGCATTTTGACCTTTGGTGTGTCTCACGCATCCTATGAAACGTGCTGGACTTTGGAATGTTAAGCTGTTGTGCTCTGTCGCTAGTGAAGATGAAGCATAATTTCGTCTTTCACACTTTTGAGATGTGCTTGGATCGAAATTTGGGCTTGCGCTTCTTCCTGATGCTATCGATGAAGCATATTCGGGTGACATTGATTGACTGGCATGGCACTGAAATAGAACAGTGAACTTTAAAAAGTAAACTCTAATGCGAGCTTTAATGAGCGCTTAGAGGCCAACAGACTAGGTCGAAGATGTCCTCCAAAAACAACTGCAACAATTAGTCAAATACAATCATTCGAAATGTATTTCATTAATTTTACATCTGTAAGACTTTCAATCTTTCTATTCAAACATTTAAGTAAACAAACGTGACTCGCTGATGAGTAACAAGCTGCTGCTGTATCGGTGGATTGGGATGAATGCTGATGACGGTCGGTCGAATCGTCGGAATTAGCAGAGTTACAAATAAACTTCCGAGGGAACAGTCCAGTCGTTGGTGCCAAGCTGATCTTGCTATCGTCAAATCCAGCTCTTAGCTGTACGGTAAAATTTTTGTCTAAATTCTTAAATTTTTATAAGAATTTCTCAAATGCTCCTGTTATTGCCATTTTTGGCTTAACACTTTTTAATTAATCAAAAACACAGTTGCATAGTGCAACAATCCATTAGTCTAAGAAATAGGTATAGCAGGAATTTTTCACTTGTTCAGATGTACTTTCAAAGCTCATTTTGACTTTTCGTGTTTGACTGTTTACGCTCAAACATCTGGAATTGTTGCAGAACGTCTTTTTCGATGATATCAGAAGATCCACGCAGGCTCACACACACACACACACACACACACACACACACACACACACACACACACACACACACACACACACACACACACACACACACACACACACACACACACACACACACACACACACACACACACACACACACACACACACACACGTACGTACCTGGTCAACAAGACATGCAGTGAATATGACCCAAGCTTGGCCAGCACCAGGCAAGTCCCTAACAGCTTCCTGCGCCAGTACCACATCAACGATAATCTCGCCAAGTTTCTCCCAGTAATTCCCGGTGAAACCGTACGGTCGAAGCTTACCATGCGTTTTACCTACAAATAAGAAAGGTTAATTTTAAATTTGCATTGCTCATTTATCACTGCAAGCTCTCTTACTTTCAGTCTCATTTGCGAAACTTCCATTTCTTCCAGTGCTTCCTAAACAATTTTGCGAACCCACCGATCTTCCTTTCGGGAAATAATTGCTAGGCGTTTAAAATGAAATTACCGAGTAAGAAAGGATCGTAATCGCTGCCTGTATCATTCCTTTCTTCATCGCTTAGCTCCAAATTCTTAATCGCATAATCGATCAATTTCACTGTTTCCTGAAATTACCTTTACCTTTCCATTTTCCTCTTAGGACAATAATTTTGTAATTCATTGCTCAGAAAAGGCGGTTTTAATTGTGTGTTATTTCATTGAAATTAAAGCACACCTTTGCATGATCCCTTGGTGTGGCAGTTTCGCTTCGTGACATTGCAGATAAAAAGGTTCTTGTTGTAAACATTTCACGAATTCTAGGTAGCTGTCTTAGAAGACGCTCATACACCTAAATCTCAAGAGATAGTTAAAGTTTGATTGAGGTGTAACTAAGATCAAATTCGATAGAAGGAAAATACTTCATCAAATACGTCAATTATATTTGAAGGCAGTTAAATCATAATTAGCAAGCATCAAAATTTTGCATTAAAGAATAATAATTTTAATACGAATAAACGAAATGTGCTCAAAACTAATGGCACTTCACAACATTGCATGAAATGCATAGCGTTATTTTAATGACTTTTGCTATTGCCTTACTTATCGCTTCTTATTTCCTTTTCTTAAGTTAAAATTCATTCCAACAATATGAAGATATGTAATCATCCTCGACGGGAATCCTTAAGAAATTAAATTGAAGTGATTAAGCTGTTTGGGTGACAAACAATATGCAGTATGAGTAACCTCTTCAAAAACAGTTGCAATTCTTTTCCCACCATTTCTGGTTTGCAAACGATGCCAGGTGAAACGAAGTGATCGTTTCTGAAGTTGTTTCAACCTTGAGTTATAATCGTAATGCTTTAAAACCGGTCCTGTAACGTAAGGATGTAGAAGCACAGAATGAAATTTCTGAGCCAAGAAGAAGAAATCAGATTCCATAATGACAGCTTACTGATGACGTGATCGGATGCACTTGGCATACTGGATGAGCGGCGTAAACGAGAAGGCATTGCAAGGTGGCTCTCCAAATTCACCTCAACTCCGTCTGATAGTGACGAATCTCTCTTTTGCCTGATAGCTTTTCTGCAAATACACGCTTACACTTGAAGACAGAACAATTTTATAAGATCACTTGTGTTCTTATTTATTAGTATTACGTGGTTCGCAATATAAACACGCATCCGACGAGCGAATCATCTGCTAAACACGGATTTGACAGCCAGGCCACGTGAAATTCAGCTCTTACCTATTTTCATTTTTTTGTTGTTAAAAAGGCGGAAATGTCTGTACCGCCAGTGGAGTGAATAGCTTATCACCCAAAACATGAGGTCGGTCATCACAGAGAAGCAAGAATGACTATGACGTGAAAGGCCGTTATTTAGAGTAGGTTCTATCAATTTCAGTAGTACTGATAAGACCTCACTGATCAACTGATAATCGATCAATGCGAATTGTTGCATTATTAGCCATGAAAAGCGCAACCCACTGGCTCATATACGATTAGAAATAATAATGAAGAAATTAATTTAAATACTTCCTACTTCATTGACATCGTTAAAAATGCCATTCCTAACAGTACTAGTAGGACTCGCACTTAGCAGAGAAAAATGAAGTAAATTAAAAAGTACAGTTATCACCACGGGCAGACTGTTTCAATAATTTTTGAACTAAACTTATTGAAGCAGTCTGTCCGTGGTGATAACGGTACTTTGACAAACAAGACAAATGATAGTTAATATGCTTTGAAAAGCTGAAGCTTCACATACATACCATTTGTTGGCAAAAATTTTCACTTAAAGCATCTAATCTATCTGTACATAATTGGCGAGTGTTAATTGAATTTTGGTTTCAATACACAAGGGAGCTGTCACTTGCGATAACTTCATTTGTCTCTCTGTTAATCAGGCCCGTTTGAATTATTGATTCTCATTTAGAAAATACTGATCTTCAGTTTGTCAAAACATCACGATCAAAATTCTTCAAATGACATTTGACAAGTGGAAAGGAGGCTTCTCTCTTCCAGGAAAAAAAATGAAGAAAAGCAGACCACGAAGTTTTCATCATGTTAGTGAAAAGAGAAATTTAGAAATTATTTTCTTCGTTAATGAGAACCTGATTGTGAATGTACACAACCTAATATATTTCTGCTCGAAAGAAATTAATAACAATTGGATGGAATTTTTGGATTTAAAATTTTGAAGCAAATTTCAGTTATCACACTTGTTGTACGACGTCATTTTATATGCTAAAATAGAATGACAAAAAGTTTTTGTCTTCCTGGAAAACTTAATTCACTGCCCTCAGATGGAAGAAACATAAAACTTAGTGCGATTGGTCTTCGTTACCGTCAAAGTGAGGCTGTTGCCGCCTTCCGTTAATTAATAATTGTTTCCTAAAGCAGAACTCTGCCAGTACAAAAATACCCTTGTCAGGTGGATTAGCCTTTGTTATCAAACAGTGATTCATCCAATTTACTGATTTTTTAAAATATTACTCAATCATGGCCTTTAAAATTCTGATTCAATCGACGACTGCAAGAGATTTTTCGATAAGCTGCGAATTTAAGAAAAAGAGGAAAATGTGGTTGGCTGGTTGTTGTGCTATTTTCCACAAAAGCTTATCAGAGCTAAACAGCATCAATTACTTCCTAAATTTTGCAAATTAAAAAAGTGAATGGCATGAAACGGGCAGAGAGGAAGAGAGATATTAAAGGCAAGTGAAAAATTGAGCATTACGATTTATAGTAAGCAAAGTGAACTAATATCCACAAATTGGTCAAAAAGTTTCTCTCTCCAATTCCTTCTGACGGCTATCTGATAAAATGAAATGGATGGATTTCTTTCGCAACTTATTTAATGAAATTCAAAACGAATAACTCTTTTTCACAGATTACTCATATGTAACGGCAAAGGAAGATAGTGTTGGAGGATTAAAAATGTAAATAATTTTTACTTTTAACTACATCGTAAGCAACAGTCTCTAATCAATCTTTAAAAAAAACTACACTGTACTGGATAAGCCTGAGAGTTGTAGGGATGAATGAGGTGTTACTGAACCGGAGGTACTTTCATATAAATTTTGAATTACATCTTATCTGTTCGTGGAGACTTTTTGGGTGTTGAATGAAACAATTAAATACCTGCAATTCCTTAATGCTATGATAAAACAGTAGTTAAAAAGTTAACCTGTGTACTGTAATGGTTTTGTCGATAGAGGTTACAGTACCTACCGCATGACCTTTGCGAGAACTTGACACCATAGTGAGGAGAAATTGGAAAGGGCAAGCGTATTGAGCGTTTTTTGCCAGTATTTACAAAAGCAATAATTCCTTTGCTTAGGAAATTGCTATTTAATGCTTTTTAAAGTATTTACTGCTTAGCACAAGTGGATGCCTTGATATTTTAAAAGATTACTAAGTAATAATTGTAATTGCAAACATGAAAATGAAAAGTGAGACCTGCGGCGGGATGACGTAGCTGTCGCATATGCTGTATTTGTGCTAGATGGTCCTGCTCCAGCCTGAAAGTAATCCGTTCCGATTCACATTTTGAATTAAGTTCTAGTCTTTGTCGGCAAATAAATGCATTTATCTTTCTCTTGTTCGGTCTAGCATTGCATTTCAAAATGACCTGTGTCGTGTCGCACGGAGATTTTGCCAAAGCTTCTCCCGCACTCGCCGCTTCCTGCGCCGCTTTCTTCTCAGTTTCAGCTTCAAGTTCGTGCAGCAATCGCCTACCACGCACTATTTTTGATATTAAAAACATACCTAAATTAACAGTCGCTTTAACATCATAATTTTTTAAAAGTTAAAAAATTTTCCGCATATTTCGAATGGGAAGAGCGACAAGTCTGTCTATCGAATTAAATGAGGTCGTTGTTGGAGTTCAAGGTGGCATCAACGTGACGTAAAGTTAAAATAAGAATCAAAGTAAGGAAGCAAAATGTTCATGTTGTTGCTGAGCACTTACTGTCTCCTTAACGTTCGTATTTTCAATTCTTTAAATGCAATCACAAACTTTAATCGTTGCATAAAATTTGAAATCATCCTTTCTTCTGTCATATTTTACAATTTCACTTCATTTTCACGTTAAAACAATCGCACAGCTTCCCTACTGAATGATATATTTTAAACTAAAGAAATTTCTAAACGTCAAAAAATTACGCAAATTTGCGTTATCTTTGACTTGTGATTTTAGTACATTGCAAAGTCTGAAATACAGTTGAAAGCTATGTCTCACCTAAATTCAATGTTAAAATTCCCCCAAATAGGCAGCTCTGATTTCTAGTAACTACAACTTTTCAAAATATTGCATTTCGGCGATCATAATCGCTAATTGTTACACTGAGAGGACTGTCTATGAACTTTCAATTTTGCAAATTTTTTGAAGTTACGACATTGCTTGACGACTTTTCAAGTTGTTTATTGTTGTGATATCAGTAGAACGCTAAATATACTATCGGTTGGATAATGTTGCATAGCTTAGTAAGAAACAGAAAAAAAAGCAAAAGTCTGCATTGTTTGAATTTATTCCGTCAAGAATTAACAAATTCTGTTTTAAGTAAAAAAAAAATTGCTAATTCAATAGCCAACATTATCCCCTAACTTACTATTAGCTTGAGGTGTGACAGTAAGAACTCTCTTAAATTTCCAATTACACTAAATTTATGAGTTAAAGGAAGAGAAAGATATTTTAGGTGACCTGTTATATACCTAAGTACCAAATATTTCATGCATTTATAGCAATGCAATAAATGAAAATAAAACCGCTGTCTGCAATTTTTTCCTTCTTTAAGTTCTTTTTTCGACTGACAAGTAGATATTTTAGTTATAATTATTTGAAATTTACGACCCAGACTTTTTAACTTATAATTCAACATTAATTGAAAAAAAGATATATAATTATATATATATAATTAGATTATATATATAATTATATATATATAATTATAATTAGACGTGTGGTGACGGATGCATTGAAGTTCTGTTCTACAAATTCAAATTTAAGCTTTTAAAAGTGTAAGTTAAGATCTAAAATTATCGTTAATTCGCTATTAATTTCATTTTTATTCAAATTATCAAAAACATTACATATATTTCACACATATTTTACACACATAAATCGAACATATTTGGCTAAATTTAAATTGACGGCACTCTATCATTGCACTCTATCATACGGTTAATTTCATATCGGCACTCTATCATATCATCATTTTTTATCGGCACTCTATCATACGTTAATTAGTAAAGTTAATTTCAGGAAAATTTGCTCCGCGACTTAATTAGTCTAATTGCACAATGCAGTGTTGCAAATGCTTTCAATGTATTAATTACATTTTATGGACTTTCAATTATCTAATTAAGTAATTAAAATCTAAAACAAAGTAGTAAAATTCCGACGAGAAATACGTTTTTCATCCAGAAATTTTATGGAATAACAATGGATGAGCAATTAGCGAACGGAGTAATCCGTTAGGATGACGAATAGCAGCGATCACTTATCTTCTGAAGCAATCATTTAGCTTCTGAAGCGTTTTCCCTCTGTCATTCAACTCAGATGGCATGATGAGATTCTTGTAGACATTGTAATTTTCGGTTCGTTTTGTGATCTCTCTCTCTCTCTCTCCCTCTCTCTCTCGGAGTGGAGTAGGCAATGGGCAGGTGAGAATGAAACATGGCAGTGGTGAGGGATAAGCAAACCATTTTTCCCTGGCTTTTCGACTTTTGAAAATCTCTTCATGCAACGGTTGAACAATCAGTATCGCCGTTGCATGCAACAGATCCATTCCGTTTGCTATCAGTAATTCGGTCACAAAAATAAGTGTTCGCTGTTTTTATGGAAGACAGAAGAAGGCAATAAATTCGAAATGATGCCTTTTACGTTCGTTAATCCTAATCTAGTCAGTTCATAAAACAGCTCTAATTTATTTAAAGTCTCTTTGAATTTCACTTCAAATGGAAATGGGAGTGGGAAGGATTGTTGTTTAACTAACTACAGATCACAGCGCAATCATAACATAACGTTCCTCACCTCAAAACACTGATCTCTTTAGCCAAATTCTTCGAATATAGCAATTACAACAGTGATATTATCTTCACAAATATACCTTTAAATCGAAAAGTCAAAGAATTCAAATGTTAAAAAAATCATAGAAATCCTTCTTTTACTCAAAACACTAAGAAATGTAAAAATCTATTTCATTGGCTATCATTAATGGTTATCAATTAAAAAGCGCATGAAATGAGAGGACAACACAGGCTACTTGCTTCTTGTTCGACTACTGGACGGAGAGATAGCAAACTAACTGAACCTTTGACGTTTTACTACTTTCCGCTAACAAGTGAAATTGATATGAACAAATGAACGGCCTATGCCTTGCACCACTTTAATATGCTATTTAATCCTTCCCAATAGCAACAACTTATTGCTTGCTATTTCGCATTTTAAGCTAGAGAAATGATGTTTTAAGGAAAGAAAATTAAAATGAATTTTTTCTTAATTTCAAATAAAAATAAGAAATTTATCTCCGACGAAATCCGCGCATTACGCTATAACATTACTTCGCAGTGTGAACTTTTCAGCAATAACAAAATTCACTTTAAATTCAAATTTAAATGTTCACAGTTAAAAGCTGCAAATGTCGTAGTTTTTCCCTCACATTTTTCGTGAAATTCAAATTGATACATTTAAAAGAATATAGAAATAGGGACTAAAAGACTGATCGATTATTAGAAATAATTGATTAAATTAAACATGCAAAATTGTTTGCTAATTAATCAAAATGTTTTTTAGCTTACAAATTCATCTGAGCTGGTGCCACGGCATTCAGAGTTTTGTGTATTACACTTTAGTGTTGATGGATCAATTCAAGAAGGAAAACTATTCCATTGAGAAAGTAAAGCACTCTGTTATGAGGAAGCATTTTGATAATTTTCAAGATTGACAGTCGCTAATTTAAAAGAAAAGCTTTCATCTCAGCGGCATATATAAAATTGCTGGAGTAGAATTTTTTTTCAACTGCAAATTTCTCTCAGTTCCTTTTGTTTGAGAAGTGAATAAAGGAGAAGTTTGTATTTTTCTCGAAAGCAAGCCTTCGCTTTCATCGCATTTCATAAAAGCGAGGAACAGCTTGTGAGACATTTTCTCTGAATTTGAAGAAAGAATTTTGTTGTAAATTTTATTTTCAAAACGCATGAATTCTAGTGACGGAAAATTTTCATGCGATATCCTCCGACCGACACATTAATTTATTCTTTATTTTCACGATGTCCACAAATTCCTACTTTTGTGGATTAATTTCAACTTTATTCTTAGCTGGAATGAATTGGCTGTACATTAAGGAAGAAGAGATGGAGCGTTGTTGTTGTTGGAATAAGCTGACGGATAGCTTTCTTCTTTCTGTGGAAAAATTGATCAAAGCGATCAGGTAGTCGTGAACTTCTACTACCAATGCACTTACTTACTTTAAAGCAAAGCAAACACACACCCAATTATGTCAGCAAAATCAAATGCAAATTTGTCACAGCCCGAATAGTGGAGGCGAGGAGAGGTATGAAGCCCTGCGTAGAAGTTTTTTGTAGTCGCCGCTTAAAATTTTATTTTCCAACCTTTGTTTGTCCAAACATCATTCGTCTCATTTAGCGTAGCACTAATTAGCTGCTTTAATGAAAACTAAAAGATTTAAAATTACAAGAATAAAAAGGACGGTAGCCGAAAATTTTAGGAGGATTAAGGCATTCATCATGTGGATGAACTGATTCAGTACCTATTATTAGAGGTAAAGAGCTGCGATAAACAAGTGATTTGCTGAATAATAATTCAATGATCATTAAATTTTCAGAATTATGTTTTCAAGAAATGAATGAATGATTTAAAATTCCCAAAAATATGCTCTCTATTGTTTGCTTGCGACTGAAAATGATCCATTCCCTTCCTGTATACTTTTAACCATTTCCGAAATTATATGCGATAATAGCAGCAAACAGCTAACGAAGCATTTTTCAAATAATGCAATTTGAAAGTGTTCAGTGTGAGAAAAGGAATTAAAAAAAGGGACAAAGTGCTGGTTCATTCACAATTGGCATTTTCTTGCATATTTAACATAAAATTATTGAAATTATGTTTCGCATTTAAATGAGAGAGAACATTAGGCGCAAATAAATGCTTTTCAGGCGCATATAACATATCATCAATAAGGCGAAATATTATGTTTTCATTTAGTTGCAGGAGAGAGAGAGATGGAGGGAAAGAAAGTAATGAAAACGAAGTAAATCGGAAAGCAAAGAGTTGAAAAAACAAATTATTTTTGAAATTAATGCATTTACAACGAAATGAAAAAGCTAAATTTTAATTAATAGAAATATATAGGAGCAGAACAATGAAGTCTGCCATTTCTCTGCAGTTTCATTTTAAATAACTTCCAAAAAAAGAAGTTAGATAACTCACTTGTCCCTTGCAATCCTTTCGATGAGCAATTAATGCAAACAAAATGAGAAAGTTGTCACTTACCGAATTTACGAGTAAATAAGTAAATAAATAAATAAATTCAAGTATGCGTAGGTAGGTGTAATTAGAACGGATGAAATGAAGTATAAATAAGGGAGAGGGAAGCGATCATTTTGAAGGTAATATGATAATAGCAGTGCTAATGTTAGTAGCGAAGTTGAGGAGAAAAGAAATTCAAGTTTACGAGAGCTTTTTACTAATTAGCCGCATGTGATGTACTGGCCTTGCTAATATGATTATGGCTGAATGCTTTTTTTTCTCTTTCTTTTTCAAGCCGAAATTCAGCGATCAGAGAGAGGATGTGGAAAAATTGAAAAGAGAAGAAGAGGTGAGGTGGTGGCGTTGTTTGTTGCAGGTGAAGCATAGCTGACCTCACTGACCTGTCCGCGAGTAATTAATTGAGTAGTGCGAGGAGAAGGATTTTGAATAATTGAAATTGCAGCGGTTGTTTCACACATACATCACAAACAGCATGCATACATCGTGACAGCTGTCCAAGGAGAGAGAGAGGTTCCATGGATACTCTCCTAAACCATTGATTAGGCATTACCACAACTGCTGAAGTCTCTCACCAATGAAGAAGTTTGATAGAACATGCTGGAAATCGTCGTGTGGAACTTTAATTTTCTGTTCAACCGTAACGCTTCCTCTTAATTCCGGAAAATGAGAGGATTGACTACCGGTCTACGAACCAGAGTGATTATATCCACTACAGACAGCATTACTGCTTCCGCAAACGACAACCTGACGTGTGCTGATAATCCGACTTAACGCTGATGTTATCATTCGCATCTCTTATTACTTTTCACTTCCCTTCACATGATTTTCGCATGACTTTTGAATTTAATAAAGTATGACCCGAATTAGTGACTTGAAATGGAATGCAAATTCGATGGTTTGTTTGAAAGAAATCGGAATGGTACGGCGTCGTCGTTTATCATGAATATCGTTGATCGATTATTCAGCGTACTCTTTGGGGTGGAATCTGAGTGAGTGAGTCTAATCCTGGAACCGAGCCGTACAAAAGCAAGAAGGCGCTAAACGCTTTCATGTGCAGGGAAGATCGGAAAAAAAGAAGGGAATAAGTGAAATAAATGAATGAGGCCTGGTGCTTATCAGATTGAGGAGTTAGCCTAATCGTTAGCTGCTTGAGGTTTGCAATTTAATGAAGTATTGTTTCAACATTTCCATAATATCTTTAGTGCAACAGCCATTCGCTGATTCAGTCAAAATCTCACCGCTAATTAATAAATAAATAATTTAGATATGAAAAGGATGCATTTGGTCAGCATCGTTTAGGGACGTATCAAGGATTGGCTTCAACTTCCTCTTGTATGTGCTACGGAGAAACATTTAAATTTCCATCCATAAAATAACAGATAAAAGAATTGACCTGGCTGTCATACGTATCACTGCATCGTTCAGAAACGATATTTAGTTAGTTACAGTGCTTGATGATTGATTGCAGACTGACCGTCTCCAGCAAGCTTTGGCGAACTTAGCATTCAAAAGTTAACGATTAAACGCAACTGATATTTAGATGGTGACATGATGACGACGATGGTGATGGCAATCAGTTGTCAATCTTCAAGGGTACGCTGACGTTACACGGTCAGTGGCGCACGGGATGTGAGTGACCCACCGTGATGGAGGACGGAAGATATTTGTGCTTGTGTGTGTGTGTGTGTGTGTGTGTGTGTGTGTGTGTGTGTGTCTGCTACTACACCGATAGCTTTAGGCGGATGTAACAGTCCTACAACCTGTAATGTGACACTTTTAAGACTCGGAGATGAATATAACGATGAGTTAGTGAACTGAATTTTGTATTGTATTTTGAAGCGTTAACGGTTCTCTTCAATTTCACTGGAAGATCTCTTCACTGAACGTTTGTTCATCTCGAAATACACTATGTCGGCAACATTTCATAATTTATCGGAGTAAATTAAGAGTTGTAAAATTGAGGTCAACAACAACTTAGAGTTTCATTGCGAACAAAATAAGAATAAACCATTCAGAAGGACAGCACTTGGCTGACTGAAGTTTGACTTGAAATTTCTATAATTCCTATTGATATCAACATTGTAAGCAGTGTTCTTACCATCCTTCTTACTTTTCTAAATTTGCAAAATTAGCAACTCTGATAGGGCACTGTAAATTTTGTAGATTTTGTAGCGGAATAGTACATATGCAATGCTATGACATGTGGCTGCGAGCAGAGGAGCAGATTGATTAAAATTTAACAAAACTCAGCATAGTTATTTCTATCGTATGAGCAAACTTTCCGATAAAAACCGGCTGCATTTACGCCTTTCCACGTGGTACGCTGAAATATTTCCTGTTAAAAACGGATTTTCAAGATCAGACTATCATTACAATTATCGGATAGTAAGTGATGCACAGTGTTGCTTTTAAAAAATTTGTTATCACTGCGCGTATCTTTTAAGACAAATAATTATGCAATAAATTGAAGAGGAATAATATAAATTCAGTAATTTGATTGGCATATCAAACGTACCATAATGAGATAATCATCTTCTCGGGTATATCGGAACATCTCGTTGTCTTCCGGATTTTCCAGCCGGATCACATTTTCCGTCATCACCGTTCCATCCTCACATATATCTATGGTCACCTGCAAATGATGCGCCGCTCCTTTTGTCATTTTTCGTTAAGCACAATAAATTCGAAATGTATATATATATATTTATATCTTGTTTTTTTTGTATCACAGTACCCTTGCACAGTTTTTTTCCTTGTCCTTTTCCACCACGAAGCTTAGCAAGTCAGGGAGGATATCAGTAATGTGTGGAAGATGGAAAACCAACGGAATAATTTTAGAAGCAAAATTATGCTTTTGTGAAGTTGTCGCATTGATCCGTTGCGCAAGTGACCGTCATTGGTGCAAAAGTTCCATTATGGTAAATTTTAATTCTAACGAAATGGAAATGAAATTAATCAAATGCGTTACAGTTGATGATATTCATTATTGAACTAAAGAAGCTTTTACTGTAAATTCTATTCGCAAAGGATTGGTTGAATTATTTGTTTACCTGCAAAAGTGATGCAATAATCTAAATAGCATACATTGAATAAGCCATCCTCCAAGTGACTACTTAGAAAGGAAGTACCAAGCGTAAAATCCGTGTAGAGTACATTCTTCTTCCACGTGAGGGTTTCCATATCGTATCGCGAAGGTAGCCCTGAAGCTGCTTCTCGAATTATCTTCGTGACACTTGCTATAAGGATAAGTCGACGTGTAAACCATTTGTAACCTGAAAATGTCTCCCACTTTCTAACAAACATAAATTAAAACCCTCGACCACTTGAGGGAAATGAATGTATGCGATATGATTTACTCGTAAAATGACTCTATTTCTTTCTCTCAATCAGTTAATGACGGAAGTTAAATTATTCGAATTAAAAGGATGTGCCTTGATCTGATATTTGCATAAGTATTTGGTTTCAACGAAACGGAATTCACTTTTAACGGATGGCAAGGTTAGTGTTTGATTGAGAAGATTTATATGCCAAACATTCAGATGGAAAATGTTGCAAACCTCGAGCGGTGAGATATTCGTCCAAATTGATAGATTTTTTGAGCGTATATTTTCCAAAAAATACACTGGGCAGTTTTTTGAAATTAGTAGGAAGTACATATGGAAGAGTAAGTAGCAATAACGATGATAGCCATGAAAAATTTAGCTTCATAGAGTGATAGGCCTATAAATGCACCGTTGTTGTTTGAAATTCTCTATGAGAATGAGTTTAACAGAGAGCTTATTCCATCAGCAATTTATTTTGCTGGAAAATTGAAATTAATTGTGAGATGGTAGAAAGGAATCAGTGAGGAGCTTGTCGTAGTGTGGTACTTACTACTACTTCTACTGTCCCACAGACAGCCCCTTGTCCTTAAATTCTAAATGGTTTTGATCAGTAGCACCCAACAGTTCAAATCTAATCGTAATTAATCAACCTCTATCTTCACCTAAAACTATTTAATGCTTAATTACTTCGAGTGAGAGGAAGTGTCAAGAAGCTTTTAGAACTGAAAATGAAGTATCGAAGTAAAACATCATACCACCAGCAACCTGCGATCATACCATTACTAACGTGGAAAGGAGAGAATGATAGCGATGTATTAATTAGCACTGCGAAATAAATAAAAGCAACAGTTCGAGTTTCAAAACATTTTTCGGCATTCATTTTATCTTCTGGGCACTTCGTAGTGATGAATTTGGGAAGTCTGAATTGAGCTGACCTGATTTGTACAACTCCTCATTTTCTTCGTTCTTCTTTTTTTTCTCCCGTTTTCTTGGGATGAATAAAAATGACACCCCGAATTTATCAACAATTTCAATAACTATTAATTATCCAAATCATTTCAGATCCTCTCTTCTCACTCTTCACCACATCATTGCTTCTTCCCTTGAAAATTACGTTTTTTTTTTTTTTAAAATTAACTTTTTCTTTTGCTCTGCATCACTGACAATGATAATGGAGGAAGAACGAAGAGGAAATTCTTTCAAACAATGCTCTTTTACAATCGAAAAGAAGAATAAGTTGCGGAATTAGCCGATTGTAATTCACTCTCTTTTGCTTGGATCACTCCATTCTGCTCGCAAGCACGCCGACAGCTACTGCTAGAAAGGTTGTTAAAAGATTCAATTGTTGAAAAGTATAAAGTGCTTTTCAATTTTAATCGATTTGTATGAATGTAATGTAGCGACGACAATAATATTTATTATATAAAGGTGCATAAAAATTGACAATTTCAAGGATAACTGATGAGGATGATTGTCATCAATCATTAAAGGATGACTGATAACAAATATGCTGGTTGGTTGAAGAGGTGTGTTGGAGGAAACTTTACAAATTATTTGAATAAAATTATTAGTTCTTTTTACTTGCATATTTTGTTCAACAAAGCGATGTTCCCTTTTGTGGCATCGCAAGAGGAACAGAAAAGAATCGAAATTGAAATAAATTAATGAATGAACGAAATGTAGCAAACAGAGACAGTTCAATGAGAAAATGGAAAATGAAGGAAGAAAAAAGAATGAAAATAATTTGTCTTTTTGAGGTGTTTGCAGCAGTACAGTGAGAAAGCGATCAATAAAACAGTGTATTCTTTGCAAGTCAACCATTTAAATGCGCAACAACCGTTTCTCGAGATGGTTGCTGAAGTGCAGAAGGGATTTGAATTGGGGACAACTGCACCTCGGCCGCCGATACGATCCGATGTGATGGAATTCACATCTCTCCCACTGACGCATGCGGTCCTCCGCCATTTCATCGCAGTGTCGCAGAGAGTGAGCGAATTGCGAAATAACTTTTTGTTAAGCGCGCGCTAGCAAGGAGAAGCGTGGAAGAATGAAGTCAGTTGCGAAACTAACAAAGACCACTTGTTAGCTGGAAGGAATTCGCTAAATTATATAGTGAATTAAAGCCAAAGGAAGAAGAGAGTGCGATCACTGATTTACTGGCAGGCAATTGCACTAAGTTAATCTAACTCATCCATACCTTTGATATTTAGCAAATATCATTAATCATTGATCTGTGCTAACTGCGCTTCCATTGCAACATATTATTTGGGCCAGTAGTGTAAGACAGACGAGGAAGCGATATGTTATGTTTTCATTTTAAAGTTGCCCGATTCAGTAGAGAGAAAGTTGTGAAATTTAATTTGAAATTTCATGAACATTTGGTCTGTTTAATTTTGTGGAAGAAATTTTTAGTTTAGTAAAAATCCTTATCACTGATGTGTGAAAAAGTTTGAGTTGCAAAACAAAGTGTAAATTATTCAATAAAAATGTATCTGTTACACTCAAATCCTACAACAGATCCACTAAAAATAGCGCACCACAGCTCAAGTGCTTAATTACTCGAATGAATTTTTATTTATCACTTAACATTAGCATTATCAGTTATCATCACACAGTGGAAATCTGATGCTGCTGGACAATTATTATCAGTGTATCATAGAGACGACAACTTCCTAACCGATGATTGTGACATTTCTCAAATTAGCAAATTATGCTTCCTACTTGGTATCATCCTTTATCATCATTATTTGGAATATTGAAATTAAACAAGTTTGAAAATGAGTTATACGAAATTGCTCAATATCAACATTGAAAAACAAATTAAATTTAAATGAGAGAGCATTACATTATTGCTTCTTGTAATAGCGATTTGTCGGAACGCCTTTATATACTGTTTTCTGAAACAAATCAATAGAGCAGCTGCTTGTTTAAAATCCGGTTTTACAGTATTAATTAAAGCTTGTTGAATAGGACACAAGATAGATAATCCTACCATGATCAAGTAATCACCATCTCGACTGTACTGGTAAGTCTCGATATCAGTTGGATCATCCACCTTGATATGAGTTTCCGTCAGTACGTTGCCTGACTCCTTCAGGTCAAATGTTATCTGGAATTTTTCAGAACATTCTATCAATTCAATACTAATCTTTGCTTTAGCTCGGCATTATAGCGAAAGAGAAACTTTTCTTAATAAGTGGTTGATGTCACCTCTCATAAATTGTCTAACACATAAACAATTTATGAAGTTCATCTATTGATAGTACTCAGTTTTAATTTACCCTTTAAAGAGATATTAACCATTGTCCATTTGTAAAATGACACAACTGTACCTTACCTTGTGTTGCACACTATCTAAAGCTTCCGCAACGAATTCTTCGCCTAAAGCCCAATCAGCAAACAGTGTATTCTTTCTACTCGTCAGATTCTCCATGTCGTAATGATTCGGTTTCTGAGAATCTGCTTTGCGAAATATCTTTGTGACGCTAATCATTTTGATTATTTGTCGCATGAATAACCCATAACCTTAAATGAAATAATATCAGTCTATCAAGTTTTTTGGCCAACCATTTCTAAAAGCATGCCAATTTGTTAGGAGAAAAAAAATAACTAAGCACAAGCTACATATGAATTCAGACCTTTAACCTCAAGATATTTGTCGAAATTTTCCGATCGCTCAAGTTTGAAAGTGCCCAAAAACTCTTCTGGAAGTGTTTTGGTGCTCGTGACAGGTGTAGCGCTTCCAACTCCAACTTTATCAAGGAATGCGTTTAATGCAATGGTGATAATTATGAATCGTATCAGCATGATGACCTTTAAGGTTTTCAGTGAATAAATGTCAACTTTCCACTCCATCGATGTGTTTTTCAAGACAGCTCCATAATACCTAACCAATGTTACCACCTATGAGACTTAAAAAGCGATTGGCCAGATTTTGAATTAATGAACTTGTTGTGAAAGTGATCACTCACTATCTTCAGAAACTAACATTGAATATTTCGATAAGCAAAGAAGCATCCCCATCCCCTGTTACTTTACTCAATGACTTTCGGCTGCACTGTAAGATGAAATAAAAAATTATGCATTAAAATTTTTTGATGTGACACCATTTCAACAACATTGTACCAAAATTTAATCAAATCTTCCTGACATTAATAAAAGATACTCGATGAGAGAAGAAAGATAATCGCCAACTGCTTGCTTGATGATGAAGCTAAGGCGAAAATGCAAATGGATGTGATTTCTGGTCCACTTCATCCAGAGCTATCCGTTTAAATAGGTCATTGCTGTTAGCTTGCAGGAGAAGGATGGAAGGGAACAATGTGTTCGGTGATTGGTGAGAGAGCGGAAGAGAGTGATCGGCAAATTAATGAGGGATCGCTTAATTCAGCGTCCAACGCTAATCCCAAACTAGCCATTTTCACCAGTTATTCCACTCTCACGACCTACAACACACATTATCATTACTCCTATTACTTTGGGATACTTTTGTTGTGAACGTTTGCTTTTAATTGTTTGTGTGGTTCGTAGATCCACAACTTTTGATTTGATTTGGTCTAAGTAACAGAACATTAGGCTAAGAAATAATAATTGAGGCTTGAATTCGTAACAGAACATCTGTCGATGAAATTGCGAATGTGCGGCGTCCAGCAGTCACAAAGGAGTGGCTGAGAGAAAGCGTTGAAATGGTTCAGCCAAAAATGGATAAAAAAGGATGAGTGAGCAATGAGTATAATGAGTGATGATTGCGTAATGAATGGATGAAGCAAAAAAATGATTCCACAGGTTAAGTCAACTTGACGGATATATATATATATATATATATATATATATATATATATATATATATATATATGCACCATCGTGCGTGGGCGTGTCTGAGCTTACCATAAGAAGTAAGTTAAGCACAGAGTGACGGTTAAGTAAGCTTGCTACATTCAAGTGAAGAAATTATGGTGGATTGGGATTACGAGGTGGTATGTACGCACAAAGGATTTATGGTTGAGGTTAAACAGATCAAAGGTTATGTGAGGCTAATGTAGCTTTGTTAGCAGGAAGGGAGACAGACTGGCACACAGTGTTGTGAAATTAATTAACTACCAAAAAGGCTCGTAAATGACGCGAGCAATCGCGTTTGATAAGATGTTAAAAAGATGTTAAAACCGATTGCAAGACACACAATATATAGACGTAACAGTCCCGTGGTCATTCAATGATGAAATCTTATAAATTTTTATAATTCGCGTTGAGTTTCTCTGGGCTTCCCTGACAACTTTTATTTGTACGACGGTGAAATGAAAGAGATTTTCACGTGGAATAAGGCATTTAATCAAAATTTATCGGAAGATGTTAGCCGATCATTCATTGATACCAATGTTATCAGAGTACTTTCACGATTAAGGAAGTTAAATATGTATAACAGAAAACAATTTTTTCAATTGCAATTTAAAACTTTTATTTAAAAAAATTTTTTCATTTGCAAGATAAACATCTCAATCGCTTCATAAAAATAGAAAAAGAATGTTTGAAAGAAAGATTACAAGAAATGTTGAGGAATTGAGTGAATTAATAAACAAAGTTATAAACCTCAAAAAATTCAAAATTCAGACAGAAAAAATTCAGGTATGACTGGAAGTAATAAACAAGAAAATTGCGTATGTACAAACTTGAACGATATAACAATTCTTTATTCTTCCATATACACTCGAATAACAAATATATATATGTACTACATATACATATGCATATATTTGTTGCACAACAGAAAATAAATAAAAACTTGAATGACTGGAATTATAACAAATCTTCACCTTTATAAGATGGAAAATATAAAACAGATAGGTATTTAGAGAATATAAACAAAAAAATATGTATGCAAATTGAAAATCGTAAATAAAAAATTACCTAGTTTAAAAAACTTTTTTATTTGTAATTTAGAGAGAAAAAGAAATTCGATGAATGATATTCATCGCTCATGTTTACGAATCATGAGGAGCCTAACAAAATGATTACTATTGTCCAGACGATGTTTGTCGAATGAAGTACCGCTTGCAGGATGCTTTTTCGTTTGCCATACTCTGGAAAAAGATAAGTATAACAACCGCAAAAGGGATAGCGGACTATATTTCTTTTTCCTGTTGATAGAGTAATAATTCATTGGGCGAAGTAGTATTAGAATATTTAAAACCTGTAATTTTTTGAAAAACACCCAAATCTTTTAATGTACTTCACGACTCATAAAGTTGATATTAGGTATAAAGCACACAACATCTGAAATATCAGCATCCTTCTTAAATCTCGGTATTCTAAGAATGTTGGACATTAGCAAGAGACGACGTAAGTTGAGCGAATAAGCCTCATAATTCAGTAAGTTTTGATGTAAACTAATTTTTTTTACATTACGGTGCGCGACCATCACTGAAAAAACAAATTAGTGCAGATAAAAACAATGAAAACACAGAAACTAAGAAACAGAAAACCAAATAAATTAACACTTACCAATAACAAAGTATCGCCATCTACAGTATAAGTGTACGTCTCTCCACTATCGCTTGGGTCGTCCATTCGGACATGTGTCTCTTTTAAACTTCCTGTTACTGGATCGAAATCGAACTTAATCTAGAATTATGCACCAGGATTTCATTGCGTTGTAATTCTAAATTACAAAAAATCTGAAGATTTAGATATAAAATATAAAAGGCGTAGCATTTATCGAGTTTAAGGCTCTCCATAAACCTACTATCAATTATTCAACTATATCAGTATAAGGAGTATAAAATAAGCCGAAGTAATCGAAGTAATACTTTGTGCATCTTGCCATCGAATCCTTCAGCCTGAAATTCCTCTTTTAGTTTCCAGTTCTTGTAAATCGTATTCTTCTTGGACGACTGGTTGTATAAATTATAGGCACCTTTAACTTCATCGGAATAGCTGAAGACTTTAGTAACAGATGCAAACGAAATCATTTTCCTCAAAAACCAATTTACACCTGAAAAACATTTTACTTCAAATCCATTTGATTAAAAAAAGTTACAGATATATTCCAGGACGTATGCCGTTAAGTAGAACACTAAAAAATCACGTGAGAGAGAAAATAACTAGATGGACTTGAAAGCCTAAGCATTAACACAATGCAAAAATAAAAAGATTAACCAAATCATGCCTTTTGATGCCAAAAATTCATCGAAATTCTCGCTGCGGTCGAGCTTAAAAGCTCCCATAAACTTTTTAGGCAATTCTTCCACTTCACTTGCCATTGTTTTCCTAAAATTATGATGAAATCTGCAAATGGAAAAATGAAAAAAAGCAGATTTCCAAAGGGAAATATATGGAAAAACAACCTGACAGTTGATAATTTCTCGCTTCAACATCAATTTTGCTAATTGATAAAGGAGAAAAATCCTGCGTGCAGGTCAGAAAGTCCCTGTTTTATAAGTCACTTTTTTTTAATGCAGTTCTTATCAACTATCTAATACAGTTGGCCCTTAATAGGCAGTCACAAGAATCGCTCGGAGGAGAACGTCCCTTACCGCTCGCAACTTCTCATGCATCGCTCTCAATCCCTGCCAAATATATTTTTCATCTCAGACAATCTCCAGACTTTTTTTTAAAAAAAAAGAAAAAATTCACAAAACGGAAGCTGACAAAGGGTATTTTCCACAGTTCAAGTCGATGAGTCAAAGATTACTTGGAAGGCTGCGTTAAATGCTAAAGCGCTTCACTGTATTTAGGGCTATTGCGTCACTGTTGTGGTGGGTTCATTTCGCTGTGGCAGAGTTGGTTGGATTGTAAAGTGTTCTTTGTTTGTTCAGAAGTGTCTGTCGTAGGTGAGAAGACGGGACTTACGTTTCAAGACGGTGTGTGCTCTTTGTAGTAGTAAATAAAAGAATGTGCGGCGGGGGAATTTCAATCTATCATTGCTCATAATCACTGGCAACGCTTTAATATGCTTTAATATGTGCCTTTTTACGAAGAGTGCCACCTTTTGTGCTATAAAAACTGGTCAAGAAGGGTTTATTATGTTTTGCAGTGCGTGCTTAGATTTTGTGGGCGACGTGTCGCAGTACGTGTTTTTTCTTTTTGTTTTAACAAACTGTTTATAATAAAATATGCACCTGCTTTGTTATAGGTAGTTTTATATGTTTGAGGGATTTCGTGGGGATACTTCGGAAACTTATCGAAAGATGGAAAGAGAAAATTTAATTAGTGCGCTGAGGGCTACCACTTCTTCAGTAAATCAGAAAGAAGCAGCTTCATATCTCGAACAGGTATAATGTCGCGAGTAACACGCTACTTCCATTTTTCATCGCAATACTGTGGTATATAAAGAGGAAATTACATTATTTTAAGCCATTATAAAAACAGTTTAGCGGTCATTAATCATTCGCCATTAATTATCTGATTAAGGATTTTGAAACTAACGAAACGTTGTGAGAATTTGTTCTGAATTATTTCGAAATGACGTGGTTGTTTGGTGTAAATCATTTAGTTAAAATATGATATAAAAGAAAAAAGATCGGTCGCTGAATTTGCCGCTGTTACTTTTTCAGAATATGCGGTTAGTGGGTTTTACTCCCCTTTTACTTCATATCATTATGGATGAGGGAGTGGATTGTTCTGCTCGACAAGCAGCTGTCATTTATTTGAAGAACGTTATTAACAGGTAGCTTACTCCTATGAAACAAAATTGCTGTTCAATTGCACAGTTTTCGAGGTCTAAATAATTCGTTTGATATTGTACTGGAAAGGAATCCTGATTTGACTTAGGTGAGCATTTTGTTATACATAGAGATTCTCAGAAATTTGTTACTTTTGAAATCAGATATTAATGTAAATTTTTGATTGAAATTCGAGAAAAACTAGTCACACTTGCTGACCATTTTGACCAATCATTTCAGACACTGGGTTATGGATGAAGATGATAAACAGTCGTTTACTCTCCCTGAGCAGGATAAAAATCTTATTCGTGAGCTTATCATAGATGCTATTGTGGGTTCACCTGAAGCTGTAAGGTTCGTATTTATCGGATATGAAGAAACGGTTGTTGCGAAATTGCCAGTGATTATGCAATGTTCATTTAGGGTTCAATTATGCACTGCAGTTGGAGTAATCACGAGGCACGATTTTCCAAAGAATTGGCCACATCTACCACAAAAAGTCGCAGTTTTATTACACTCAGTGGATGGGCCATCTTGGCTAGGAGCGCTTTTGGTTATACGACGTCTAGTTAAACTCTATGAGTAAGTCTTATTTGGAAATGTTTAGGCGGTTTAAATTGTCTGCAGTCTGATATGGATTTGATAATAGTGATTTAATGAAATGTCTGTTAATTACTGTAGGCTGTATTAAATTATGACTTTGATTGACGGTAAATTATAACTTCCTCCAATTATCTGCAGATTTTAGCGAGAAAATAAGTTGCGCTGATGCAAAACTTTTAGATATCGCCGAGTGAAAGAGAAAAAACCATTAGTAGAAACAATGAGCCTGTTGATGCCAATGCTTCTTGAACGTCTCATTACGCTGATGCCCGATGCTTCTCAAGAATCTTGCTTGCTTCAAAAACTTATTTTGAAGATATTTTATGGGCTGGTTCAGGTACTAGTTGAATTAATTAATTGAAGTTTGAAGGATATCAGCGAGCAATCTTGGTATTGTTTTATATTCTTAAGCGTGCTTTATCTGTTATAACCATTCGTTTTACTATAGTTCTCACTGAATTTGGAGATGTTCACAAGTCAGTCCTTGACGGAGTGGTTAGAGCAGTTTCGACTAATCATTGGAAGACCTGTACCGGAAGAAGTGAACACGGTTGATGAAGATGATCGCGAGAGAACAGTGTGGTGGAAATGTAAAAAATGGGCATCTGCAATTGTTGAACGCATTTTTGAAAGGTTATGTTTTACTTCGCATCGATTTTCTAGCAAGATGGTAGATTTTCATAATATTAATGCACAAATGACCGTCTAATTTATCGTCTGATCAGCGGAAATGGGACTGAATATATTTTGTTGAATATGGATCATATTAAAACGTTCTTTGTTCTTGTTCCTTGTATTCAGGAGTAGTCTTATTCCACAGCTGATATTGTGTGCAGCGTTAACTTTGAGACGCAACTTGTCAATTCATTACTTTTCGGTAGCAGAGTTAATGACTTATTGGTTTTTCAGATATGGATCTCCAGGACAAGTGCAACTGAATTATTCGGAATTTGCGGAAAATTACATGACACACTTTGCAATTCCAATTCTGAACACATGTCTGCAGGTTCTGGATGGTTACCGAAACGGGAATTACGTGTCATCTCGGGTGTTACATTCTCTATTGCAATACATCGATATAGCGATTTCTCAGTCACGGACTTGGAAAGTCATCAAACCTCATTTTCAGGTATTCGTGGGTTCTGTTCAATTCTAGTATTTGTGAATCTTGTATTAAATTTATCTTGTTCGTGTAGGCAAAAAAATCCAAATATTCAAGGAACGTAATTTGGAGCAATTTCGTCTACACCTTTAGGGCATTGTGCATAGCGTTCTCTTTCCATTGCTGAAATATTCCAATGAAGATGAAGAGTTGTGGAACGACTCACCAGAAGAATTTGTTCGCATGAAATATGGTATATTTTTGTATGGTTATTTGACAAAAATATTTTGGTAAGGGTGTTTGCTACGTAGTTGAATAAAGTAGCATATATGGTGAAAATTTATGAGAGATTTATCTTTGGGTAATTCTTTACCGTTGAAGTGAAAACCGAAATTTTACAGTCACAAAATGGGAATTATCAAGGCTCTACTGCACTATTTGCTTACTAAATAATTTTTATAAGGTAGTCAATGAAAAAGCAAAATGTAACGTTGCAGATGTATACGATGAGTTGCACAATCCATCAGTTGCAGCTGCAAATGTTCTGACTAGTTTTGCGAAAAGGAAAGATATGTTGCAGCCCATATTAGAGTTTGCGTTAAACATGCTTAGTAATCCAGACGTAAATCCGCGTGATCAAGAAGGCGCCCTACATATTCTCGGAGAACTTTTTGTCGCTTTAACGAAAAGCAAGGTTTCATAGAAGTTTTTGAAATTGTTATCATTTCTCATATCATTACATTATCATCTATATTCACACACCTTTACATATGAATTCTAAAGAAAAAAAATTACTTTTCAGAAGTATAATGGTGCTGTTGATGAATTGGTGGATAGATTTGTAATCTCGAAAATCGCTCACCCAATACGATTCATACGCTCTCGAGCATGTTGGACTATAAGGGTGCGCTTTTGTGTCGCTGGCTCCCGACTTATTCATTTACAAGCTTTGACTTATCTTTTGCATTGATTTTGCATCACAAAGATTATTTCCAGCAGTTTGCCAGTGGCAAATTATCTGGTGGCCGAATAACACGTATTTATGAAGAGTTGGTGAAGAGGTTAACTGATGTCAGTGAGGAATTACCTGTGAAAGTGGAAGCTGCGATGGCTATACAGCGTATGTTGGAATCGCAAACAAGATGTTAGCTTCTTAATTTCCATACATGCTGTGGTGGAAATGCAAATATTTTTGGAACCTTTTTCATACTTTATAAAAAACCAGCATTTACAAATGGAAAATTTTAGATCGTTCAGTTTTAAAGTCTCATGTTCATGCGGTTATAATCGAAGTATTGCGACTTGTGGCTCGAGCTGAAATAGAAGAAATGACCAGCGTTATGGAAGTACTATTAGAAGATTTCGTTGAAGATATTATACCTATCGCCGTTGACGTCGCAACTGAATTGGTAAGTTATTTAAGAATGCATTCAAACAACGGTAAACGTAATTATTCTGTACTGAATTTTGTGCGCTTTTAATTGAAATGCATCATAATTGCGCATTTTAGTAACAGTAAATAAAGATAGATTACGTGATCAAATTTAGACTTTTTTTATTCAAAGAGTTTAGGTAAAATATTTGAAAATAAGTAAAAACCGGGCAGTATTCTAATTTCACTTACATTTTAAATAATAATATAAAAATTGGTCGTTTAGGCAAATATTTTCTTACAACTTTCCTTATCGGAAAATCAGGAAGATGATCGCACAGTCACTGTGATGGGCATATTGACTACTTTGGGGTCAGTGCTGGACATGGTGGAAGACAATCAGGATGTTCTTTATCATATCGAAGAACAAGTGCGTAGGGTGATTAAGTCTGTTCTGGATCACGAGCAGATCGGTTACCTTTTTTACTGTATATTGAAAGCTATAACTCTCTTCTTTTGAAGAGTTAAAAAATATCTTGCTTTTCCTCATTTTTAAAGCTTTAGGCGACCAACATCTCATCTTGTATTGCTATGTTTTTTTTTTTTGCATTAGCTAAAGATGCTCTCAATTGTCGCGTAAAAAAAGCATTACTAATTATGTTTACTAGTGCTTCGAACAACAGTGGAAAGCAACGATGAAAAGAAAATTACAGCATCTTTTTTTCATTGTCAAAATTTCTAAATGTGATTGCTTCCTTGCAGATTACTATGAAGAAGTTTTGACATTAGCAAATTCAATGATTGCGTATTCTGTAAGTGAATCGATGTGGGAAATATTCTTCGATATTCACAAATTAGCAATCAGTTTGGAGGGGATAGTTTTTATCGGTAAGTATTAGTCACTGTTCGCATTTTTCGATAGAATTGAAAATTAAATAAAAACGAATTTGTCTGTTAATGAGTTTGCATGTGGAGCAATAATCATTTTTCAGTTTCACATCGTATCATTTTTTAAGTTTTTTCATTTTTTAAAAGTTATTCAATATACTGCTAAGCTGTCGAAATCAACCTAATGCTGGTTGAACGGTAATACTGAGATCAAAAACGAGTTGCATTTAAATTCTTTCACCGGTCTGCGATATAAAACTCTTTTTCTTTTGCAGATGTGATGCCTGTACTGCATTCATATTTGACAGTGGACACCGACAGTTTTTTAGCCCGTCCAGAACGGCTCAGAGCTTTCGTTGAAATTGCTGTTAATATGTTTAATGAAGATATGGAAGAAAACGACCAGGTGCATGCAGCTAAACTGCTCGAGTGCCTTATTCTTGAATGTCAGGTATGTGTTAAGCCATTGTTGATAGGGAATAGGGACGAGAACTTAAAAGGTAAAGCCTTTATCCCGAGTTTATCCAGAAGTGTAACTTTTGAAATCTCAACTGTAGTAAAAGCATTTCCAGGGTAAAATCAACAATTTAGTACCAGATCTCATCCAATTAATTCTTACCCGGTTACACCAGCCGATTAAGGACTGCAGAACTTTGAAACCCGCACTTATTTTGGTTAGTTTCTTTGCCTTAATACTAATTCACATGCACTTTGTAAAGTGATGTAAACCAAACGTACTTTCCAGGTAGTGATAGCAGGTTTATATTATGATACAAATATGTTTGTAAACTTGTTACCTCAATTGCAACCTCACGGAACTAATACATTAAATTACTTGGTCAACGAGCTTCTATCATTAGCACACTGTTTGGAGGGTGTTCACGACCGCAAAATGGCAGTAATAGGTTTATGTACCATGGCAAGGCTGTCTGCCCTCCATAGACCAACTCTAATTGACGAAAAAGCGCAACAGGTATTTCATTTTCCATGTAAGATAATTACTGCCGCTATATGGAGAGCTATATTATTATGAATATAGGAATTATATTTGTCTTATCCAATGTTCAGGAATAACGCCGAATTTTGCTTACAGATTAATGAATTACTTGTTTCGCTTTTGATCGGTCTTCAGAAGGCAATGAAGATTAAAGCGGAAAATCGTTTGGCCAATGAAAAGGAATCTACTGGTAAAGAAATTGAGGTATTTATAATAATAATCTTTTATTTAAAAGTCCATTACAGTGATATTTCTTGAGCTTTTTAGAGTTTTTAGAGCACTATAAAGCACTATTACTTCAAAAATAAAATATTGGAAATGGCATATCGAATGGTGATTCATTATGTAATAGCATTTGCAGGCAGAAGTTGGAAGAGATGAAGATTTAGCGGATAGCGAAGATGAGATAGATGAAGATGTTCTTGAATATCTGGAAACCTTGGCAGAACATCAGAATAAAAAAGAAAGAGTATGTTAACTTTTTATTTTCATTCAATAGAATGTGAATTTAGTAGTGGATCATATCACTTGAAAAGGAGCGCATTTCCGTTATCATTCATTGACATCGAAATGGGTAAAAGGCAGGGTGGAATTTTGTATTCGTGCAATCTCTGAAAAATCTTTGATTCTCGCTGATGTATCACTTATTTAGACAGAAAATGACACACAAGCGTTTGACTCAGATTCAACGTCGGCATCAGGTAGTTGGGATGATGATTCCATGGAAGCGTATTTTACTCCTCTCGATGACGATGAAACTGCGGACGTCTTCATTTTTTATAAAGAAACACTTGATGGTTTGTTCCGTCTTCCTTCTTTTTTGTAGAATACAATATTCTGTCCAAAAATATCGATTTTTGGACTTATAATGTACGTGCGACATATTAATGCCAGGTGCATTAATTATCCTGCAATAATTTTGCAGTATTTTGTTAAACGATTTGATTTTATAAATAGATGTTGAAGGGAATCCACTTTTTGACAACCATGCATACAGTAGTTATTAGAAAGCGTAGATGAAATTATATAAGGTGGAAGCTAATAGTCCGTTGTGACAAATGTCTATAAATAAAATTCTCAAATTTTAGCATTGAGGACAAGTAATCAGAAATTGCTACTCTCCATGACGACATGTGCTAATACGGAAAAACAGGTAATACTGGACGGATTACTGCGAGTGTGTGACCAACGAATGTCGTTGGCAAAGAGTAAGAAAGTGGAGCAGCAGGGAGGATACGCTTTTAATGTGGATGCACCGGTACCCGATACTTTCAATTTTGCTGCTAAAAGCAATAACATTTAGTAACACAATCAGCTTTTTTCTCTTCCCTTCATCATTTATGAGCAGCTTTCTAACGGCATAATTCAATTAAGAGAAAGCAATGTTAGTGGGCCTGAATATAGGCACATTTGCTTAGCTAACGATGAAAACCGGTTGGGTTTTCCAATGTCGTTTTTTCAATTATGCATATAGTTGCTGGTCATGTTTTACAACGAAAGCAATTAGAGAGAGCTTTGGTTGTAGTCGAATCGTTTGTTGTGTAATTTGATGGGAGACAACCAAAATATAGTCATCTAACACCATGTCCTTTCCCAAAACGAAATTCACTTCCATGTTGAGACAACAATGTGCAACAACACCTCAAAGACATGGCTTGCTTTATTTTCCAAGAAACAGTTGGGTATGATTCACCATTGTGAAACTTCATCATGTCATAGTCTAATAATTCAGTGAAATCATTATACGAGTACTTTCCACTTTTGTGAACTGTTCTTTTTTTGCTTTTAATAAATATTCCGCATGTTATAAACAGAGAGGATGATAAAAGAAAAATGAAAATGCAAACTAATCTGACGGCCAACTACAAAAAAGTGTTGATTTCTGCAACTAAATCTGTACCCTTCAAGAAAGTCAAATAGAGTAACAATTTACTTAACGAAGTTTTCCTATAATACAACAAAGCAGTCGTAATTTTTCCGATGAATTTTTCCAACTGTATACAGTTCAATCTAGCAGTACTGTAAGTTGCTTGGCTAAACACAATGAGCACAATGTTAAAATGACCATATATTTTGGACATCCTTAAAAAGGCATGAACATACGGTCGTGTTTAAATGCATCAATCGGAATTCTTAGTTCCCGTCCTTCGTTGCTTCATGTTTGACATTTTGCACTTGTTTGCCCAATGATTCAGTTGATGTGCTTCCATGTTCTACTTCATGCTCTGAGTTGTTCTGCTGCAAACAAACGGATTCGGTGAGCAAATTCCAAGAACAGTCGGAGCTATTTAAGAAAGCTACGTATATACTATAAACTAATAGACGAGCATAATCTAAGTAATGATTCCTTCCCCATAAAGACAATTTCATTTAACAAACTGCAATCGCATTTTAGTAAACGGTATTCAGTATCACTTTTTCTTTCAAGTTAGAAATGCATTCAGGGCATGACTAAAGACTTGAACGAATTTTTCAAAAGATTCCAATATTCTGAATCGCGATGACCTGCAGCTAACTACATAAGCTACAAATCCAAATATTGGTAACTCCACTGCAAATGAAACCTACTTTGATTTCAGGCAGTTCATCCTTAGCGTCACGTGATGGAGATAAGTTGACTGGGATACAATCACCCATTGCTAGTTCTTTTGTAACTGTTTCTGGAGATCCGTTTTCCTGAAAATAACCAATTTCCTTGTGATCATGTAAGCAAATATTTCACCAGAAATCAACGCATTCGTCTAAACATTGCTTAAGAAGTTTGCCAGTAACCTCTGCATAAGTTGAGTGTAACTTCTCCTCACCCTGCCTCCTTCCTCCCTCCCTCTCTCTGTAAAACAGTTTGTGGTTAGAACTGTTAAATCCATTAATTACTAATAAAATCTTGAAAAATGACAGTATACTAGTTCCCGTTTTACCTTCGTAATTAAGCGCCATAATCTTTTACAATTTGATTTAAATGTTTTTCATACACTGAATTTTATAAGTTGATTTACAAAATTAAGAAAATGAATTAAATAATAAAATCGAGCATTTCCTTCCCAATCTGAATAACTTATAGCAACCGAGACATTAAATCACAATTCAGACCTTAGTACACTGTAGCATATAATCCTCTGCAACAAAAAGTTATATTTTGTACCCACAGAGTTGAGAACACATCACTAAACAAAAAAGGGAATAAGCTTAATAAATACTCTGATAAGATAGTCTCCAGCAGCAATCAATTTCGTTTCTATTAGAGCATCACATTCATCAACCTGTAATAAACAAGGTTGAAAATTTTGTTATCCATTATTGCAACTAAAAAAAATGAAAAACTGTGAAATACATTTTAACTAAATAATATAGTCGTTGCTTATACTCAGAAAATCGATGAGTCAATGTGGACATTGCATGAATACATAAAGTGTACTGAAGCGCTTAATATCTCATAACAATATATATACCTGGACGAAGAATGGTTCTTCAATGCGAAGCGTGGGAGCAATGTCTAGCTCTCCTGGAAATGGCTCTACTCCGGTCACTCGTTCTCCGTTCTCCGTAATTGTTGTCACCACATTGATATTCTTTTCTAAGGCTCGAAGGTACTTGTCTGTTCGTTTGTAATGTCGAGAAGGACTAATCAGTAGTTCACACAGTCTTAAATTAATTTTTTGCAAAGATTTCTTCATTTATAAAAATTTCTACTCATGGTCTACTCTTACAAATGGCACTTACTGTCTATCTGCAATAAAAATATATGGGATGCAATGAAATAATGCGCAGGCAAGCAGGACATACAAAATCAAGGAAACCTCTGAAAAGTAAACGGTGTTCCATCGAATTCTGCAGCTTTTCGCAAAATAAACTGCTGCTGTTGATGCAGATCATCATTCGAGATGAGTGTTTTCTTGTCATCCTCCGTAGCTGCACTTTCTGCCTCGATACACAACATTTCCGACATTGTTTGCTCAAAACGAAAATACTGATAACAATATATAATAATGCAAAAATAGTAACATGATGAATGTTTCTTTATAAATTATGTAAAACCGAATAGAGAATGGTAGATTACGGAATAGCTAATATGGCCAATAAAAATTAGGAAGTTTTCAAGCATAAATAAATTATTTAACACATCACTTATTCTGCAAACTTGTGTAAATAAAACATAATAACTGTAAGTCAGCAACATCAGTGATACATCCATTTATTTTCGCCTGCTAACTGGTATCTTATAAAGATCTAGGTATATTATGCATATATTTAATGAATACGGAAAACTACTTCAAGCTTCCAGAGAAAAGAACATCGTATTATATCCCATTTGAAAAGTGGCCGGCCAATTTTGGCAACAAGTTCAAAATATTCATCAATTTCTTGTACGGGAGACTTTGAAAACCCTTTGGAAGTCCTTTCCAAAATTTTCTGTAACACGACGAAAAATAATGAGACTGAAGGATTCAAGAGCGCTTGTAAAAAGAACAATATGTGAGAAACATAAATCATTAACGGAAGGCATCCAGTAATCCTTTATTTTCCGTCATTCAATAATGAGATTAAAGTACGAAATACAGTGACGCCAACCTGCAAAAATTTAAAAGGTCAATCTACCCTCTGCTATCACAATTGCTATATCACCAAAATCCATAAATAAACCTGATCAGGTACAGTGAAGGATGAAAGAGCATCAGAAAGCTTTTGTAGGATGTGCGCTGCGGGAATAGCGGCCGGACATGATTCCCTCGTTGTTTCTTCCTCCTGTACCATGTCAAACTGAAATCATTACCACACCAGGTACAAACAACACAAAACGATCATTGGTGTACAAGTCTCGCATAACATAACCATTGAAACCGTGAAAGCGCTACTCTGCCTAGCTTACGACACTTCGAAGTCATCACCATGAAATTTTAAGTTGCAGAGGGGAGCGAGTGATTTTGCTTTAATCGAATTACTGAATCAAGCTTACAACGACACTTGGATGAAATGTTTACATCTAATATTACTCTGGAATGACTCACTTTACTGTTTTGATTAGTTCAAGTTCTACCAAATATATCAGATTCATTTTTCCCGCAAAGAGATGGTGAAGAGCAAAAAAAAGGAGCAACTATACAGCCCCCGCAGCAATGAAAGTTGAATTTATCGTATTTGTAGAGTATAAATACTGTAAACTATGCATTCCATACAAAATTAAAGTCTTTCTTCCTTTAAATATGCAGTGTAAAGTCATAATACTTGCCGTACTCTTTACGCTCAGTTATGATATTGGAAAATATTTCTGCTAAACGGAAAAAACATATGCACCATGTGTTTCACCTCTGCTCAGTGTTCAGTATCACTCTGCATTACCTTAATAGGTTATCAGCTTACTTCTGTCTATGTTTAAACTGTGGTGGAGCTGTGTTTAATCTTTCACTTAATCTTTAATCTTTCAAAGTTGCGCTTGACATGACAAAAACTTCATTCTTATAAATAATTGGGGACAAAAAATTTGAGGAATTAAATAAATAAACATAACTCCAATTGATAGAGTCTTATTGCAAATGCTTTTTAGCTTTCCAGAAAAAACCTTAGCGTATATATTTTAATGAATAAGGTTGGAAAACGAAGGATGACTACTCATTACCGGACCATAGCAGCACTCAACTTGCATACATTAATGAATGGTTTGGTTATCTAAACTTGTAATGGAAAAAATTTTAAGATAACTGTTTAAGAACGCACACTTTTATATCCCATACCACAATGGAATGGTTTTGGTTCAGTCATTTTGAGAGATTTATTTAAATACTTTGCATAATTTGTCTCCTTAGCTAACTCGATTTATGTCGTCATTTAAACAACACATTAGTTCGATATTAAATAATGAACAAACAAAACTTATGCTCAAAACTATCGTAAATTAAGGTAGATAATTCATCAATCTTTCGAAATATTAATAAATCTGCTGATTATAATGAAATAATATCGTAATCACGAACGACCGAGACACTGCTTTTTGAAGACTGAAAACAATTACCAACATTATTTTATCCTTTACATAACACTATTTTACTATACTTCCAAACAATTTCGATGTGTAGAAAACCTTCAACAAATAGGTAACTAAGTGTCATGGTGCACATTTTGAACAGGTAAAGAGGCAGACTGCAAGGTTTTCCTTGATATCCTGTGGTGTCCAGTATTTGGATCTCGTCCCAGGTACTGAACTATTATTTTTTGACCAATCTTGAAACCAAGTACCTCAGCGTGAGCTACGTTCCTCGTATCCAAATTGCTACAAGATTTTAATATAACTTGATGTTGTCATAAATTCCGGTTCACAATTTCATTCATTAACAAACCTGTTTTTTAATAAAATGGGTTTCATGCCCTTGTAAAGTGCTACCAGCACTCCGTGTTCCAATATATCCATTATTTCAGCCTTGTACATCGCACCAAATACCAGCTCTATTTCACTTTCATTCTCGAATATTCTGGAATAAATTAACTCTATATAAGGGAGCTATGAGCAGACTTGACAGGATAAGTCTTTCCGAGACAGGCAAAAAGAATAAATGGACTTTTATTTAATTTTTTTGCATTTAGTTGCACTAAGAACTTTCTTGTAGATCAAGAAACATTGCACAAGTTATGTTTTAGTTTCAACTTACTTGTTTAGCATCATTTTTGCTTCTTCCAACTTCACTTTGTTGGGTGCAAAGATAGATATGTTGGTGTCATCCTCTATGCTTATCTGCAAATAATAACTATATTTCTTCGTTTATTCCACACGAAACAATATTCTGGAGTACCTTAGCATCAATTTTACCCTATGTGGGTGTAAAATCTTTATTCCCTGTGTTTATATTGCACAAGAGTTCTACATAATTTTGATATAAATAATATAGTTAAAAAGCAGCTCAAAGTACCTTAGCACCAGTTTCTGATTCGATCAGCTTAGCATTGTAGCCTCCACTACGAAATATAATGTGCCGTTTGTAGACTGCAATAGGAATCGTCTCATGAACCGGAACTGTACTTTTAAAATGATTTCGCCACCGAGGTTGTGCTTTGCTCATCAGCTGTAAAAGACGTTCCAGTCCATTCCTTGCTCGGTCTAGAGATTCCACAACTATTTCTGGCCTAATGCCTGGTACTTTCAAATCCAGCTGCATTGCGGTATAACCGTGCACTGTTCCTTAAAAATATGAGGATAAATTTTCAAAAATTGTCTTGGACTCACTTTCTGAAAACAACCTCATTTGAAGCCATAAGATCAGTGGAACAGGTAATTGGGATTTCGCAAAGAAATTACATTAAAGTAAACGATGTCAATGAATCACATTTTCGTGAATTTAAGAATTTCTAACTCTGCTGCAATTTCTCGCAGTGGAAACTTACCTGCTACTTTGAAATCCATATCTCCAGCAAAATCTTCTAGACCATTAATGTCCGTCAGAATACAATAATCACTTTGTTTATCATCAATAATCAAACCCATAGCTACACCGGCAGCTGGCTCTTTCATCTGTACTCCAGCGTCAAGAAGTGCCAAAGAACCAACACAAACTGATGCCATCGAGGATGAACCGTTTGATTCCAGGACCTGAAATCTGTGATTATTATGAAAACCACTCGAAGCAAAATGTGTGGGAACTGTCCCGTAAAATTATCATCACTTCTACCATAACATTATTATGTAATGTCACTTTAATATCTTTCGTTAGATTATGACTTTGAAACGTTTCGATACTGCTTTATTTCCAATACGATGCAATATTTTCCAACACGTTGCTACATCCTCTAATATCTTATGCACAAATAAAAGCTCAAATCGCATTTTAGATTTCAAGAAGGGAAAAAACCGGAACGAACATCGCAGGCAAGCCTTAAACAGTAGGGGAAATCTTCCGGAATAAGCCTTTTCAGAGCTTTCTCGGCAAGGGCACCATGTCCTAGCTCTCTACGTGAGGTTCGTGCAGAGGAAGAAATAGCACTAGTAGCAAACGACGGGAACTGATAATGCAACATGAACATTTTTTTCTGTTGCGAACCGAGTAACTGCGATAGCGTATCAGGCTGAAATGCAGTTGACGGGGCATCAAACGTCACTGTACCAAACACCTGGAATTTATACGTATATTCATCATTTCAAAAATTATCTGATATATTGCTAAAATATGATGAGAGACTTTAAATAATTCCACACATCTTTCAAAGTGTCACTTACAAACAGAAAATAAACCTGTGTTTGGCCACGCTGGAACAATGCCGACCCGTGTAATTTTTTATGAACGTCCACTGTAATATCCACTGGACGAAGTTCGTCAAATTTTCGTCCATCGCATCGTCTTCCACTTTTGTAAAACGCTTCTCTGCAGAACTATTTTAAAACGGTTCAAAAGTAAGAAGTTTTTTTAAATGAAGCCAAACTTTTCAATATAGTGGGTTTTTGAAGTAAAAAATCTCTAGTAGCATGAAATTTTTCTTGTCAAAAAATTTTCGCACAATATATACGCGAACTACAACTTCTCAAAGGAAGGAAAAAGTTAGGAAAGCTGAGATAGATACCTCAGTGACTTTTTGAGGAGATTTTTAAAGATATTACGGAGCTTGTGCGGAGGACACCTCTCTTTCAGCTTTTCAAGCATATGATCACCAAGTGCAGAAATAGCTCGATCACGTGAAAGCTTATCATGTTTTATATCCGTCAAAATACAATATAACTGATCGCCACATAATACTTGCATTTCCTCCGTCA
The DNA here is from genome assembly GCA_963070105.1 of Litomosoides sigmodontis. Lineage (NCBI taxonomy): Eukaryota > Metazoa > Nematoda > Chromadorea > Rhabditida > Onchocercidae > Litomosoides > Litomosoides sigmodontis. The sequence continues at coordinate 5,636,428 of OY718807.1, read as the reverse complement.
ACGCTACCATGTCACTATCAAACTGTCCATCAACATACTAAAGTAAAAGTTCTAAAGCCATCGTAGAATGATAATAAACAACAGACAGTACGAGACTTTCAGTTCACTCACTGCAAAGAGTATCATATAATCAAAATAACAGCAATATGAACGCGAGCGAACCTGTATGAAATCAGGACGGTACTAGAGCAAATCAACTGCCAACGAGAAGTGCCATTAACAAAAATAAGTTACCTGCCGTTTTTGACGACCACACAATTCCTTTATTTTATTAATAGTTTGAATTAAAAGCGAAATGGCTTGAAGACCAGTTCCGACGCACTCCGAAAATTTTCCTGTTTCAATTTCGCAGCCATCCATATCGATCATTAATATGCGTTTCCCATCATCACAACCAGCAATAACTAGATCTAGTGAAGAGCTTTTCAAGTCTTTCCGACTTGGATTAATAACAATCTAAAATTATTTGATTAATTTCAAAAATCGTTTCAATTCCACATAATAATGTAATGTTATACAGTAAGAAATGAGCGTTTATGATACCGACTACAAAAGCATAACACTACCAACGAGAACTGATGGATACCTCATTATCAATAAGAGCCACTCTAATAGCTCCTAGTGGACCTTCCCACGGTATATCTGATAGGGTTAGTGCAGCCGATGATGCATTTAGTCCAAGAATTACCGGATCTCCATCATCATCTACCGCAAGAGGTTTACATATTATCTGAAACGTTAACTAAATAATTTATAGTTTAATGACTGATTAATCATATACTCCTCTAAAAAGGTAGCAGTTTATGACATTTTTGATATATTAAAACTTTATTTCTGTTACAGCAAAAAAACATTGTTCTATCAGGATATGACTGTGTTTATATACCGTTATCCAATCTAAAATTAAATGAATTCGGAACAAATCTATGAAAAAGGAAATACCTTACCTGAGTTTCACCCGAATAATCTTTTGGAAACAACGGTCTGATTGATCGATCAATCATTCTGGATGCCAGAATGTCAGCATCGTTTCGTTGCAACTCCCTTCTCAAATAATTTGTCGGAATACGGCCAACAGCAGATGCGCTCTGTTGAAAGTCGACTGTAAGAGGCATAAAATCTGCTATATCAGTGGTTGCGCTTTGCCTTCCGACCACAGTCGCCAACACCTGAAGAGTTTTTGTAATTTATTTCATAGCAATCATACTACACATTAAAATTTGTGATGAAACCAAAAAAAAGAGTATATGCCTAATTCCTACGTAACAATTCAAAATGTTAATGGGTAGTGAATTGTATTCAGTAAATGTGCTTTATGAAATATCGACATGAGTGAACATATTATGACACCTGAAAGTGGAACATTTCAGAATTACGCATCACCATAATATCTACATTTCACTCCAAATTTTCTGTGGAACCAAAACGTACAGAAGTATCGCCCTGCGAAACGACAGCAGCACCATCAGCTAAGCGTGCTATATGTCCAGCTTCAAAACGAATCACATCCCGCCCACCTGCACCTACACATGTATCAATTTGGGTACTTCCTGAGGCCTTTACCGCATCCAAAACCGGGCAGAATTGATATCTTCTTAAAAACGCTTTGGCTGCTCGTACTCTGGATGGAAGCATCCTAAAAAGTTGAAAGTTGGAGCACATTTGATGGAGCACAATATTTTAGGAACACAAAGGGGAAACAAGTTACGATAGAAAAAACCCAGAATACATAGTGGGCATCGACAGATAAACTGATTGCAGATTCATTGAAAATTACCAACCTTGCAGCAACTTATTTATCCAGATTCCTTTATTCCTTTTGAGCTCAAATCCTTTTTACGAAATGAGCAACTCCAAGAAACAACATAAATGTTGCGACAAAGTTAATGCACATTAAACCACACTTCCTTGCTGAATGCTCTAACACTTCAAGAGGCCTTCAAAACTCGACTTTAAGCTTGAAGAATCATAGCTCCTGTAATATTCAATATTAACGAACATATAATCAATCAGTTCTAGAATACCAGAACCAATCAAGCTATTATTTAATGCAAATAACTGCATGCCAAACATGACGGAGATGAAAATGCGTAAACCGATCATGCCCACTTGATCGTAATATGAAATTATCAAAGTCACAGAGTGAAAGCATTGCAATGACTATCAAAATGGCAATGGTTCCCGCAAGCCACTTTAAAACAACCTTTCCACTGTTGATGTCCAGCGTAAAATTAACTCTACTATTTTATAAGCACAGTGCAGCATTTGATTTCCGCATCACTTAATATTCCAGCCATATTAAAAAAAAGCTAAAAATCAACATAAAGATACGCACCGTGATTATTTCATCATATAAGCATCTAACTACTAAAATGATAAATAGGGAAGCGGTCTTTTACGTGACCATGCATATGGCTGCAAAGGTGTATCGAAAAATATATATTTCAAATATATTTCAAACTCATTTACAATTCTTCATTAATAAGGCAACAATATAACAGTTAAAAAATAACTTCTTAAAATTTGCGTATCCAAATTGAAATAGACCTTCCAAAATCATAAGGAAGAAAAATGAAAGAATATCATCACATAGTCAGAAAGAAAAGTACACTCTCACATGAAAAGAGTTTTTAAATAGAATTCCAGAGATGGAATGTTAAATTTTATATAAACAGAAGGAGAACTGAAAGCCAAAGTCTAAATAAATGTTTGGTGAAATAGTAGCATTCACCACAAATAGCATACAAGAATAAAAATGGAAGATCTGAAATTCACACTGATGCATAACCCTGTCGCTTCGCTCGAGCTCGTCCAACCAAATATGCAATTAGAACAATAATAACCAGTGCCGCAAGGCATATTCCAACAACAATTGGAACTAGATCGGAGGTATGAATATCCAGCTGACAAATGCCATATTCTATAACATAACTCAAATTCAAATTTAACATAATTCAAATTCAATCTGATTATTCGACCACCTAATCCACACTTCCTCCACCCTAATACATTAAGTCTCTCTAAACAGATCCGGTTGGAAATGTTGCGCGAAGACACATAAACTTTAAAGAAGCTACAAATTGCTTCAGAACACTGGCACGCTAATTAATGAGTAAGTTAAATGCATGAAAAGAGGAAGTAGGAATTTGCGTTTGTAGGGAAAACACACCTTGATTTTTTGAAAATTCCGTGGAATTGAGATGGGCATAGGCAATGATCCGTATATTACGAAGATTTATTGTAGAACCCTCTCTGAAGCTAAAGATTGCTTCAGAACACTTGTATGCTTCGCTGCCGCTGGAGCTTACGTCATGCTCCGCATGTTCATCCATTAGATACATATGGTGTGCTCCTATAAACATGTCATGTAAAATGTAAATCCTTAATCCAATATTCAAGATACCAATAATTGCTAATAATTTAACTTCATCAATACGATTAGTTATCCCTAGACCATGTTCGAATATTGTCTTCAAATTTTCTCTCAAGCTTCTTTAAACGGTTATCCCAAGTCGCCCTAAATTTTTTAGAACACAGACAGACTTTACCTGTCGCATTTAGTTTTTGTTCGAAGTTCACTTCCAGTGTGAAATTACTGATTTGGAACGAATCTTCTCTCTTTTTGAAATAAATCGTTAACGTAGAGTTCTTCAGACCAACAGAGCTATCGAAACTGCGAAACAATTATTTTACCAATGATTTCTTTACGGAACCAATTAAAAACCAACTTCCTTCATGAACTTGAAACTATACATTTTCTTTATCGAAAAAAAGTAAATGACGCGCAGAGAGTTCGAAAATTGTAGAATAATGAATGGTTTACTATAAGCCTTACAAGAACAGACGTTTGGATAAATTTATAACTATTTAACATAACATTAACATGTGATCAGCTCTTTTCTGATACTTCCTAGACAAGAGATTTAGTTAATTCTGTCACTGAAATAAATATACTCTTATCAACTTGAAAAATGCTCGAAGAAAACCTTATACGAATATTTTGCGTTCCCTTGCATGAACCACTTGCACGCCCACTAATGTTGAATTTAAGTTGTTCCGTGCTATTGTCGGACTATAAATTCACACAATTAATAGGTCAATAAATATATAAACCTTAATTTCTTTTGAAATTAAATTAAGGATAAAATTAAATCCACAGCAAAAACAGTGGCACATTTTATTTACTGCTGAAGTGGAACATGAAAACTAATCAGACTTTTGTGTAATGCAGGACACCAGTAATATTTGAATCCAAAATGATGCATGTGTTCTTATCCACGTCTGTGACGAAATAGTGATCACATTTGACAAATGGAGCATACAATACTGCAAACAACTATGAAAAAGGATTAAAATATCCCTTAGCTGGAAAGTGTTTTAAGAAATTTTAACATTTTCACGATGATAAAATTATACTTCATATGCAAAACATGCTGCCGCTACAAATTTATACAATTGCAGTTGAAGAAATCAGTTTTTCAGGAGATGAAAAATTAAAAAACAAATGAATCCATACCAAAAAATATGAAGAAAAACATTGGCGCAGTGCTCATAGTCATACAAAAACTTCAGAACTTCAAATCTGAAACAGTAAGAATGCGACTAAATAAGGAGTTCTGCACTTGTTTCGATTATCTTTGATGGATTTCGAACAAAAACTCTGAATTCAGTGTAAAGTATTCCTAAAGTTCAAAGGCGAAAATATGCAGATGGAGGAGAGATGACAGACACGTACGTCCAGCTACCTGCCGTCCTTTGCAGACTATTACTACTGTGGATGTGCATCCGACAATAAGCGAATAAAGTGAAGACATTAGCTGAATACCCAGGGATAGGGACGAATGAAAGAGAATGGCAAAACCGACAGGACATTTATATGTGCTGGAAGTTCACTACTTAGCTTCCCACACCTATCTTATGAAAATGAAACTGACAGTTCAGTACTGATGACCACCCACGAAAACAATCATCCCGCCGTAGCACAAGTAGACGTAGAATGAATGTTACATTTTTGTTTACGAGACATTTCAGAAGTGCTCCCTAGGACTGCAAAAAGCAATTGTCTTCCAACCGATGTATGAGATCCAATCAAAGAAACAGACCTATTAAACAGCTCGATAAACCAACGCAATTATGCAGAAGTATCCGTTCGATCCCACCTCCTAAGTGACACATTCCCACCGGATCTTTATTAAACTTGAAACTATTACTCGTTCAAAGCAGAATCTGTCTTTTAAAAGACAATCTTAATAAGATATAACACAGAAATGAAGAAAACTGAGTTATACATCATTGAATAGTGCCCACAGTAAATTTTATTCAAAATAAAATTTGAATTCCTGTTAAACTCCACAGTCAACACAACTACTGGAAAAAAACAATTTCAATTAATCGAAAACACAATAATAATCGCCTTTCTCGTTTCACACATTTCCTTCCTCTTTTTTCAGTGAAAGGAAATAACAAAGGCTTTTAGAATACATTCAATTCATTTAAGGAGATCAAAAACCATAGTTTGCAATGATCATTTGTACCCTCTCAACCACACGATGAATAGAACACCGAAAAATTCTGCTCTGTACAATTAAAACAAGACCTTTAGTACAGAAACAAAACAAAACAGAATCAAATACTTAAAAAGGTTGAGGTAAAAACATAGGTGGCGGCACTGGTGATGGTCGTATCATTGCTGCAGCTGCAGATGGGGGAGGGGGTGGAGGTTCATCGTGCTGCGACATCCGATCGAACCGAAATGCGAACTGCATAAAAAACTGAAAAAGAGTAGTGTTGTGTTGTAAACAATGAACACCAAAATAGCGACTTAAATTAACCAACACGACGTACCAAGAAATAGATGATTTAATGATTTTTGCTATTAAAAATGAGTTGTTAAGCACTTTGTATCAAGCCTAATTATTTACCATTTTTACATACCTTTCTTTTGCTCTTTTTCCTTCCTATATTTTTTGTAAAAAATTCAGCTTTTCATTTGTTAATTAGCTTTTGGTGAAGATAGTAAGAATTAATTATGAATATATTTTTATAAGCCTATCAAATTCAATAACATAAAAGTTCTTATTAGCAAACAATATGTTATCATGATTCTAATCAGCAAATCGTACCGTTTGTTTTAAATTGATGCAGTTATTCGAAATGAATATCCAATTAAATGGTAATGCTAATTAAACTTTAACGGTTTTCGACAACCGAATATAAGTGAATCATCGACAACATTAGAAGAACACTTTTTATAGAATATAGCATATCAAATAAATGATCAATATCACCTGCTTAGTATCTTTATTCCATAAAGTCCAAAACTTGTCTTCCGCTTTGTCAACCTCTCTAGATGGTATTTTAAAAGCAATCGTCTCGTACGGTTCAGCAGCAAAAAGAATGTATTGCCATCGCTTATCAGGTGGCTGGACTTTTTGTTCATATGCTGACATAAACCTGCATGCATTTTATCATGAGTTAAAAACATGTTGAGCACAAGGGAATCGTATTTATCAACTGAAGACCATGTGAAGACCTACCGATGTCTAGGAGTGACACCTTCGGCAATTTCAGGGTAATCGATTTGGAACAATAAAGCTTGCTGCCCTGTTGATGGATCTCGTTCTTTTGTTACCTATAAAGTGATTAACTGTAAAAAAGCAAGACTTACTTATATTGAAATAAGAGCTTCGATTTAAAACAGTACAAACGATATACCTTATAACCAGGCCTGCCAATTTTGACAAATTTCTTTGGTTCCACTTTGACTTGTTGTGGTAGAGGCATATATGGCTGATCGGTTGCTTCTTTTGCAGCACGTCGAGCCAAATTTGACTGATGCTTTTTGCCCTGCGTGTGTGCTAAGTAGGAGCCTAAAATTTTGGATTAAAAGAACAAATTCGAATGATATGATTTTTCCCCTTCTACCAGAAGTTAAGACATGTGCAGCAAAAAAGGCGACTATAGCAGCTCGAACAATTCATACCATCGTGGCCAGAAGCTGATAATGTTCAATTAAAACCCTTAAAAATACCATTTCCAAGGTCAAAACAAAAAGTTAAGAGTTTTATCTATTCGTATTAAAATCATAAAGTTCACAAAAGCAAGGGTTTGAGTGCTGCTGCTTTTATAATTAATTAAACACTTTAGGTATTAATTAGAGCAAAAATTTTGGTGTAATGTAACATAGACTGGAACAATACGTTTGAAATAAAGTAGGTTATTTCTGACTACAACTAGTTTGATTGAGTTTATTCATGAAGATTGCTTTTATAACCACCCACTTCGTGTAAGGCCATATCTTACCTTCATTGTTGTGTAATGTCAAGCAAAGTTTGCATTCATATCCACCCAGATGATTTTTCATGAAGTATGGATCCTTCTGAAGATCAATTGTTTCCAACGCTAACTGGCGTAACCTTTCACGTCGGTCAACATTTGCGTCAGACCAGGATGCCACTCCACCACCTCCAGTTTTTCCACCTGCGCGATTTTGGAAATCCATAATCTGAAGCACAAAACACTGTAAAATGCATTACACGTTATTACTTTATTACTAAAGTTTAATTCAGTTCAATTTCCAAATCAAGAGAGAGACCAAAATAACAATAAATTCACACGAAATCAAGCATACAAAATAAACAGGTCGTAAACTCTCAAAACGCCAATTTTTCAAAGTATTGGCGATTTACTAAATGCAACTTTCTAAACAAAATCCCGCACACATATTAGATGGCGATGGTGTCTTATGCCTTACATGACAGCTTGAAATTCCGACGATGATTTGTGGTATTTCAACGAGGAGATGGATATTCGCATACTTGAAGAATGTATTAATCTCTGCTAAGCTGAGGTTTATCCCTCCCGTCCATCACACTAAGAAAAATAATGAGAAGTAAGAATTGCGACCACACCACGTAGCAACATGAAGCAACACACAACTGACAAAAATGCTATATCTGCTTGGGGATTGGCAGAATGCCAACACAAGTTGCTTGTGGTGGGAATAACCTAATTTTTGAACTTTGAATTGGTCTTAAGTTAAACTCGCCAGTTTCACACTTCTTCTATCTATTCCGAAATAAGCGGTTACGGAAAGTCCAACACACCCAGCACCTGATCATTTGCTTCGGTAAGAAAGGAACTGTTAACAATCAGTCCTACACAGATGCATTGGCTATGGTACTTGGTAGAATGACGTTGCTTAATTGGTTACGTAGCATTTTAAAAGTGGGTAACATCCGTGGTAAACTTTGACCTTAGTGGACTGGCGGTGCGAGTATGATTGTTGAGTTTGTTTTGCTTAAGGTTTGGTCATCAGTTTGAGCGCAGGCGCTGGGAATATTTTGATGGGGTAGCTGTTGAATGGTTGTAAAATGGCCATTACATAGAGATTCCACATATTTAAGCTTCCCACTGCGTCCTTCTTATCAGATCAGAAAAACTTCTAAAAAGTTTTGGAATAGAGTAGTGGTATTTTCATAAAATTTTCTCTATGATTCCAAATTGTTTTTCGTTATTAAATTTCAATATCTCTCTTCAGAATTGACAGGTGTGTGTTAATTTTTTCAAACGTATAGATCGTAATGCCGCCACACTGGATAGAAGACAAGTGTACGGGAGTGTTGCCTAGCTTGGATTTTATTCGTCGGCAAGCTGATCTAATATGGATTTTCATGTTCATATTCCGAGGTACCACTGTAGTATCATTCTCATGTTCTTTTTTCAGTTGTGAAATCTCTAAGATTTCTTGAGCCTTTAGCCAAAAAATTTGCTTTTTAGTTGCTGACGGTAGCCAAGTAGAAGTCAGTAAACATATGGAAATGGGAAGACAGTTTCTGTCCAGGGGTCAATTTGCTGATGCCTTAACTCACTATCACGCAGCCATCGGTTTGTTTGTTATTATCTTATTTATGCTCTGCCATTATCTTACATCGTCCCTGCGTTTATTGCTGTGCTATAAGCTATTTTAAAGTGATCTTTTTCTTACGTTTTGATACATTGCAGATCTAGATCCGAAAAATTATCAGACTTTATACAGCCGTGCAACAGTATACCTTGCTATTGGTAAATCCAAAGCAGCGCTACCTGATCTGGATTCAGTGATTAGGCTGAAGCCAGATTTTATAGCTGTAAGTATGGCGAGATCTTTTTTCTCTACATACAGAAGAATCTTAACTCAGCTTAACTTTCATCTTGGTCATAGTTTTTGTTAAGTGAATCTTTATTGAAGGCTCGTATCGAAAGAGGAAATGTGCTGTTGAAGCAGGGAGATATACATCAAGCAAAGGCAGATTTTGAGGCTGCTGTAAGATTTTAGCTGGTTTCTTACTATTAATTTTGATCTTGTAACTTGGAATACAGTTTCAAGCAAAATATAATGGGGCATGTCTTGTCCGTTAATAAACTTTATTCTTATAGGCAAAAGCTGATCCCTCAAATATTGATGTATCGAAGAAATTAATAGCAGTTGAAAAAATAAGACAGATAATTGAGGAAGCTGATGATTATTTTGGTGTCGATGACTTCGTTTCTGCAGAACCGCTTTACAGTAGTGCAATAGAAGTAACATCATTTCAAAACATTTTGCTTATTATCTGTTAGCGTTTAAGTTCGGATTTATAAAAGAAATTTACGTTTCACTGCAGTATGAATGTGCATGATGAGCATTCTCTCAGAACAAGTGGCAAGTAAACACTACTAATAACATTTGTATGATCGCAAAATTGTAATTATATTAAAACCTATTCAAACCCTCTCTTTTTAAAATTGTTGACGGTTCAGGTAAATACCTCAAAAAATAGAGCACATTTTTGTTTAACCGTATTCAAGTTTGCCGTCCGCTAAATTTGTGCTGAAGGACTTTTGATGTAAAGAAAATTGTGGCACTCTTGGTTTGCTTTATGCAATGGAAAAGTAGAAGAGCTTTCAGAGTTCTAGCTGGAGAACTAGAAAAAACAAGATATTTTCAGCTTCATCTAGTAATTTTTTCATCTATTATAAATTAATTTCGAAACTAAAAAAAATTTAGTATAGATTCATTCTTGAGGTTCAAAAAAATTCAGGTTTGTCAGTGGCACGCAAATTTGTACAAAAATCGTGCAAAATGCCGAGAAAAACGCGGTGATGTGCAAAAAGCAATTGCAGATTACAGAACTGTAACGAAATTATTGCCGGACAACACAGAAACATTTTACAAAGTCTCACAGCTTTATTATATAACGGGTGATGTTGAAGAGTCGCTGAAGTATGTATTTTTTAATTTTTATATATTTCAAAAATTTAAGCCATATGAAGCACTGAATTTGCGTTAACCTTGTATTTAACTTGTTACGGAAGAAGTGAAAGCTAATGATATTGTTCAGAATGTGCATCCATCTAATGATTCTTTTGCTAAGTACAGTGTGATATACGTTCCTTTATCTTTATATATTTCTACTTAGAATCGACTGTTACAAAACCAAAAAAATAATATATTGATGCAGTACTCTTACTAAAATACTTAACGTTTAAAAGGCACATAGTAGGTCTAAAAAACATCAGGTTAGCAAAGAGTTAGCATATATCGTATAAGTGTTTCAGTCAAATACGAGAATGTTTGAAGTTGAATCCAGATGACGAGCTCTGTTTTCCTTTTTATAAAAAAACGAAGAAGTTGGCAAAAATGCGTGAATCACTCAACCAGCTAGTGAGAGAACAGCGATGGATGGATTGTTTGGACAAAGCAGCACAAATTTTGAAAGTTGAAAAAGAAGTGGAAAATATACAACTAGATGTTTACAGACAAACATGCAAATGTAATCTACATGTAAGATAACTCAATGCTTTTAATTGATTTAGAGTTTTCGCGTTTTGATTTTTTCATCAAAAAGTTAGCTTCAAAGTCATAAAAGAGAAAGATATACTCTTTGTCTGATATTGATCGCAGTTTTCCTGTGGTATTGTCGCTATCAGCATGATAGGCTCTCTTGATCTTTGAAAACGTTATCAACTGCACCGGTTATGATTTTTTGCACTTATTTTGAACTAAAAGTTTGCTTTTTTGCTTCACGAGAAGAGCAGTTTGCAGAGTTGATAACGTTGATAAAGTCTTCCTATTTCTTATAGAATTTTTTTAATTTCTGATAATATAGAAAGTGGATTGAAGTCATTGTAGATATGATTTAAGGAAGCTTTTTCTTTAGAAGGTTTTATGTCCTTGTTCCTTTTTTAATAATTAAATTCCCTGGGATCACTTTATGTATAGAAGTAATGGCAGCAGCGCTCTAAAATTTTCATGTAAAAGTAGTGAAGCAAAAAAATGAAAAAAGATTGTACAATAGCATTTCAAGTGGTATGTGGCATCTTTTGATTTTCTGTGAAGTCTATCTATTCGGTCTTCTGCTTTTGACTTTTATTAGCGATAGTTTCGGAGTAACAGTCAACAATTTTTTTAAACACAGTCTTTAGTATGTGAACAAAATCGGAGAATTTTTACTCGACAATGCTTTTCACTCTGTGATTGATTCATAATGACCGATGTTGACAAGTTTTTAGGCTGGACACTTTGCTGAGTCGATAATCGCTTGTTCAGAGGTTCTCAAATACAGTGATCCAAATGATCTTGATGTACTTTGCGATAGGGCGGAGGCCTTTTTAATGTATGAGAAGTATGATGAAGGTTTGTTCTTATGCAAGGAATATGCAAAGTTATGTATCATTTTTCTAGACAGCTGCTTGAGTTTAAGAAATGGAGTAAGATTCACGAAATTATTTTTTCAGCAATTGAGGATTATCAGAAGGCAGTGAATGGGCATGAGGAATCGCGACGAGCTAGAGAAGGCCTTCATAAGGCACAAAAGTTGAAAAAACAGGTTGGGAGGAGAGACTACTACAAAATCCTTGGCATCAGGAGGTGAAGCTTTCCACTACCTATAAGTTTACTAAATAGTAACTTTTGTTCCTATCGTATTCATAATGACGGTTTCTGTTTATACCGGTGAAAGAATTCAAGGCACTAACTGAAATTAAAAAGTTTCCCAGGTTATATTCTAGTTGTGTTAATATGTTACATGCTGCATCAGATTTAATCAGAATTTCGAGAAATTTATTTAGAAATGCAAACAAAGGAGACATTCTCAAAGCGTACCGAAAGAAGGCACATGAGTGGCATCCAGATAATTTCCGTGATGAGAACCAAAAGAAAATAGCGGAGAAGAATTTCGTTGATATTGCAGCAGCAAAAGAGGTTTCTTCTTTTGGATCCTCCAGGGGGGTGGTACAAGTACTACCTTAAGTTTTATTAGAGGTCTCCGATGTTACAAGGAAATGAGTTATTTCAGGTGCTTACTGATCCAGAAAAAAGGGCGCAGTTTGATCGTGGAGAAGATCCACTAGACCCGGAGCGGGCGCAAGGAGGTTTTCATCATCCCTTCCAGGGTGGATTCCCGTTTGGGGAAAATGGAGGTCCATTTTCATTCCAGTTTCACTTTGGTTAGACCTTTATTATTTGTTGTTCCTCCTTGGATTAATTTATTTTATTCTTCAGAGAGTTGAATGTATGCGGGTAATTTGTTGTAGTAATTTTGTAATTTTCAGTCTTGTTTTTTCATAACAAAAATTTAGATTGTTCTGTTTATAGAATTTAGGCAACATACCTCCCCTCCACTGACGAGGATAAAATGCCTGCTTTGCCTGCTTTCCATGTTTTAGTTGCGCTCACTTCCAAACTTCATTTCCATAGGTCGAACCTGTTCACATATGGCTTGTGTAGATATAAGCTTGGGTCTGGTGGCTTATAACCTTCACTTATAAAAAGTTGACTTTGGTATTTCTAATGTTAACAACAAATTCTTTGTATTCATCAATATGTTTGCCTATAGCGATGGTGGAACAGTATATCATTGTTATGGTTTTCCCTCTAAGAGTGGAGAAATGGTGTCACTAAGCCCATTTTTTGTCATCTAATGCTGTTATATATATACATATATGATATTCAATTTTGCTTAATAAACGGTCGAACGCAATATTTTCCTACAAAAGAGAAATGCAAAATTCAGATGTCTTTCATAAATGTTCATTACAGCAGAAAGTCAAATATTAAACCCTCTAAGAATAGAGAAACCAAATATATGAAATCGTTTCTTATTGCTAGGATATAATATCTGACTTTGGAGTGCTCCTTTTAGATCAGTTATCAAACGGCGTGTTTAGATGTACGAATACCGACGCCCTTAACCTCGGCTTCAATAGGTTGTCATTCAGAATATATTTACGGTCGAAAGCGGTGTGTAAAGTTCTTATGAAACATAAAACATGAGAAATGGTGTCCGTAAGATGCGGATATGTAGGGGTAAAGAGCAGAGCTATTCGTAAAATAGAGCAATGAACAGGAGCAATAAACAACTAATCAACAACTAATCTCTTGATCTCAAAGGAGTTTTCATCTGTTTTTCCAAAAAACAGATGAAAACAACCATGGTCGCACAGTTCAGGAAATATTGTGGCAGATGCACAATTGATACAAACAGTGCTACTTGACAAGATAAGTTAGGCAGAATGCTTAATTCGGCAAGCTGACAATGGCAAGGAGTGATGAATGTAAAAGGAAAAATTCGATTCAAAATTCACTTGTACAGACTGTGTTTCTTATGTCTGCAAAATGTCTCATATTTCCTGAAGCTTCTCGTTTCTACTGACAAGTACCCTTTCTGATTACTGCATTGTACAAGCCAAAATAAATTTGAGAGGGCGAAAACATCAAGATCATCTTATTTACGTAACTTACATAGAACCATTTTTAAATGATGATCATTTCTCTATGCTTTTTCATTTCATACAATATGAATTCTATACCTCAAATTATATCCTATCAAAAATTTCGAATGATCAACTACTGAAACAATAAGATTTAGTTGTGGGATTAACGTAATACTATATGCAGTTTAATATCGAGAAATTGAAATTACCGAATTTAAACTTCCAATTTTCGACTTGAACGAAAGGTCTTTTCAGATTTGCTGAATAAAATAATGGTGGCTACGTAGCTGATGTTAAGAGTCGTAGAAATGGAGACATCTGTGCATAGCTGTCTCCCACTTTTCAAAATCTTGCAGTAATTTCTTGTGACTGGACGGCTCTGGGATAAAAACCTTTTCAATATCAATCAGATCATCCAAATCATCCTTCTTCCATAAACCGCATGTAATTCCTGCCATCATAGCAACACCACGCGCGGATGCAAAGCTTGGACTAGTGATTCTTTGTAACGGAAGCCTGATCAGAGTACTAATTGTCTGGCAAATGAAGTCATTCACCGATACACCACCACAGCATCTGGAAAAAGCAACAACTAATACTCTGCCATAAAAACTGCATTTGCGTCTGAATACTAATAACTTCAATCAAATCGAGATCAAATCTAAGAGAAGAGGTGGAAATGACAGCTAAAGGATATCACTAGAGTGTTTCGAAAACTGAAGAAATTGGAATAATTGACGACAGTGGTCTAGATATACTACGGTAGAAAGATACACCTAACAAATCCTGTGGAGGAAGCGCCAATTTCGTCAATAACAGTTCTCCATATCTGATAAATTCGAAATGCGATAGACTCCAGCATTGCACGGACCATCTGTTCTTTGGTAGTGTTTGGACGGATACCTAAGAAACCACAACAAGCAGTATCGTCATTGAATGGGGTCTGGATACCAAAAAACGCCGGAATAAAGTACAGGCCTGTAAATAAGTCAGTGCTACTTAAGTCCCACCACTTTTTTTTTAGCAATCATTGCTTTAGAATGCACTGGGCCTAATAAAAAAAACTAAAAGTTAAAAAGATGCTTTAACGTTTTAATTCATATGAATTACAGACTTTTATATAAACGCGACGGCTAAATGCTGCAATCCTAAACAGTATCATCATTTCTCGTAAGAAAAGAAACAAATTTTGTACCAGAAATAGAGCAACTTTGAGCCATTTGTGAGGTAGATGAAACATCTTCAAATAAACCAATAGATTCCGCCCAGCGCAGAATTGCTGCAGTATCCTGAGAGCATCCTTCCGCAACAAATTTCACCGAATTCGGAAAGTTCCACCCGACCAAAGGATATAAACCTTATCAATTTATACATTAGTTATTAGACAAGTAAAAAAAAAATAGGACAAACATAAAAAAGAAATAAGACACCAATGATAAAAAAAAGAAGCACCTTTAAGAGAGGGATGAGGTGATGAACCGGTATTAACGTCTACAAAGGATCCAGTACCGAGCGAAATTATGGCGCTATTTTCCATCCAACAACCACAAGCGAATAGAGCACTTTGCTGATCACCTGCCTTGCATAAGATATTACATAAGTTATTATTTTCCTAGGACTCAATTATCACAATATTATTCGGTTTTTTTTGTGAATTAAAGTTCGGTTCTGTTGACCTTTAAGAATTAGAGTTGTTTGAAAGTGAAAAAATACTTTTTGTTATAGACGATTTATCTTGATTGCTTTTCAGTGAATTACTGTATTGTACTTGACAAAATCAAGAATAACTTGAATAACCTCAGCTTTACGAAAGAGCTGCATTCATTAAACATAGCTAAATATAAATTATAAATAATGAATTATTATAAATATATAAAATATTATTACAAATAACTAAAATATTATTAATAAAAAGTATATAAAATATTATTACAAATAACGAGTTAAAGTAGGCGTGTGAAAAAAATCATGCTGCATCGAAGAAAGTAATCAGTGAGCATGAATAAAACAAGTGAATTTTATAAAAAGAACGAAAGAATGGAGTACAGGAATCAGGCGTAAAATACAAAAGTACTTACCGCGGCAGCTACAATAATCGGAGCACCAAATAACTTTTTATCAGTGACAGCAAGCCTTACCCCAGCGGAAAATGTGAGACGTGGAAGAACTGACGTAGGAAAGGAAAGAAATTCTAACAAATTATAGCCCCATTTCATCTGAAGCATTAACCTATTATATTTTATTATTTACAACACCTGCAAAAAGTTCGCTCATACTAAACTGTCTCTCATATGATGACAAATATAATACATAAAGAATGGATTATTATAAATTTATTTGTTCTTTTAAGAGAACAAAAAAAATTTAACAGTAGTTAGCGCAGATGGAATATTTCACATGATGCTGAAATTTTGTCTAGTCTATTAAAAACGTACAATGAATCAACATCAAAAAAATTAAGTGAAGCTGTGCTATAAAATCAAGAGAAATAAAGTAACAGACTGTGTAAGGATCAAATAATCCTGTACTACTTGCGTTAGAAGGTTCGCTGACACAAACGACACCACCAGAAAGTTTATATATTAACCATGTGTCGAGACAACCGAAGCCTAATTTTCCTTGTTTCAACAAGCGCTGCATTTCTTCATTCTAAAGAATTGAAACAATCATTACAAGTGTTATCGTACTAATCACTTGTATTACCACACGAAAATTTATGAAATATGTGCTAAGTTCACTAACTTCAGCAAGAGTGACTAAGAAACGATGAGTCACCATCGCATTTAAAAAGGACAATATTTGAGCAGCCATACATCTTGCAGATCGTGTCAGCTTGTGCAAAATATAACCAATCAAATTTATAACCTATAAATTAAACTTTTAAGATGAGAAAAGTCCAATAATAATTGCTATTTGAATTACACTTTACAATGTGATATGAAGACTAGATAATATCTGTCTAACACTACACAACTTAAACTATTCATATAATTCATTTTCTTATTGTATTTCGCTGCGTCCAGAATGTATGAAACAAAAAGCCTAGTATTAAAAGCAACACTAATACCTTTAAAGACCATGAATTGTTCCACTTCTTACATTCCTCTCGTGCACGACAATCCTTCCAGGTAATTAGCCGATGACACGGTTGCCCGTTTTCCCTGAAAAATATGAAAATAGGCTTTAGGGATAAATTCATTATTCAAAAAGTGAGTGAAATTATAATACCCATATTAATAACTTACTTATTCCAACAAATAAATGTATTCCTTTGGCAGCTAATTCCCATACCGACTATTGCCCGCGCATCACGTTTTGTCTTATCCACTGCAATCAAACACTTTTTATAATGCACCGAAACCATCCTCCCCCCTTCCTCTTGCTTCCACGACTATTATAATTATGAATCTAAAACTTCTACATTTCATTGATTACTGCTCTGTTCAAGCCTATTCACTGTGAAGGGTCAAACTCTTGCATTTTACATCATTGGAGCGCAAAATTAAAATTTGAGTAATTTTACCCAGATATGTCATTTTTCTCAAACAATAATAAAGAATGATAATTTATAAGATGATGACATGATTAACTCAGTAATATCAAGGCACGCAGAAATGAAATCTTCAAGATGAAAATGAATTTACGGATATTGTTTTATAACGAATTTTGAAAATGCAATGTACGAAAAGCTCAGTTCGTCTACCTAATGCTTTTGCTTCAAGCAAACAATCAAACCATACACAGTTCAGAAATCAGTGTAACCAGCTGGCTCCAAAGAATATCAGGATCGATCTCTGCGTGAAGACCATCTTCATTGGCAATGACCTGAAACAGACATTTAAATGATGTCTGTAGCACTAAAGAAACCGATAGCGCTTATTCATAACAGCGGTCTTATTGACAATTAGCGCTAAAAAGACTGATCCCCTTATTAGTTGACAAGTAAAGCAAAAAAAAATGCCGTATATCACAAATTCGGAAATTGTGTCTAATATGTGAAACTGGGAAAGACAGTCAAAATCTAATCAACACAACAAAAACAAACTTGAAGACTTCATCTTCAGATATTTCAAGGTTTCAATAAGAATTGCCTTACTGATTCTTTGGTATAGCTAATGAATCGGCAACGCGAATCGTATAGACAAGCCTTAATTGTTGTTGTTCCAATATCAATCGCAATAATATCCGTTCCTCTTTTTTCGCCGTAGTCTCCTGACTCTGACTGAAGCATTCAACGACCTATCAACGACACTTATTACGCTTGCAATCTTTCTACCATTTACCAATTATCATAATTAGTAATATAGTGATAATAAAATTATCAAGATTTCGATCTTCATACTTTTCCTTTTCAGAACGTCATCTGTAGAAGAAAAAGAATAAAGCGAAACAAGACTGAATTCCAAATATTTATTATAACTGGATAGGGCTGAATTCAAAATCATACTTGGACTCTCTATCTGATCTATTCATATTCAAATCCCATCCGCCCAGTTTTAATCTTCGAATTTTCAAAATTCCACAAACAAAATAGGCGAATAGGTGAAGATACTGCATATGGTACTACGTACATAAATAAAATATAAATATAAAGTAAAATATAAAATATAAACAAATAAATATAACTCAAAATGAGAAGTAGTGAAAGCAACTGAGAGAATAAAAATGTAATGGAAAGACGAATGGCATGCTATGAATAAATTGGTAATTAAGATCGTTCTGCTCAAAGTGACACGCTGCACAAAGTCGCAAGGAAAGAGGAAAGTAGCGCAGGTGGAACGCAGGTGGAATGAATGAACTCCCACTCGCCTTATCAACAGGTTGAGCGATTAGGGGTCGCTAGCCTGTCTTAGCTCCTTCTCACTCCTCGCATGCCAGCAGCCCGTGGTGTGATGACGAGGTGGACAATGGGTGCATTAAGTTCAGGTTTCTTCTATCCAACCGACGCTTTCAAAATCCTCCACCAAAGGAAAAGAAATAAGGAACACTTCGGAAATTACTACGAAAAAAGAAGCGTAAGAACGACGCATGAGAACCCGTGCGGGTTGCAGTGCGGCTCGCGATCGATTTGTGGTGGGGTGGCATGTACGAAGGTGTGGAATGCTGCGGAACTGTGAATGTCAGGAAGAGGGAGAAGTGGTTTGAGAGGCGCTGTTATCGCTTTGTCAAAGAACACTCTCATTATGCGGACAGCGTAGAATTTAAGACCTTATGCTAATGCACACGTCGTTGCAACATTAGAATTACGGTGGGAAAGTAAAGGCAGGGAGATAATCAGAAATGCAACGCAATAATATAATTAAAATCATATGATTAATTTGGCATGACATGGCTTGAATTTGTGGAAGTAGCAAATTTCAGCATATACGATAAAGTTAACTACTTAATACTGTTAATCTTTTAACTTCCACTTTTAAAATTTATGAAATTAAAAAAAAATTACAGAAAATAAGAAAGGAAGAAGTTTAAATTGTTAGAAACACTGTTAGTCCATTGGTAATGAAATATATCGCTTCATTTTCCATTAGTTTAATTTTCATGAAGAATTCATCATTGCTATGCACAGGTCGTTACAACAGGTTTTTCTCTCTCTCTCTCCCTCTCTCTTTCTTTCTTCCTGTCTTCAGCAATAGCAATTGAACTGCTTGTGAGGAATTCATGAATGTTTGAATTTTAGTTGGAACAGATGAAGTATGAGATTACTAATGCAATTAGGACAAAACAAAGCGTTTCGTCGAAGTGTCGCGCTCGACCCGATGATTCAAGGTCGTCCGTGTCTCGTACGTTCACGCATTCCTCGTCGTCATTTTCAATAGAGGAAGTTCAATTAGACACTTAGATAGTGTGTATATCAGATGAATATGCATGCATGCATCTACAAAATGAATTATAAATTCAAAATGGCTGGCATCAGTTGCGTGTGAATGAGATCGAACTGCACCGTATTTCTCGTCGAGAAGGTTTCTGACAATTCCCAACGTTCGAAATTGTGCTAAATTCACTCACTCGAAAATTAGAAAACTAACAAAAGTTTGAATTTTTACTCAACGAATCTAAGTGAATGTGAGTTGGTTTGTGTTAGCTTTTTGATGTTACTCCTGTTTGATGTAGTTTATGGTTCTGATAAGATCGGTGTTATATATGATACAGATTATTGTTCTGCTTAGTATGCAAATTCTGATAAGATCATTTGACTTGATTACTACACCTAATTTCACTTGAAATTGGAATGCTATTTTAACGAAAGCAGAATTATTTCGCCCGATTGTTTTCTAGACTTCTTTCGATCAAAATTTTAAGCAAAATTTAATTCCCAAGCTTGACCTTCTTGACCTCTTATCTTTAAATTTATGATGCCGTCAGATTTAACTGCCACAAGCAAACAGCATGAATCACTGACGACATTCGAGGTTTTGGCAATTTGATTTAATGCTTAAATAAGGCAGATCGAGCTACATTATGTCAACATCGGAAAGACCACTTGTGCTTACAAGTAGCCCTCAACGACAACAACTTCCTTCCGTTACGGAACTACCGCTAACAGCAAATTCCACTTCGGACTCAGGTATTTTATTTATCGCAACCAATCTCATTTCACTTTACATTTCGAGTATAAATTTTCATGTCTGAAGAAGAAGCATACATTCAAGCAAAATTACCCTTAGAAAAATGTCTGAAATTTGGCACAAAAATTTCATCGAAGGTTTCATATTTGAAATGACAACTTTTGGAAATGATATATGCCATTTCATCGAACACATATTTTTTGTGAAATTTCGAAATTGATGTCAATGTTAAATTTTCAGGGCCATTATCATCGTCAGCACATACGACAGCAGCGCAAAAGCCTTTCAGCAACTTCATTGATGTTATTGTGGCGGCTTTTACCGTTAGTTCGAATTTTTTGAAAGTAACATACGCAAGATTTTTTTTACGAATTGAAATGATAAATTTTATAGCTAAAAAAAGTAAGCTTAAAATGTTAAATTTGTCAAGAAAATTAAATTTGTTAAGGAAATTTAATCTTTAGCAAAATTGTCCAATCTTCCTTTCATTAATAAATGTCTAACATTTTTTTAAAAAAATATCGAGTTATTAACATTAGGTTATTAACATTAACTTACGGTATGTTGAAAGTATGCATTACTTTATGCAAATAGCGACAAAAACCGTCGCATAATAAATATCCATTAGGTTCCCCGAAGGAACTTTAAAAATGTTTGATAAATCATCGGAATTATTCAAAAATATAATTTAATGAGTGAATTTGTAACGTGAAAGCGCAACTTTGCTATTCTTTGAATTGAAAGAAATCCGAAGGGACAGAGATAGAGAATATATATACATATATATAGAGAGAGAGAGAGAGCTAATTGGATCAGAAGTGATAGCCTTCCGCTTTTTAAAGTTCAGCTTTGCACTTCAGTCTTTAATCTTTGACAGTTCTTGATTTTCGACCTTCCGATCTTTTTGACCTTTAGTTTCCGTTCTCTCCGATTTTTGTCTTTGGTCATTTATCTTTCCAATCTTCTTTTGAACGTTAATCTTTGGAGTCTGACCTTTCATCCTTTCAATAACTGTGTGAAATTAATTTTAACATGATATAATTTCGTCAACTATCGATCTTTAACAATTAACTTTATTCAATCCATTGGACTTGGTACTTTTTTAGCTGTTGACCTTTAACCTTCAATTTTTATTCTCTATTCCCCTTCTTTATTTTGAAAAAAAATTTGAAAGTAAGGAGTCAAATGTTGTCTTGCATGTTCAAAGGAAACTAACGATTCTTCTACTATGTTTAGGTGTTCCTATGTCTAGAGTAAGGTGTTAATTGCATTCTTTGATTTCATGAGACATACGCAATCGATTCAGCAGTATCCAACTATATTATGCTACTCTTTTAAGTTTGCTGTCATCTACAATTGAGTTGCAAAAGGATAAATATGCTTTCAATTCATGCATGTTTCATGAATATGTTCCAGCAGAATCCGACGTGTGCTTTCGGAATTACTGAAGGTGTAAGACAGGGCGGTCAACGTTGGCATTTTTTTCTTGACAGGAAGACGAAGAAAGATGAGGAGATATGAAACTGGAAGGAAACCGCTCCCAACAAACGAAAGATGAGAAATTGGATTCGAAAGCAAAATCCTTTGATCCATTTGTGGTTGAGGAAGACAATGAATGATCTTTGGTGGAGAGAATGATGTGAATTGAAGTAATAGAAGAATTATCACCAAACTTTTTATTTCACTCTTTCCTTCCGATGTTTTTTTTCTTTCCTCCCAGCAAATATGATGATACACGAAGACGTTCGTTACATTTAGGTTACATTAAGAGAAATGATGACGGTGACCTCCACCTTCACACATCATTCATTTTTTCTAAGCCAATTTGCAATTTTCTTCGCATTCTCGTCTTCACCCAACTCTTTTCCACCAATTTCGAGCAGTGATGAAATTTGCTAATATCAATTTTATCACCAAATTTTCATTTTAGCTCGTAACGCGCAACCTTTGTAACATTTTTCCCGTCTCTTCATTTGAGATAAGCCTTTTAATTTCTTAGAATTAATTTTAAAGATTGAAAAATAAATTTTACCAAATTAAATATGAAATTCTTACATTTAAAGAGAAAGAAGAACATGTTTTCATCACTTCCTCTGTGGTGTAACGGAGAACTAAATTTTAATAAATTTATCGATTATTGAATTTTTCAACGCATTGCTTTTCCATTCTCAACAATTTTAAGTGAAGGAGGAAAGGAAATTGCTCTCTACGTGATATATCTGTTCTATCAAAAGCCATCAAGCGGACATGGATGCTGTGTGCTTTGAAAGATTAGCTATCGTGGGCTAATTTAGGCTTAAATCCTCTTGAGTGGAAATTTTCACGTGAGCATTTGTTTTAGAAACATTTTTGAACAGCAGATTGAGCCCCGTCACACTGTCAATTACATTATTTCTGGTTTTACAGCACTAAGCTAATGCAGCACAGAGATTTCTGCAATGCCTTGTTCTACTTTATTTTGTCTCTGAAAAAGCGAACAATTAAAGAGCGTTTCGTTCTGTGAAGTTAGAAATAACTGTTTAACCATCGCGATGTCCTGCTCCGGAATTATCCCTCTTCCTCACTCCTATCCACTTCAATGTCATAAATAAATCACCATTGTCGAAGGATTGATAACGAAAAAGTATTTTTAATCCTTCTCAATTCCTCTACTTCTTCTTCCATCGCATGGTCTCTGCTTTGGTCATTTTTTTTAATTTAGTTTTAATTATTGTTCGCTTTAATACAGTTGTTTTCCCTTCTTCTTCTTCTCGTTTGTTGTTGCAGTGATAAGGGAGGAGTGGAGTTCGTAACGCTGATAAACTGATTAGAAGGTTTTTTTAATGTGTGTGGAAGCTCGGATGGAATATAGGAAATGATGAAAGTGATAACGACCGTTAGAATAGCATTAGCATCAATAATGTTGCTGACAATATTATGAAAAAGTAATAATGCGTTCGCCCTTATTTTTAATAATTGAAAAAATCCTCAAAGTTCAGTTTTCATTTTGCTGCAATAATTTCAAATAATACTGGTTGTTGTCATTATTTTATCCAAAAATTTAGATTTTTATTTCAGTTTTCAATATTATTGCGACAATTCAAATTTGAAAATTTGAAGCAACAAAAAATGCCATGAAATCTTTCAATTTCACATCACTGATAAACCTCACAAAAGTTCCTTAATTACATTTGTGAAATTTTACAAAGAAGGATTTCTCGTGCAATTAATGAACGGTTCTAAATTGTGGAAGTACAAAAACGCAATTAGCGGAACTCTTCACTCCTTCCTCACTTCCTTCCACTTATCGTTGGCCTTTTTTCCTTCATTGTGACAGTGCATGTACCCTATTTCATGAAAGCATTCGTTTCCATCATCGTAGGAAAGATCGGAAAATTTTTTCGTCAAATTTTTTTCGATATTAAATTCATTCTTTTGTCTTTTTTCTTCCCAATGTAAAGTCTGCTCTTCCGTTACTAATGCGATAGTGTCACTGATACGATGATGAAACTGGTTAGTTGAAGTTATTGAAATTTACTATTTTCATTATGAATTTTTTCCATGAAAATGTTTTTTTTCGTTTCCATTCGTTCGTTTTCTCTATTATATCCGAATTCTCATAAATTTTCAACACTCTTTGGAGAGGTTTTTTTTTCTGATAGCTGTCATTTTGTTCGTTTCGAGCATTTCATTTAAATCCATTAATTATTTTTCATTTTCTTGAAATGAAATCCTCTCACATTTTTACTCATTAGCTTTTTTCTGTACTAATTATAAAATCCATTACTTCCATCACATTGTTTATACACTTCTGCATGTGTTCCGCATTTGCAAAAATTTTACTTTTAACCGATTTCAGTGAAGTAAGTTAAAAGTCCTCTGTGATAGTGACAGTGAGCGCATTGATAAGAAATGTCAAAATTGATAGGTGAGAAATCATCAATTAATTGGGGATAATTAATTAAACTTTTAATTCTTCCTCAAATTTCATGCCCATTTAACTAACGCTTGTGCCTTATTTCTACTTCAACCAAGTTGGCTAAATAACAACCTTCTCTACTTAGCAACCTAATTACAATTGGAATTGCCGCATTTAATTTTCAACAGCCTTAAAAGTTTAAATTAGTGTCTAAATTAGCTAAATTATTTTTATAATTGGTTTATTTGATGTATAGCGCCAGGCACAAATGTTGCTGTTTGATTTCGTCTCTGTAAGTTATAACTGCTGCAATAGCCGGCGGAACAATGCCTTTCATCTTTTCTATTTATAATTTTTCATTTAAATGGGAAATTGTGCTTTTGTTCGCTACTGCTTTTTTTATTTTCCTGTAGATTTCAGTCACAACTCAAATTTGCTTACAACAATTCCCATTCGATAGCTGTTTCATTGCCTTCGCTTTTTTTGCAAAAAAAAATTATACATTTAGGAAATGTGAAAATAGCAAGAATTTGAAGCTTAAACTATTTGGGTTTGAAATGAAAAAGCATTATGAATCTGAAAACTGAAAAAAAAAACTTTCGCACGTAATATGTCATCCTTCTATGATTCAGCCTGCTCATATTTTGAAAAATATTTCCTAATTTTTTTGAAAATCATGTTTCATTTTCTACCAAGTTTTTGCATATTAATTATAATTTATTCCAGAAGTTCAGTAACAAAAATAACTGGTAGGTACAGATGATTAATTGAAATTGATTAATAAACTAAAGTGCAATAGGATTTTAGTGAGCACTCAGTTCCAAAATGTGTAGCTCTAAAAACTTTTAACCCTTTCTGATTTATTTTGTTTGTTTCAAGTTTGAAAGGTTTTTATTTCCTTTTTCCCATGTCCTCACCTTTTCTTTCTTCAAGGAGAGGAAGCGTAAAGAGCTCGAAAAATTTTATATTCTAATATTACTTGTGAGGCATGTTGCAAAGCATGTGTGATTGTTCTAAACTGAATTCATCGAATTGTGGAATTTTCAGGCGTTACTGTTAGCATGGCGTTTGCTTCTTTCAAATGGAAAAGATGAAAAGAATAAGGCGTCGGTAGACGTGAATCGGAAGGATGACGCTTCATCGGTAAATGACATTGATAGCATAAGCTCTGGTGCAACTTCAGCTACAACATCAATTGGTCCTGCTGCCATGGAATCGGCGTCATCAATAGAATCGCTTAAGGCGCTCCTGTCGACGGATAGCATTTCGGATGATCGAACTGCTTTTACTGCTAGTGCCGCACGTCAGGAGCACTTCTTAACAGAATCATTATTACTACCGCAATGCTCCACTCGACAACATGTTGAGTATTTCCTAGGCTATGGTAGTAGTATCTATAACACGGAGCGCCACCTTCTCGCTATACCGGAACTCGAAGTTAGTTTAGCTCTTCAGGTTTAATTTAACTGAAACGATAAAATCTTACATTTGCATGAAACTGATTTTTCGAATAATTGAGGAAAATTATGTCAGATGTTCGAATCTACCCATTTTCAGCAACTGTTATGAAAGTTTTTGTGATCACTTTTAAAACTAATTTTATGAAAAACTTGAATCAGAAAAGGATTGATGAAAAAGGTACATTTAAGTGTAAAACTCTCGGCGTGGTGATATTAATTGTGGAGTAACATTAATTAACATTATGGACTATATAGCCTGTGCTATCAGTGATATCATTTAATACTGAAGGCTGATGCGTTGTAGCGTTGTCGATTTCCCTTTGAATTATTTCATGCTTCAATTGATCTAAAATGTGGTTGAAAGCAACGTGGGATGTGACGCATTGCTATTGCAGTGCGAAAAGATTATCATAAATCTCGACGTCATACCTCTCATATCCTTCTTTATCAACGTGTTATCAGCAATTTATGCATTTGTCATCAGAATTACCACAAATTGGACAAATCAACAGAAATTGAACTACTAAATTGAAATATTGCATCGAAAGTATTTTGCTCAGTACAGCTGAAAGCTGAAATATTGTTAATAAGCTTAATAGCTTAATTGATAGCTGAAATATTGTTAATAAGCTTAATAGAAAGATGCAGATGGACATTTTACCTGAGAGAGAAAGTGGCGTCAAACATCTGCCATCTGCCGCTGCACGTTCAAAGGTCAACATTTAATTGTTAGCGTTATTGTAAACAGTAATACCTGGATTACGAGTCACCTACTTGTTGGTCACTTTTCTCAAATGCTCTTGCTCATCTTCCCCATCGAAAAAATTGATTTTCTGCTATCATATCGGTGATCAATTAGCAGTTCATTTAGTAAACTTCGAATTTAGGCATTGTGTTATTTATTTGTACCATTAATTAATGGAACTATTCTATTTCCTGAATCGAAGGAGGAAATCTTTTCCTCTCCCTCTCTCTCTCTCTCCACTTCCTATCTTACCTGTACAATTGAAATTTTTAGTACTCATTGATTGCCATCGCAAATGTCTGGTACGACGTCGGGAATTATTTCACATTTGTTTACACTGCACGAAATTGCAATGAAACGTTTGTGCTTTTCGTAAACAACCATTTCTCATAAAGGTGGATGGATGAATGACTTCCTCATTATCACGTACGGAGCTATACGTTACAGTATAATCAACTAATAATAAGCTTTAAGTTAAGATGGCGTGTTGCGTTGAATTTATTGAGAATTCACCTGAAAGTAATACCATTCTTTCTACATTGTTGCACAACGTCGAAGAAAATCGGAATTTTGTTTTCCATAACTCTTAAATTACAATTTACGAATGATATTTTGAAATTTAAAATTTGCAAACAAGTGGGACTGGTAGGCATGAAATACCGGTAAATGAATAATCTTAAACGGACGAAAATTATTGACCAATAAGCAGAAAGACAGGACGGCAAGAATTTTTCTTTTTGACATTAATCAGAACTGAATCGCTCGCAAAAAAAATTGATTTTTAATCGATAGATTAGAGGTTGCTGGTCATACCGATCGGTGGTGTCCTTGAATCCTACCAGTTCTTCTCCTCTTCCACAACCTCTCACCTCCTTTCCCTCCAATATTTCATCCTGGCAGGTTATTTGAAGGGATGACTCATCGATGGCTTTGAATACAATTTACATAGGAATTCAAGATAGATGAAAGGAAAAGTTGCTCCGATGATTGTTGTTCTGTCCTTTGAATTTGCTATGGAAAACTCAGTTTCCTCAATTCCAATAGTAAAAAAGTTCATCCTAAATTGTCGAATGACACTTTTTATGCCTTCGAAAAATTTTTGAAATTTTTCTTTTCATTTGGTAATATGCCTAGCTTTTTTGAACTCTTTCATATATCTAATTATACTGAAAACTGGAATCTTAGATGAATTCATGACCACCGTGTCACCACAGTCAACAGATTCTTGCAGTTGCACTACCCGAACAATAAACCAGAGAGGAATTCAGCTCTCACCCGTTGTTAACTATTCTTTTGAATTCTCCTAAAGATAGTTAGTTTTACAATTGCTGCAACCCACTTTGTTGTGTGCCATGAAAGCGTATGGTGGGGATAATAATGGGAAGGTCGAGGCATTTTCAGGGGAGAGGAGGAGAGGAGGGCATAGGGGACATCACCCATTAATCACCTCTATGTAACCTTGGTGACCTGTGACCTTTACTTTCCATCTTCTTACTGCATAATTTCATATTTGCAGGAAGAGAACGACGAATTGCCCGGTAGCCAGTGGAGTGGTTCGCCGTCCTCTACTACAACTGCTAAACCTAGTGCATTGGCTAACTCAGGAAGTGCAATCCGACCAGTATCATCAAATTCTGATCAGCCCATTTCACTCCACCTTACAGCAACTGACCATGCTCCGGACCTTATTAACCACAATCAGCCTTCAAATTCCTCTTTGACTAATCTCAGTCAGAATTCCCGTCCTAAACCCTCCTCTTCAGATCAGGTCATTTCGATTGATTCATTGTCGCATCCAGCAGGTTTGCATCGGCCAACATTTAAGCCTCTGCTGACGGTGCCACATCCCTCAGTACCGCCGCCACCTCCGCCATTTTCGCTGCTAAAATCTCCATTACCACCACTAGCACATCCGAAAGAAGTTTGGAACGACACTTCTTCACCTCCACTGCCACTACCATCGATAGGAGCGAAATTAGCCGCAGCGACTACACCTAGACATCTAGCATTCGATATTCCAGGTGGACACTGTTTTCTTAGGAGATTATAATGGATTTTAATTTTATCATTTGTTTCATAAGAAAATTGTTCACAGTCTTGCAGTTGCAAACTTTCTTCTGTATCCTTGTAAAATGTCAATGTTCTCCAATAACTGAGTCCCATCCAGTCATTTCCATTTAAGACTTACCAGCAATCGATTCCGACGACACCGACAGCAGCAGCAGTCACGTAAATATCGAACATCTGCGTAACTCACCAACAACTACTGCTATTATCGCTGATAATCTCAAGAACAGTGTTGAGAAGTGCTCGGTAACAGTGTTCCCGGGAGATTTTAATTTTATCATTTGTTTCATAAGAAAACTAAAAACATCAATCAATAACATTGTTGAAAAGTGCGCGGTAGTGAATTAATTCATTTCATATTCAGAACGGATGTTCTGCCTCCACCATTATTTCCAACTGATTGATGCTCATTTAACGTCTTCCTGAACAATATGTGTTGATGAAGGTTACCAATACAGTAACCTTTCATAATCATTTCTCTCTATTGTCAACTCTCCGATTTATCACAATAAGAGAGAAAAGAAGCTCGAGCTCAGACTAACTAGACTAAATTATGACGTGAATTCCTCTAACCGACTAATACTGAAAAGAGAATTGGAGAGTAACATTAATGCTCACAAATTTTTTCTTACAACGACAGAACGCATTAGCAGAATGTATAAGTGCAATAGCAGTAGCATCCGTAATACGATGACACATCCACCCGTACGTCCACCAGCAATTCCAACGTCGAATCATTACTGCCCGTCGTAGCCCACAGGCCACAATCTTCCCTTTAACATTTATATTTGCGTAAAAATTCTCTCCGTGAAATATCAATTCCCTCCAGTATCCTACCACTTAACGAATATTAAGTTGAAATTCCCAATTGTCGTTAAATTAAATTGGACGAAAGTTCATAAGACGGGGAAAGAAGAACTAACATTTAATAATGACTTCAATGCTAAAATCTATAAAAGCACAGGATTTTTTTTTTAGTTTTTATAAAATTTCGTTTTTTCCAATTTTAAAAGGATACAACTGCCATTTTTAGCCTTTTCAATTTTTGTGATGTAAAAACTAGCATTCAATCAAGAAGGAGAAGGTTTGATGGAAGTCCTTTTTTCAGAATCAATTGAGTAGTTTCACGGAGGAAAATAAAATGAAGCGAATTACTGATATCGTCTCACCAGCTCTCACTCATCATTTGAATTGTCGGGTTCCTGACCAAAGTAGACTAGTTACTAATGGAGTGCTGGATACTATCTCGAAGTAAGCTTGCAAATTATTTATTCGTCTCCAGATTTCATCGTTTTTTAATCTTCCACCATGCATATGGCGTCACACCTGCAAAGTATCTCACCTTAATAGTTTCAGTGCTTTGGAATACGTGTCAGTCACATGCATACGTGTCACATGCATGATGGAAGACTTAAAAGAAATTTAAATGCATAAAAGTTCAACAGATTCTTTTCAAAAGATTTCACACATAAAAGTTTCTTTTGTGCTTCTCTGAAATCTTCGTCAAAAGCACACAATTGATTCTGTAATTTTCATTCACTTAATTTCTGGGATAAGGCCCCTGTAGATAAGTGGAATTTAAAAAGTCACTATTGAAACTTGAATTTTTAATGCTCCTCTCCGTTTCTTCCTCCCTTTTATATTTTTGAAGAAATGTAACAAATGAATAAGTAGTTCACGACAAATAATTTTTAGATGGTTGAAATAGTAAGGTTAATTGAGTCTCCAATCCTTCTTTGACCTTTATTTTTTTAAAAGTTATTTTAATTCAAGTAAAAAATTTGATTCACTTCCTTGTTTCCTAGTTTTTAATGTAAGAATTAGTTTTAGTTGGTTACTGAAATTTTAAATTTTTATCGAATTATTGTTGCTTTACAAATTTAACAAAATTTTGACAGAAAGCATGTACGTATTGATGGCATATCAGTACCTATTACAGTATCCTGAGTGCACAAGTAGCACTTTACTGTTAGAGGAACTGTATGACTTTCCGAAAATCTTCCTTTTTTATAGTCGAATTTTACAGTGAAGAGACGTGCTCATTGAATTCGACTTCCATTTCTATCGATCATTCGCATGACTCAGTGCTTGATTTCTCGATCTGTTCCAATCCGATCGATGAAGCAGCGATCATGGAGGAACAACTTGCTGCAACTGAGTGGGTTGACAACTTTTTACCTCTGACTTGCTTCCCTCAATAATTTTGCCTAATTTACATCCTCTCTACCGTGAACTGTCACTTGAAAATGTCTTCAGTGCCCCAGCAATATTCACATTTCCTGAAAAAAAAAGATTTGCAACAGCAACACTTTATGGAATTTAAGATGAAACTTTTGAAATTGTGTGAGTAGAAATAATTGAGTTAGCATTATCCCTTCAAGATTTAATAAATTCTTTGCTAAAAACTTACATATATACTTGAAAGTGAAGCATTTTCAGTTTATTGCTTTTCACTTAGCCGTCTTTATGAAATATCTTTGCGCAAACAGTCTCTCCTTTTCCCAACTTCATGTGAAAAAGGTCAAAAATTTCATGCTTGTTGGAAGAGATGAGAGAGTGGAAGCAGAAGTTATCTTACACATACTGTGCTACTCGGACTTCATTCGTGAAGGGATGGAATGCTGACAAGCACTTCATAGCTAATATTTGCACATCTAAAGTGGTAAATTCAATTTTACAGGGAACTAAGCGACGATCTTCGGCCGATTATTGCCATGTCGTCATCGCGTGCAACCAAGGACACCGGTCATTCGTTAACAAATGTGAATCGGACAATGTTTACCAGTGCTACTTCAGTTGCCCCGACAACCAACAACAATTGTCAACCGGTGTCAACCTCCTTCTTACCTCTCCCATGCAGTGCACCACCCATTGCTAGTCTTGAAGATTTGACTAATGGTGAGCAAGGTAGCGATCACGTCACATCCGCACGAAGTAACATTGCAACAGCATTAGCTGCAACCTTTAGCCGTAGCGGAATCAGAAGAGGTGACCTTAAAGGTTGTTTTTTCTCTCAAAAGTAGATTAGCATGAGATTAACTTGATGAATTGTTGAGGTAGCCAAGAAGTTCCAAATCACTATTTGGGATTTTTGTACTAAGCATTGCTTAGTGTGAAAAAAGATCCCTCAGGCTGACCAATGCAAAATGAGCTGTTTTGACGATAATTGCCTTTGGCATTTCTTTCTTTATAAAATTTCAAGTTCTAACCTATCCTTTGTTCAAACCGATGAAATCCCAACCGAGTGATGTTAGATGTCTATAAGGAAAAGCTGAAACTACCGCAGTACGAAATGAACTGGTAAAATAAAATATTTACAACCGAAGTGAATAAGCTTTTTGCTTTTTACGGATATAAAATTGCATTGAAGAGGGGAGGAAAACAGGTCGAGGACGTATTGGGCAAGAAGAAGAAGATGGCAATGGCAAAGATTATGGTGGCGGTGACAACGATGGCGACAACGACAACCACAACGACGTCACTGGCAGAAGCGATTATTATCGGCAAACATCAGCAGCGTCGGCAACAATAAAACGCTACATCATACGCCCAGGCTGGTTCTTCTAACCATTACCAACACTTTTCCTCCCTCTCCTCCTCCTCCTCCTTCTTCTGAACCTCCCGCTGATCGTATCAGTCGCTTAGCGCCAACTGAATCTCATTTTTCCACCTACTCTTCTCAGTACCTTCTGACCGCTGTAAGAATGCGCGTGTATTCCGTTCAGTCTATCCACATCTTTTATTTATTTGAAAAAAGCAACGCCAATTATTGTACAGTGTAATTGACTTGGACAAACATTCTGAAAATTCTCATTTTATTTGCTAACTTTTGCTTCGAAGTGATTTGTGACGATTGGAAAAAAAATTAGTGGCAATTGTGATTGTACGCATAGGCGCTGGTAATTTTACTGTCGCTATATCTACCACTAAGCTAATTTCTACATTGCTGACTGTACGAATGAATGCGTGCAACAATTAGCTTATTTAGTACTTATCCATTTGAGCGTAGAAAGTGGAAGGAGTGAGTGGAAGAACAAATAAATTTTGTAATTGCGAAGCGATTTCTTAAACGTTCCTTTTTTCCATTCTTCTGGAGAAGAAATAGAGTGGCGCATTTGTCAAATACAATCTTCCTGAGGTGGAAATTTGAGTTCTACATATTTTACAAGAGGAAATAATTTCATCACAAGAATTGTTTCAAAATAGGCGGAAGAGCATTTTTAAGATGACAACTGGACATACTCCTCTGTTTATTTGTTTTGAAAATCTTAGTGAATGCTTTCAAGATGGGAGATGAGAAATGGTAGTTTGAGAGAAATGTGAAAGTGAGGTTCTGGAAAAGGGAGTCTCCACGCGAAGTGTTTCTCACCCACCTGTTTCTTCTTTCTTGTCTCATTTGCTTGCAATCGTCTGTTTACTCGGTATGAGCGTTTTGACGTGTTTTTCGCGTTATCCTTCCTTCGTAATTAATGTCTGTCCTTGCACATTTTAGTTATTCAATAACTTAAAGTTGTTTCTAAGAATTGAAAAAGGTGAAAACCATTGCTATAATTTGTTTTAGGAATGTCAAGCCCGCCCTCGGAACCACCACCGCCACCACCACCGCCGCCACCACCGCCACCGCCACCAGCTCAACCATCAAGCGCTCCCTCTGAAATATCGTCACATTTGGTAAGTGTTCTAATTCTCTTTACTAACCTCACTAAGCGAAGTCCCTAATAGCATGTTTTATGTTCTCATTGCTCCTCGTCTGATAGTTTTCATAATCAAACTAGCAAGAGCGAGGATGAATCTCGTGCAGATGATTTCTATTATCATCGCTTTATAACTCTCTCTGTTCATTTCCATTCATTCCGTTCTATTCATTCTATCACTCTTTGTGATAATTCAATTTCATAATTTGTAATTTGCATCTAATCACTCTTTCCTTTAATATATAAAATGTAGAGATCGATCAATTATTATCATTTGATAAATAACGCGCTCTCTCAACTGTCTGTTTACTCAGATGTTCCATAGTACGCGTTGAATTCAGTTTTTATTCCTTCCAAGTAATGCGTATTAGAATAATCGATATTAACTAATTTCTTTTTGTCTACCGCTACACATTTTTATTAGTGAAACGCAGTGGACCAGAAGTTGAGGTTTATCCTTTTTTGATTAAAATTCAATGTTTCACGTGGTTGATGTATGAATACAGTAATTTTCCGAGGTCTTCCCTCTACCAGAAGTTCAAAAGTTTCATTTTACCTTCTCTGTTTAATTCGTTTATTCGATTTTCCACCGTCGACCACTGATAATTTCAATGTTTATCATTCGTTTGCTATTGTTGTTGAAGTGCTGCACTCTGCTCTGGTCGGTAATTATTTAATAAATCTAAGTAAATTTTGAGAATAGCCAGTCGGTAATATATCCTTTATAATGTTTAACATGTAGTTTCTCTGCTGTATTATCAGTGAGTTATCTCTGTTGTCAGACTGCTTCTCGACTTCGAGTACTCATATAATTATAATCTTTTGATAGTGAAAATTTTCAGTTTTGGTTGAAAAATGAATTTATCCTCTTTCTTCTTTCTAGCGACTAATAATGCAATAGAATTACTCGCTATGTTTGCTGAATGGAAATCATAAAAATATTTTTCAATCACTGATTCATTCCTTCATTATTTCCAACCTTCCCCATTCCTTGCCTTTTCCCCTTCGCTTTCCTTCCCTCTCCTTTCTTTCTCCACGAGATTTTCTGTTCTTTCTTCTAACATTTAAATATTCCAAGTGGTAGCTCCGGCTTACCTTTGCTAGTACGTTTTATAATTATTCCCATCTTTAATAATTTGCTTTTATGGACTTCTTTAAAAGAAAAGGGAATGAATTGGATTTCGATCAATTGCTCTCTAACAATTTTAGTTATTTAAATTTCAGTAATAAATGAACAGAAAATGGCTGATCACTTCTGATCGTGTCAATTTGAAATAAATCCCTTTTACAATTATTATTTGCGATATGTTAAGTAATCAATTAATGAGCTACACAAATGCAATTAATAATTTCTTTATGGTATAAATAATTTAATTTAGATGTTAGGCAATAAACACTGATCAAATTTATATCATTTTGTTTTTTTGCTTTAATTACTATGAACTAATTAATTTTAGGTCACTGGGTATTCCATGCAACTTCATGAGTTCCTTGAAAATGAAAACCTTACCTATTAGTAATGGGATATAATCAAAGAGCTTCAACTTTCTAATTTTACTACGTTATTTTAACACTAAGCACTCACAACTAACTACTCGTGGAAATAGCGAAATAACGAAGTTTTCGAAATTTTCAGCATTTTTCATTTATATTATTTAAAATACATGGATCCCCACTTCTGTCAATGAATTTATATTTAATATCAATTATTATAGCTTAGGCTAAACTGTGACAATTTTCCAAGCATTTCAAATAAACATTAAGCTGAATGTGTGCTCACACTCTCTCCTGACGCTAATGATATAACTGTAATTACTGATCAGTTTTATGAATCTTACCGAATTAAAACATTTTCATTTTGCTGCTTCTGCGAAGGAACCGATAACATTTTAAGAGAAACGGATAAAGTTTAAATTGTTGCACTGTAAGACTTATTTCGGAAGATTTAGTTTTACAAAATTACTACAACAGCCATTGATTACCATTCAGGAAGGAGCACCTTCATGACTAATTTCAGATTGTTATTTAGTAGCGAAGGGATGAGGCGTAGTATCTCTGATCTGTTCCGATCCGTCCCCATTCATAATTGTCACACAGTCACAATAATTTTACAACTGCTTTCATTCCAGGCTATTTCTTCCTTCTACACACACACACGCACACACACACACACACACACACACACACATGCGTTTTCTTGTGAACTGTTCCCCTTTACCGAATTGTTGACAAATTTCCCCTCAGCGAAACACTTCATCCAGAAGTGTATCTTTCAATTTAGTTGGTATTCAAAAATTTTCATGGATACTTTCCGTTTTCATCCTGCCGCGCCATTATTACCATTCAATTATTTTTTAAATGCATCATCAAATTTCCGTTTCCTCTCTGAATGGTTTTAATCAAAAAATATGATGCAATCGTTGAATAGCTGATTGATTCATTCATTCAATTCTCACTGAAATTTTTAATTTTTTAGTAAATTGAGCAGTGTTCATAGGTTTCATTTAATTTGTTTTCAAAATATCTTCTTCCTTCGAGACTTGGAAAAAAGCTTGCGCTCTCTTTTCCCATCAATTACTTCTTATTCTAAGTTAGTTTATTTCAATTTTTTTGAAAAGAAATTTCACCTTGCCAACTATTCAATTTCTCTCCCATAATGTTTACGATTCTTTGATCCATTGTTCAATTTGTTCATATTCAAAGTTATGATTCTTTATTCAATTTGTTACATTTCTCCGATCTTCCTCAATTCTCCTATTTTCGACATCCAATTTCTCTCCAAATTCTTCCTATCAACTCAGGCCCGAAAACTTGAAAGCAATTATTCCCACTATTTACTAATGAATTATATAAATTATTTAAATTCTAGATATGTTGCAAATTATGCAAAAATTTTTAAATAATTTATTTGTTTGAGAAGCAGCTCAAATAGTCTATTTGTCATTAAAGTTTCCCTGTTATAGAACACCATGTACTTTACATCTATTCTAATTAGTAGCTTAAGGGCTAGTTTTTGTTTGTAGTGCTCAACAACGATTGTATCAGTTGTCAGATTCAATCTTTTAAATCTTTTAAATCCCGAATTGTGTGCTATTCCAACAACCTAACAGCATCTTCTTCCTACAGTAATTCCAATTTCTAAAAAATATTTTAATTAATATGATTTATTGCTCTATTCGGATTCCTTCATGGTCTAATGCATGATTCACGTCTGATAATTGACTGATGGACAAATAGCAAAGGATTGCACAGTCGGTGAAGATACTTTGTGAGGGAATTTCGGAATTTTCAAGGTCGAATTATCGATCGGAGGAGTCTTTCGCACAGTTGCATTTCATTTCATTGAGATGGGCTGTTAAGCCTAATTTAACATTCCTTTTTGGCTTTCATTTCACTCTTTTACCTTCCTGATCACAAGGTTATCATTTATGTCTTTATCATTTTAGTCTTATCAGTTCTTTGAGAGATAAATATTCGAGTTTGGACGAGGTAACTCTATTATCAAATGAAAAATCTACTCGCATATATTTACATTTGTATTAAACATTTTAAAGGAATAATTTTTGAAATTTAAGAAATACCGATGAAAATTTTATAGTTGCGAACTTATTGGCAGTAATAAAATAGAAGCAGAAGTGATTGTCCCAAAAAAAGATTTATGTAAATTGTTTAGTATGGTAATTTGTAAATAGATAGATTGAAGTAATGTAAATAAAAGCAACAGCTGTCCTTGTTGCTTGTAATAAAATCTCTCACACAAGCTCTTTTGCCTTTCTCGTCATAATTTGTTGTTTTTATTTTCTCAAAAAAATTTTCGATTGTTTTCACTTCTTTGCGGTTATTTTATTTCCAAATAAATTTCGACAGCCTTCAACAAACACTTTTGCAGAACCACCAAAATTCTATGACAGGGCAGCACAATTCCGATATGTCACATGATGATGACACCTCCGGTCATCGATCCGGTTAGCATATTTGTGTTACTTTCGAAGAATAAGTTTATTCCGGATTAAAAATTGAAGCGAATTTTTGTATGCTTTCTTCAATTTTTTTTTTGACTTCTGTTAGTTACTGAAGTGGAAGTGAAATAATTATTCATGAAAATTAACAAATTTTTGATAATATAAATGTAATTATTTTCGATTTTCCTTTGCTTGTTTATTTCTTTGAATCAAATTCAGAGCTTCGATCACAGATAGTTCGCGAAATACCTGTACAACGTACCGCATCATCTGTTCCTTCAACAACTACAGCACCTATCGACTACCGTTCACCCACGATACCGTTCAGTGATTATCATCAAGAAGAGTATTATCGAAAGGAAATACGAACGAGGATGTACGTTACGCGTTCCTCCGAGGCTCTCTCTGCACCACCGCTATCTCGTTCATCACCGATTATCTTGGAACACGAACGGTATTCATCTACCGATAACAGGTATTACCCGAGGGAAGAGCGAACCGTTGACTATAACTACAAATACCTCAGGTAAATTGTGATACATTTCAATAAGTTTGTTAATTTTGTTTCTTCAAAAATTTTTCATTTATTTTTATTTCTTTGCGGTTATTTCATTTCAAAATAAATTTACTTATTGAAGAATTATAGCCAAATGTAAAACTAAAATGAATTTGAACAACTTTTTGTTTTTTTATTTTTGATATTTCTGTTGTTAAGTATTATGAAATGAATTAATTGATTTCCGTCTAAACGTTCTATGTTTTACAGAAGTTTGGAGGAAGAGGAACGTCGTATCAGAAAAGGTCAAGAGGAGCGACAACGTGAAGAGGAAGATCGGAGAAGACGAGCTGAAGAAGAGCGACGTCAATGGGAAATGAGGGAACGTGAATACTTGGAAAGTAAACGGCGTGAACGAGAAATAAAAGTACTACATCTTATTAATTATCTTAGAAATTAATTAATTGTTATTCCGGGCGAAGTGAATGCCATTATCACGGAGAAATTAAAACGTTGAACTGCGATATTTCATCTCAGATTGTATTATGCGTCGTTTTATTATTATTTGACAGGGAAAGATGACGGAAATTTTCTTTGTTGTTTTCTCATTTCTCATGTTATCTTCTCCTTCCAACTTGTACATTTCCGCTTTCATGCAATTTCTTACCGCCCAATGCTAAACGACAAGTTGTGGAAAGATCATGCTATTTTAACCTTAAAACTTTCTGGCATCAACATGGAATGATCGCTGACTGCAACAGACGATCGGTTGTGTAGCAATGGAGTATTTTCGTTAAATTAATTAGCAATAATAATTAACTTACTACTGAACTTAAATTCCTACCCAGTTATATTGATACGCACATATTTTGGAATACTTAGTTTTGATTCCATCCTCAAATGAAATAATCTTTGAAGCATCGAGAATTGGAAAGTGAGCGGTTGGAGCGTGAACTATTGGAAAAGCAACGGTTAGACAAAGAACGAATTGCACGTGAAAATGCTGAATTGGAGCGTAGAGCGGAATGGGAACGAATTGAAAGAGCCCGCAGAGAGCATGAAGAACGTGAGTTGCAGAGGTGGCGAGAACTAGAAAGAAGTCGGTTGGAACAGGAAAGGTTCGTACTTTTTCATTCCGGAATAATTGTCAGAAAAGGTAAAACTTGGGGGAATGGAAAAGGTAATTAAAAGTTCTGCGGACAAAGCTAAATTTTAGGCTTGACGAGGAGCGACGCGAACGTGAACGGTTGGATCGTGAGCGTGAAGAGCGTGAACGTGAGCGACTGATACGTGAGCAGGCAGAAAAAAAACGTCTAGAACGTGAGCGTTTGGAACGTGAGAGGATTGAAACTGAACGATTAGAAATTGAACGAATCGAACGGATCAAACGTGAACGACAGGAACGAGAACAGCAAGAGCGAGAAAGAGAAAAAGAAGAACAAGAACGATTTGAGAAAGAACGTCAAGAACAGGAACGCATTATTCGTGAAAAACAGGAGCTCCTGAGGTATTGATTGCTGTGGAGTTTTTTTTACGAAATTCAGAGGTGTGTTGACATTCTTTTAAAACAATTTAATACTTTATTGTTAGCCAATAATTTAAGTTTATTTGGTTGCTTAGAGTGGAGGAAGAACTACTGGAAATACAGCGGCGAGAAGCGCAAATGCGTGAAGCGGAACGAATTGAAGAAGAAAATCGTGAGGCTCGTCGGAGAGAAGAGGAAAGAAGGTTATAATTTGATTTTACTCAAAATTGTTGAAGCCAGTTCTGTAATTTCCTTCTTGAATTAATGCCTTTTTGTATTTAAAGAGAAATATGATTTCTTTCGATTTGAAACTTTTATTTGTTTTTTAAAAGTTTAATCAAATTTTGAAGGGAAGCTGAAATCATAGCTGAAATGCAGCGGAAAGCGGAAGAACGAGAATTGCAACGACGGCTCACTGAGCGTTTAGAAAGAGAGCGTCTAGAGAGCTTATGTCGTGAGCAAGAGCGACTAGCTATGGCTAAGCAAGAAGCGGAAGCAAGGGAACTAAAGCGTCAGGCAAGTGAAACTTTTATTTAAAACAAAGAAACAAAAGGAATGTACAAACAAACAAAAGGTTAACGCACAAGTGTTTTGTTATTTCGAGAGAAGTCAAGAATGGGCTTTGAGAAGACGTAGGTGCATGCGACTTATTGTTTTCCAATTCTGAAAAATTGTTTGCTTTAGGAAGAGGAGCAGCGTGAAAAGGAACTGATTGAGGAGCAGAAACGTGCAGCGGAAAAACGTGAGCAAGAGAGACGGGAAGATGAGGAACGAGAGCGTCAACGACGAGAACAAGAACGGATCGAGGCTGAAAGGCGCGAACGTGAGAGGCGTGAAGCGATGCAACGAGAACATGAACGTCAATTAGAAGAAAGGATAGAACGAGAGAAATTGGCAGCTATCAGAAGTGCTGCTCAAGAAAGGTTGAGATTTGATATTTCAAAGCAATTAACGGAGGACGTAGAAGTTCCACGAGGAGTTTTTACTATGTTATTTATCTTTTTCTGGAATTTTTCCTTACAGAGAGGCAGCGCGATTAGCTGAAATACAACGAGATGAGCGAAGACAAGCCTTGGAACGTGAAGCTAATGAATTAAGGGAACGTGAACAACAGGAAGCAGAGAGAAGGGAAC
Source organism: Litomosoides sigmodontis (assembly GCA_963070105.1). Lineage (NCBI taxonomy): Eukaryota > Metazoa > Nematoda > Chromadorea > Rhabditida > Onchocercidae > Litomosoides > Litomosoides sigmodontis. Next base: position 5,596,148 of record OY718807.1, on the reverse strand, counting down.
GTGAGCGGTTAGTTTAATCATTTATTCAACTTCATTAAAATAAATTGCTAGAATCGAAATTTATGAAGTTAAACTGAGTTAAGGAAAAGAAGAAAACCTAGCTGTACGATGCCCATAATTATTGTTAATTTTTAGACAAGAAGAGGAACGCCGCTTAAAGGAGTTAATTGAGCAGGAAAAGCGTAATTCAGAATTGCGTGAAAAAGAGCGTCAAGAAGCACTGGAACGTGAGGCCCAGCGTCGCCTTGAAGATCGTCGAAGTCGTGATAAGCTTGATCAGATATCACGTGAAATAGGGGAAAAAGAGAAGATGGAAATGGAAAAGCGACGTTTACTAGCGCAGATAACAAGTCGTGATCGCCCGAAAGACATATTAACATCTCGGGAAACGCTAGAGAAATTGACAAAGCCGCCGTATTACTCACGGGAAAATTTGGTAACAATTCCATATGGTTCTCGAGAAAACTTAAGTATTGGCGGAAGTGAAATAACAACGAAAGTGGAACGACAAATAATCGAGCGGATAGATCGTACCGTGTGGTCCGACGATCCTAGGTATATTTTGTAAGCAAACTATTGTATGAATTTCCTTATTGCTTTTCTGTGAGCGAAAAATTCACGTATTTTTTTAAAGAATAATATTATCTTGAAAAATTTGCGACAGACACGTTTCACGTGTTCTTTTGATTACTTTAAGAAGAATTTTTGAAGGAATTTTTTAGCTGTTTATTTCTCTAACATACTTCTTTAGAGGCCGTTGTAACTTACTTTGAATTATTTCAATGCTCAGGTTATTTCAATTAACAAAGGTTTATTGGATATTCTAGCTGGTCAAGATCAGATTTACAGTTTCCTGCAACCTTTTTTTAAGTGCGCAATGAAATGAAAATTGAGAGAGGAAAATAAGAAATAGTGCTAGAGATATTTTAGACTTAAATTGGTCTTAAATTGACGTAATTAGATCGAAAGCAATTTGTCTGATCTAATCAGCTTGAAATACTCGAACAAAAATGCATTTTTGTTGACGGAAATTTTTTCCCGAAATGGTTTTGTACTTTTAGAGTTTAGCGTCAAAAGTTTTTTTGATATTTTTCAGCATTTTGTTTAATTAGTGCTTTTCCACTACAAACCGCCATATTTATGCAGTTTTTTTCCTTTCATTTCTTTTCAAAACTTTTTAATTCAAACTTTTTTTAACTCAATTCTTTAAGTGCCTCTTTGAGTTTATAAATGCAATTAATTGACAAGTATCCTTCAGGATCATGTAATCACTTTTCTTTTTTAAAAAAATAACTGCTAGAGATAGCACTTCCTACGTGAAAAGGTTTGAAATTTGGGCTTTTTTAAAAAAATATTTTTTTATTTTTTTTTAAGAAAAATATAAAAGTCTGTTGCTATTTTTTGTTTTGCGGAAAAAAGAAGCACGTTAATACATATTGCATTGTGTGCCTTTCTAATATTTATATTGGATAACTGACACCGTGATGGTATTATTATAATACAATGCTGCCTGCATGAATTAGCCAAATTTTAAAAGCAATTATTTGATTATTACTTACTAATGAATAAGTTATATTTCATTTTTTGCTTTTTTTGTAAATTTGCATTATATTATTTCAAAATTTCAAATTATGGAATAAAATCTTTGTTCTTTTTGTGAATAGTTGCTACGCAGTAGTGAAAAAAAATACCATCACGATATCAATTCCTGAAAAGCCTAGAATTCGAAACCATACAACGATGATAAAGTAAGCATAGCCTACGGTTGCTAGGTTCTGAGTTATAAACATCAAAGTGAAAAAGTGGTTAATCGTCTAAAATCTAAAATTGAATGAATTTGTTCATGCCCCGAGGACAAGAGATAATTCAGTTACATGCAATCTAATTTGAGCCTTCCAACAATTCTAATGAAGCGTCGTCCAGTCCAATTGACGCTTGCTTGGAAGGAGTAAGGTGTTGGGAAGCAGTTGCGGTTTTGAAGAAACCCTTTCGCGCAATCTTCAGAATATTTCCACTACACTGTTTACGTCGCTTAGTTCAGTTCAATAACAAAAGTGAAAATAGCGGAGTGATGAGAGAAGCGATGGAAAAGAATAATTTAAATAATACGATGGGAAATTTTTGATGTAAAAATGACAATTTGCAATTTTTTTATGGAACAAAAAGGAAAAAAAATATCAAAAAATTTTTAGTAAATCTAATTCGATTTGTTGAATAGATCTTTTCAAATGTTAGCATTTTACTTGATTTACGACGTCAGCAACTTCTAAATGCCTCATTCATGAATTTATTCACTTTGTTTTTTCGAAATTTAATCGAAAATTTTTGCCAACTTTTAGATGCGCACAAAATAGTATATCGAACGGTTCCGATTCAAGTATCTTGGCACGTGAACGTTTATATAATCGACGCTCTGCCGAAGATGATGATTTTAGCCGTTCATCGAGTCGTCGTACAAGTCGATATCGATCAAAGTTGGAGAAAGCAAGAAAAGAATTCCTTTCAAGTGATCCTAGCAATACGCCTGGTTGGTACTAGTTTGCACAGCTTTAATTGAATAAGGATATTCTTAAGATACCTTAGGGTTGTTCAAGATTAGATTGGAACTTCAGATAATATGAAATTAAGGTGCAAATAGCAACCTCAATTTCTACTGTGTTCTCAGATCCAATAAGCGAACGTTTTCGTCAAACATCCGATGACATATCACGATCAAGACCGGCACATCACGGACAGCCATTCCAGAAACCTCAAAAGAATGGATTTAACTCGAAACATGAACTAAATCAATTGCCATATAGTAGTGTTGGCCCCAGTCCGTATGATCAGGTTTTGATTTTAACTTTAATTGTGATACAGTTAAATATCAAAGGGCAGGGAGCAATTTAGAATTTGGCAGAAGAGCCTGAAGAGGTTGGCGATTGGAAGTCATAAAATTCGTAAATGAGAGGATTAAAGATATTGCAATAAGTTAATTTGAATTTAAAAAACAATAAATTCAGCAATTTTGCTTGAACGTTTTTTGCTTTGCATCCGCTTTCTTCTTTGCTAACAATTTACTGAGAAAATTCAAATTTTTTTCCTAGTATTTTTTTTATGGATGAAGTCTAACCCTTCGCTGAAAACTATTCCATGGCTTAATTCAAAATTGCTAAGTTAATTTTAAGAAAAAATCAATAGCAGGAATATAATCGTTTGTTTGAACGAGCCGAGCGCTACTGGATGCCTTACAAACAACGTCTTTCACATCCAAATTTATACAGCCGAGCTCGAGGCTACTCAACATCATACCTGGAAACAAACCTGGATACTGGAATTGGTGATATTGTTTCAGCGCAGCGACAGGTCCTACATATGATGATGCATTTGCAAAACTTTTTCACACTTCCTTTCCAGTACCATTCAGCTCTTTCTTACTCTATCGAATGGATTGTAAAATCGATGAAATTCTATTATTGTGCTAAAACTAATTAATGCCTCTACTAAATCACAAATTTGCCTGATCTTTTTTGGCAAAATTACAGCATCAAATTTCAATTTCTATGAAATTATCTGGTAACTATCCATCTACACCTTAACGTTTAAATGCAATTTTCAAAAGATTTTATTGCGATCACGTCATGGTAGACAAAATCATTACTTGTTTTGAAAAATTTTTATGAGATTTTCCAATAATTCATAATATTATTACATTTTCAATAATTCATAATTACAATGTAAATGTAAATTTTGATATATTCCTAAAATTAGAAGTGTGCAATGCTTTAAAGCTTATCAAGCAAACTGATTTCTGCGATAAGGTAATCCTCTTGACAGATCGAACACTTTAAGTAAAACGCTACTAACTGCATGCAACGTTCCTCTTTGTTATGAAATGCGTAGGATTTCGCTTGAAGAATTCAAACCTACGCGCTCTCTCCTGTTTGCACACAAAAAACGAAATGAACCTGAAATAACAGGAAGCTTTGTTTCTGCAATTCTTTTTACTAAAGCTACTTGGAAATTAATCTGTAATCGATGCTTCCGCATCATTTATTTCTGAATAAGCGAAATTTTACTGACAAAATAATGAAACTAATTGGATGATATCGTTCACTTCATTGCTTCAACGGTTCTGTTTCTTTTTTGTTCGTACTAGAACTAAGTGTACTAGTGAGATGGTCAATTTAGACATCAATTTAAATTCAAACTAAATTAAGCACACCACATGTTATTTTATTTTTGGGAAATATTTCAGGTTGAGGAAACTGATTTGGATGATGTACATCGTTCTGGTTCAGTAATAGATTACAATCGACCTAGTCGACGTGATGCACCACAGAATACCTTAATACACGTACGTTCGAAAAGCGCCGACTACCTGATGGATCGAAAGTATGTTCATTTTAATCAAAAAAAAGTGGTGAAAGCTTGATAAAAATAGAATTTTTTCACTTCAGAACATTAATCAGTAATAATTTGGTGATTGGAAATGAGTGGGTGATTTATGTTAAGAGGGATTTCGAAGAGAAAAGCTAATGATGAGAGAATGAGAAGAAAATTTTCATTACACTTTTTGTTTATTCATAAATGGTTTTCAGGATGCGTGAAGAATCAGCGCCACCGGAAAATGAGCTTCAGAAATTCAACGAAAAAACTCCCAATGTTTCGGAACATGAATTGCGATTTAGAAAATCTACGGAAAAATTGCACGTACCAGATTGGTATCGTGAGCGACGTACAGCGCGTAATGGTGGTGATCACGAGAGAAGGACAGCAGTACGGGGTAGCGGCACATCTTTTGATCCTTCATCATCACTGTCTTACAGTGGCACTCGCACAACAACTCAGTATGAAACGTCTGCTACTCGATACACTAAACCTTTTTGCTATGAACAAGACCGATACAACATCCCACCTCAGGTAATCCCAATCTCAGGAGCATCATCAGGAAGGAATTCTGCTGCTGTGATACCATACGGCATGTTTGACAAATATAAGGATGAAATTGAAGAAATGCGCAAAAGTCGAACATCACTGAATCAAGTTGGTGCGAGTGACGATCAGCGAAAGGTTTGCATTGTGTAGTAATAGAATTGAGTCAGTGCATTATCATAATGTCTTCACTATCTAGATTGATCGTTCTAATTCACTCTTGAAGATGAAATTAAAGTTAGAATTCACATTGTTCAGTTAAAAGTTTGAAGAAATTAACAAATTATACAGGAAGGAACAGAAGATGGTATGACAAATGTACTTCTTGCTGTCTTTCAAAATATCTTTAAATCAAATTTTACAATTAGACGATTGATTTCATCGAATCGAATACTAGCTGAATGTTATGTTGTATTATGTAATTACAAGCCTACTTTCTTGCTAATTTCTATCTTCAATTTTTTTTCCTTTCCGAAACGAATAATTCAGCTTTCTCCCTTTATTAATTAATTTGTAATTTCAATATCGATTGCTATTCCCCCTGCCTTTTCATCACCCTCAATCTATTGCTGCTCGAAAGTTCCGTTTTATTTCTCTTTTGCCGTATTCTTCTTCATTTACCACTGACAAATTTGCATGAATGAAGTGCCGAATTCTTAGCATTAAAAATTTCTTTTTGATTGATTTTATACGGCATCGTTGATCTTTATCGATCAGTTCATCCGTTAAACTTGTATGATTTCATCAGCAAAGAGATGACTCGTTTGAAAGAGAAATATCCTTCTATGCAAATTTGTATTTCCCATATTATACCGAAGAATTTTTGAAATTATTTGCAATCTTACGAAAGTATTTTCGTCACAAAAATATGTTTGCTTTAAAATTTTCAATTTCAAAATCCTGCCTTCTCTATATTTGCTGCGATGTTTCATTTCCGCTGCTTATATTTCGCTCGCACTTAGCTTATAAACTGCTCTCTCAAACAACAGGCAATTTAATTTTCCATTTCTTGTAAGTTCGTTAAGCGACTTATATTACAGCACTGCCGATATTTGTGATTGGAAGAGTTACATCTAATTTCATTCCTTTCATCTAACCAAAATCTCTTTTATCGCTTCCGCAATAACTATTTTACTCCATCATTATGGAAACACTTTCCTGCAATTGATTTTGAAAATTTGATGATTTCAGACGGATAATTTGTTGCTTTCTCATTTCAGTAGCTATAATGGTCGATGTCAATTTTTTATGGTTAATTTTATAAATTCTATAATTTAATTATAGCACAGCTTCACCCTCTACATTTCCCATTGGTATTGCTTTCGCTTATCGCTTCTTCCAGCAAAGCGAATTTTAACGGTTGAAAATGTGCTGGACGTATCACATCGAATTATGTTAATGAAAATGTTTTCACTTCCAATAGCTGCATTTCTTTGTTTTTGTGAATTTGATTTTCAATTTTTGTTAAGGATAAAAGTTATGATTTGCCGAGTTGCCCTTTGACCTGTTGCTTTCTTCTACTTCCCTTGCATGCTTACAGCATGGAATGTGTTTTCTAATGTGAGGAAAGGAACCTTACTTCTGACAAACTGTTGAAGTTACGAAATGAAATAAGCGCTTCACAATAAGAGCGCTCCTACGATTACCGGTCGGACTATTAAATCCACCAAAGCATTTATAATATTTGAGAAATTTTTCTCGAATCGATTTTGCCTCAGCTGATGCTTGGTCTTGGTCATTCATCTAGACGTCGAGATAAACTTTCTTTGAAGTGTTGCTTTAATGAGTTTAAATTTGAATGGAGCTGAGCGTACGACCAATTAACTCACGAAGGTTAACGTGAAGCTCGATTACACAGCCGAAAAGACTGTTGGACGAGTTTTATTAAAAATAAGTTCAAATAGTCAATTTTTGTTGACGTAGATTCTCTTTGAAGTTTCGTTGAGAACTTTTTGCCACTTCGAAATTTCTAACAAATTGGTGAATTAGATAATAAAAAGAAATGAGTGGAAGAAGGCAGGTGAATTATTTGATCCAATCTCAGTTCAGTTGAGTTAAAATAAACTGGCATTTTTTAGAATTTTTTTCTTCAAAAAGAAAGCGACAATTTCCTTCTTTATGAGCAAAATTCGATATGGCCTGTTTTGATGACTTCAAATTAAAATAAAGTGGAAGTTATCAAAAATGAAAAAATATAAGAATGTATCATCAAATGGTCAGTTAACGTGCACAATTGACTACTAAAACGTGCCTTTCCTCAACGCCTAATTGATTTATCATATAAACGTTACTTAAAAGTGTCAGAATTAGTCGTTCGAAACAATCAACAGTCTTTTACTTCAATAAAGTTTTATTATAATAGGTATCAATGGATGATGAAGGAGTACCATCGACAGGATTTACTTCCATTAAGCAATTACCCGGTTATACAGTAACCACAGTACCTTCCGATTGGAATGTACCAGATGATCGGTAAGCTTCGTTTTGCGTTTTCAGAACGTCAATACAGTTGATCCGGCACCGATAAGGCTTAATAATGGACACGTAAATTTTAGGCATACTCGAGTGGTGGAAGTGTCAGATACATTGATTGGTTCAAACAGAGCTTCTTCATCTCGGAGTAGTTGAAAATTTTTGTTACAAATTACTCGCAAACAGTTTTACACCTCGAAAAACTTGTTGCTACTTTTAGTTGTAGAAAAAGAAATTGATAGTTTTTCATTAAGGATAGTTGCATTAATACATTGCTTAAACTTAATCTTTAAAACTGAATCATATATACGACTTGAAATTTTCCAAAATTTCAAATTTTAGACACGTACTTACAACGTTTGCACGGACGAATGACAGTCGAAGAAGTGTTGGACTCCATCTTTCAACGTACAAAGCCGTCATCAACATCACTGTCATCGAGGCATGAAATGAGGTATGAAATTTTCAAGTTCTTTTTGACAAACGTTTACCTACCTCAACAAGCCTCTTCGCACATCGGTTTTTTGTGTTTACTTGGTTATTGTTGAAACATTGACTGAGATATGACTATTTAAACGTTTAAATTTTACTCGATCATTTTACTGTTTCTTTTTTTTTTGTTTTATGTGAAAAATTATATCGGAATGAACATTTTTGTACTTTTTTAACTATTAACAAGTCTTATTTCAGTTTTCCGGAAGGCGAACTTGTCGATTATGGACAGATGCAAAAATCCGGAATCTATGTGAAAAGTAATACATTAATGCAGCGGCTAGTGGAACATCCAAATGAAGCGGAAGCTCTTCTTCAGGTTTTTCTTGAACAGTAAAAATTAATGAGTGCAGTAATCGCTTTCACATTCTTTGATCAAATTTGTCATATTCTATTTCCGATCGAAAATGGAAGATTATTTTAAATTTTTTAATGGCTCTTCCCGATCCTTAAGCATCCTGCATCCTGGACATCCAGTCTTTCTCTCTCTGATGACACTTATTGATTTAAATAGAAGATGAAATCTGATGAAATCTGTATTTTTGTTGTTCCTTACATCAAAATAATTAGAGAAAATTTTAAGTGTATTAAATTAAATTCCTCTACCTTAAACAATTAATCATTTCCTTGCAGAACGAACGATTGTATGTGCGTTGCGCATGTTGTCATCAAACGAGAGAATTGGCGGAAGCTCGGATGCAATACATATCATGCAAGCACTGTTACGTGTATTACTGCAGTCGTCAGTGTCGTGAACACGACTGGTCAAAGCATCGTGAAGCGTGTTCCTTCTCGAGGATTAATACTCTGTGCAAAGAAGTTATCATAAAAGTAAGCAATGATTATTTGCTCTGCAAGTAAGTAGCATCGCACGAGCTGCTAGCTATCTCTTTAAAACCGCATGTTTAGGCGACAGTTTGAATTCATGAGACGATAATCAAATAAGTGTCCGATAATTCATCATTTTCAAGGTACGCAAAGATCCAGAAGCTCAGTTTTACATGTCAAAGATAGCACGCGATGGTTACTCAGCGCTCGGTCGCGGTTGCGTTAATTTAAGGATAAATTCAGCCCATACCGCACAAAATTATATTACTGATGGTTGGCAAGTAGTAGCAAACTTTCAGCTCAGCAAACTACTCCATTACTACACCATTGCAGCACTAATTGCGGAGCGCAAAGAGCCATCACTGATTACTTTATGCCGTCAATATGATCCATCGTTAGTTCGTTCCTTTTTCTCATCGAAGCTCTCCTCTAAACGATTAATGAAATGATCTGTGTCAACTGATTGAGATTCAAATTTAGTGAAATTATTAAAGAGCATTGTGGAATGAAGGAGAGAAAGCGGTAGAAAAGGGATGGTTAATAATAATAGCTTTTCAGTGCTGATCTTCTGTAAGACAATTTGTGAACATCTAAACTTCTAGTCACTTTCACTGTAAATGCAACTTGTTTCATTGCAGTGATAAGTTCATCCTCAGTGTCAGTATCATTGCTGACATCGAGCACTGTCCTCAGACACCACCACCTGAACCGGTGGTCATCCAACCTGCCTTACCATTATCGCAGTATGCCCAGCAGTCACCTCTATTATCTCACCAACAACCTGTGGAACAAGAAAACGTCCACTTCATACATTCTGAGGAGTTCCGCTCCGCAGTGCCGACTGAGGTTTAGCAATGAGAGGAATGGCAAAGGTTAAAGCCATACATATGTGCATACAATACATCTGAACGGACGACAGGCCTCGAAGTTTTTATTCATAGGCCGGAAGTTATTTAAAAAAGTCGATCTCACCATGTGCTTTTGTCGACTATAATAACTGAGAATATGACGTCACACCGGAAACCTTTGAAGTACTCATTTACAACGTCTAAATTATATTCACTTATGTTGTTTCATTTTGTTCAAATTCACACTATCGCTTGACTTTCTCTGTGTCATCCTTCATAAAAGCCCTTCTTGTAGTTGCAGAACGGAAAAAGAGCAACTCACAACAAAGTTACTTCCACCTGAAATAATGATGACATTTTTAATCAAATTGATTTGAAGTGCCCTAGTCAAATTCAAGTTGAATATTTCCCACCAATATGCATTCCATCAAATACTAGAAAAATCTAATGCTCAACCAGCTATGATGTTCCATCCCCGTTCTAGATTAAATTAGATGTGATAGTTATTAATGCAACAACTTCACACAATAACTGTGAATTGCAGTCGAACCGTGTTATCTTCAGGATCTTTCACCTATGAGATAGTTTTTCACATCTCCGCCCTAGCATGAAGCCTACATCGAGGCAAGCAACTTCATTCACCCTTGGATCAGTGTGGCCTTCCCAATATTTCACAATGAATTTTTATGTCCAATGTACAACCATTATCAAATTATGCTTTACAAGCTTCCATGTATGCAAACTTTCAGCTTAATTTTTATATCATATTATTCGATAATAAAACTTTTGAGTATACAGTTCTTAGAAAACTTGAGGGAAGTTTTCAAAAGCAATAGAATAAAAATCACAGATTTTCGACAATATTAATCCAAAGTTCCAATTTTTTTTTTGACTTTTAATTTTCATACCTTCTACAGGATAAAAGTGTACAACTGAAGCGAGACACAGACTTTTCCCACACATATATATATATAATATTCCGAGAAATCAAATATTGTGGTTTTTGAAAATTCAAGCTCCTTAAATACTAATAAAATCCTAAAATCCAAACTAACAAAAATTTATGAATCATATGACTAATTTACTCCTGAAACTGGAATATTTCGCGGGATTCCAGCAGAAATTATTTCCTGAAAAGCAAAAAAAGCTAGGCAGTATCATAATCTTCATCATCTTCATCTTTCGACAATAGCTCGCTTAATGATCGTTGCATCCCTCTATTCTCCTGATGCAGTCGACTTAGTTCCGCTGCTTCCGCTTCCAGCTGTTCCTGACGCGCCTAAACAATACCTTTCAGTAAATCAGTAAATCGTAACCATCGTAACCAGTCTGTCACCGCGTTCAGCGAGCATTAATCATAAACAAAATGGAAAATTTGTATTGAAGCTATCTCTGCATTTAATGAAGTATGAAATTAAGAGCAAAAAATTTTTCAGAGAGACGACTGGCCTAAAATTATGCATTCAATGTATTTTCTAAGATCTTTGTTGGAAAATGCGAAAGTCTTTAAAAAAAAGAAAAAAGATAAAAGAATCTTTTGTGTGAACCTTTTCAATTAGCTTTTGCTGCATTAAATATAACTGATCCTCCGGAATGCCACACTTGTCTAGGCGTGAATTTTTTCGTTTCAGCTTATTTTCTGCAGCTATTTTACACTCACTGAGCACACTATCCGCTGCTTCTACGTAGTCATATGGAAATGCCAAATTTATTAGGGCTGAAAAAAATGGCAAACGGTAGAAGTCTTAATCATGACCATTTCAAATCAGAAATTTTGCGTGTATGAAAAGAAAAATTAATGCATTGATGACAACAGATAATTCACACGCTAACTGCAATGCTTATCCAATGTGTTTACTACAGAATTACCAAAGAAAAACGAAAAACTCTTCTCCAAAAAGTTCGGAAACAGAAAAGATGTAACGTTGAAAAAGCAGATCATCATTCGGGTGACAAATATGATAAGCTTCTTGGGGGTTCTTAGAGATGAAACATTATGGAATCTATCAGTAACTATTCTTCTTTACGAACAGCTAAATAAAAGCATTAATGCAAGTTACTAAATACTTTCAAAATATCATAAAATCAATTATTACAATGTTTCAGCGATTTTTTTACAATTTCTACAAATATTCATATTATCATAAATTATTTTAATTGAAGAATGCGTACTGACTAATACGCATTTTTTTCTTCGTACTGATTAACATTTAAATAGAATCGTTGTGCCATAGAAACGATGCTCCAAAAATTATAACACTACCAACCCTTTTGAACATGTTCATGATAAATCGTTTTGCGTTGATCGTCAGCCGAAATACGCTGCGCCTCACGCGATACATGCTTTACGAACTCCACACAACAAGCATTCAACAATTCACGCGATTCATTGGCTACCCTCATCTCTGGTATCACATCTTTAATAATCATATTCAGGCCCTTCTGGGGCAAGCCAACTTCGCTATCCTCATCACCCATTTCCTCTAAAATCTGATTTTTTTTTTCAACAATTACTGTTCCAAAATGCACAGTGATTATCTTTGTACTTCAACATTTCAGTTTGATAAACAAGACATCCCGAAAAAAAGAGACAGGAAATGTAACACATCCTTTCCCCTCGTATCCTCACACTTTCCACTGTCACTTAATCTGCAGTCCTTCTGCAAAGAAGTTTGTCTACTCAACAGCCAAAGCGCTATGATTAAATGCGAAAAACTCAAATTAATAAAGTCCAGATCTGGACAAGTGAATTGTTTATTTTTAAAAATAATATGATAATATGTATAATATGTATCTTACAAAAAATTTCCTAATGATTATTCGACAAATGATAGAAGCAAAAACATTCCCTTTTCAGCTCTACCAAACATTTGAACTTGAGTGTAAGAACATTAAAATCAGAAAAAGCTCCAATTTGCAGCTCTCCCTTACTAAAAAAACTGCTTAATTCCCAAACATTTCTCTTCCCTGTTCCAAAACTGGACAAGTGGAAACTCAAGTGGAAACTTATCACGTCTGACTTGTGCAAATGTATTCTCAAGTTGTTTAATATCACAGGTACCGTGACATTATATATATATATATATATATATATATATATAAACGAAAATTCGACATGCATCAACTGCGGACTGTGTCCAGTATTCAGTAAAGACAATAAGACATATTAATTACTCCTACAATTCATACTTATTCTAATTCTAGATAAAAATTTCGAAAAATGTTTTTTGCAAAATTCTCCCAATGATAAAATTAAACGAACCAGTAGATCTCCCTGTAATTCAAACTCTTGAGATCCTTGTTACTTCCAGTTGTGGCTTCTCGATATCCATAAACTAGTAATTCTCTTGCTTGCCTTCAAATTTTACAGAAATTTAATTATACACAGTAACTGCACAGAACATATACATCTCCAAACATATAATTATCAAATACCCATTTTTATTCCTTCTCTCACTGATTTCAAAGTGTGTTAAACCTGAGTTGCTGATAAAGATTCACATGGTTTACATTCAACATAATCCGAGAAATATTGAAATTTGAAAGAAAGTCAATTCGGCTCAGAAAACAATCTTCCCATTTCGGTTTCGAAAAACAAAAGAATTTTTTAGAAAAGCAAAAATTTCTAATTTTAAAAAGAATTTTTAATTCTAGAAAAGCAAAGAACATCTCAGATAAAGATAAAGTTAATCTACTTAGTCGAATTCAGATATCATGTTTACGTCATATTACGCAATAAATTTTCACATTTGCGTCTACATTTAATTGATGACGCAATATACTGTAAGATATTTATAATGCAAAATTTATACAATTTGAGAAGAAATTTGCACTCACAACGAACTATACAAAAAGTAGACAACTACCTGAACGAAACCATCTTCCACTAGAATGAATTACAGAGTTGCAAATTATCGATCTTCTTCAGAACGTAAAGAAAGCATGAATAACATAACTGCAATTAATTATAACTAAAGTATCTGTACAGCGCAGCACGAATATATTTATTGGTTATGCGACAGCGTCAGTTAGTAATACTTCTTGGCTTGAATGGGATTCTAGTAAGCGTGGCACGTATCCTCACTGCTATTTCAGGACTTTAGCAACTAGCAAAATAATATCAACTTCATTTATTCATTTCAAAATTTAGAGACTCTTTAAACAGCAAGAAATACAATTGAAGTACAATTAAAGAGTTTTGCATTAGACGAAAAAATATACCCATGCATTCTTTCAAATCTACCCCTTCCAAAAAAAAACTATTTTCTTGCTGCTCATTATATAGAAAATGGGATTTCAAGTAAATTTTTGAAAATGTAAGACAATGGTGTATCAGTTATTCCCTGTCAATTACAGATATTCAAAAGACGATTTTTTTATATGCAGAAAATGCAGATGGTTATGATATAGTGTAGAACACAAAAATCAAAAACGATCCAAAATTACGGCCGAGGCAAAGTGGAATTAAGTAATAAGAGAGATAGTAAACAGTACTGGTCAGTCCGAGAGCTATAAAATAATGTCCTAACTTTAACCTCGTGTTAATAGAAGTGACATTACTCAACTGCTTTTTACTGTCAGCATAGCACAAATCCAGGCTTTTTCTTCGAGTGCCAACACGAACATCGTATAATTGTCGTTGGCTTTGTCAACTGATGTCACACAATTTCAATCCCATCAAACGCTATTGTTCATGTCATTTTGAGCGCATCTAAACAAATTATAATGTTATGATCAAAATAATGTTAATCGGAGTTCATTCTACTTAAAGTGAAATGACTCAAAACGTCGCACTTACCAACCACTACTGATTTCTACTTTGAGTTTCTACTTTAATTTCTACCTTAAAAAATCTTCAAAACAACGAACCTTTTTCTCTCTGTTTTTTCGTGTTACTACCGAAGCAACCTCCACGTCCTCTAACCTATAGCGCTTCGATCGGCTTCGCTACACTATTTCAAAATGATGGAGCACAAAAGCGTGAAAATCTATCCGCCACGCGGCGATTTCATTAAGTTTCAGAGGGCCGCATTTTTACAACATTATTTTGGAAGTAAAAGTATTGAAATCTAGCGAGACTTGTACCGCCGATCTTTGCAACGTGAAATTGTCGTTCCATTCGGTCACACTGATCAAATTACTCGCGTAGCGCGACCTGCCACAAAAGTGGAAAATGGTAAAGCAGATCATTCATTGTAGCTGTACTGCTACTAGAAGGGTAATTTTGGTTGAAGTTTTCCATATCGTCATTTCCCGAATCCAGAAGACTGTAACGAATTTAATTTAAGCACTGAATGAACGCGACGAACTCTGAGACGACCTTCTTAAGCTCGCGTTTACCATGAATTCACAGAAGATAAAGAAGCACCGCTTCGCACACACAACGAAAAATACTGAGCAGTGTACTCGCGTAGCGATTGTCTCAAGTCATTTGTTATCTTTACGATCCTTTTATTTTATTCTGACTTTCACCGTATCCGTAAGATTCGAAACATTAATATAGAAGGAATGAAATAGAAATGAAATTTCTTCTTCCTTTCGCAACTGTTTTAACAAATGTAAGAAAAATATAAAGTTAGCACGTGTGCTGCCTCAGCGATCAACACTTGTGAAGAGACAAGGTGACGGACGCAAGAGAAGGAGGAAGTAACAGCTGAACGTCCCTTCTTCCGTAGCATAAGGGCTGAGGTGAGAAATTTCAGAGTCCCTTATTAAACTGACTAAACATAAAGCATAGAAAGACTGGGCTTGGCTAACTTTGGACAGCACTTGGCCGGTATCACACGGCCAATGACTGACGGCCAACAGCGAAGCAATGTCTCGAGCATTTCAAGCATCACTTCCCCGACTGTCTGAACGCAACATGTCCCTTTCTCTCTCTTTCTCTTTTCGCTCATCCTTCTCTGTTTCTCATGAACCGTTGTCATCTCACCGAATTCTCCGCTGCGTGTTTATCTCTTCCGGCTTGCAACGATAGCAATCCGTTTCTGTGATTAATTTAACCGGCGAGACAATTTAAAATTAATTGACTGATAAGGCTTAGTGTTTCATATGAGAACATGTGATCTTCAGAAGTTTGTGAAACGACTTTGTATGAAAAAGGAAATCTTGAATGATGGAGGATGGGAAATAACAAGGAAGTGTTCCTTTTGAGGAACTTTTACAGAAATTGCTTCATCAGATATTATGGAAGTGGAAGTGGTCAGTGCAGTCGCACAGTATAAAAACGCGTAATTTCATTGAGGATGCCGAATTGATAAGAATATTAATATCAAAAATAATTCTAACAGCTAAAGGTTGAAAGACAGTTTGCATTCAATTGTATTCCTGATCGGCATATCCACTGATGTAGCAGTAGGAATTTGGTGGACACAATGGCTTCTTTGTGTCCATTACAGACTATTAAATAACTGGTATTTTCATCACGAACGACTCTATTCGAAGTAGCACATGTTCCGTTTCCATGTCGAATGTTGTAGATCGATGTGGTACTTTTTGGTATTGCGAACTTAATCTTAGAAAAAGAGAGGGGGAGAGGAAGAGTCTTTCGTCTAGCAGACAAAACCTGAGTAGCATAAGTTTCCTGGAAACAGTTGCAACTAACAGTTACGACAACTGCATGAGGTCAAGAATACTAACTTGAAGTTCAAACGGTCATTTCCTTGTTCTATCAATGAAGTTCGTGCTAAGTTAGAAGAAATACTTATAAATAAAGTCACCGGGACCTCTCGGAATTATTGGTTGGTAATTTAGCTGTCTCATAGTTCAGATAATACAAATGATGTTTTTTGAAAAGAGTAGGCAATATTCCGAATTTGTTATTTATCGATAAGGTTGGCACTCAGTCGATCACTAACTGATTCATTGCTGATATCGTCTGTTTTGCAGATTTTAGCGATATTCAAAAGTTTAATAAATCGATAAGGAAGAAAATTAAAAAAAGAATGAGGAGGGGAAAGAAAAACAAATTTTTCTTGCCGTAAAAAATATTTGCTAATAATACTTTTTTCCGGTAGTTGCCATTACTTCACGTGTCCTAGGGGATCGGCAATATCAAAGGATTCTGGAGTGATCCAATGCTACCTGTCGCTTCGATAAAAAGTTGCCATTTGTATGTTTGTGAAAATTTTACATATTAGCATACATATCGAAGGATTTCTCGCTTATCTGTGCTACGAGCTGCTTCGGAACACATAATTTTTCGCTAATTTGAAAAGTGCTGCCTGTCGAACCTTCTATATGCCTAATGTTCTGAAATAGCAAACGAACTCTTTGTAGTAAAATGTTTTGTTTGTGAAGAAGGCGCAAACAGACCTAAACCCAACAGATGCACGGCGCATGTATGAATCGGAACTTCCACCTGCACTTTCGATCATCCCTGTGTCCAACGCTACATCGCAAGGCATTTCTGATTTCATTCTCATCGCTGCTAAATGAAATTTCATCCCATACGCTAATTAGCTGAGAGAGCCTAAAAGAAAATGTCAAAAATCTTGAGTTTTTCAACAATCCAGTCTTCCAGATTTGCACGTATTTTTAATTATTTCATATCCAATTATGCAAATTCGTCGATTGCAAGATTTTGAAAGCTTTGTGTAACTTCAATGCAGAAAGTTCCAGTAAAAAACTTCAACTATTTGGATTTAATTTTGTGTTGTTAATGGTATCATTGATGGAAAAGAAATTATACCGAAAGAATTTGACATGCAGGATATTGTGGTGATAGCAAATAAAAATAGCATTCCTGATATTTTGCTTTGTGATGTGCTCGTTTGCTTTACCTTGAAGGTAATAAATTTCTGGAAAATTCGAAGGCAGAGAGTATGGGAAGAGAAAAAAAGCGATTCAATTTGCGCGTTATTGCTAAGATTATCAGTATGATCAACCCAGAAGGAAATAATCTTCAAGTTTAAGTCAGCAATGATTTATTTGGCTTATCAGTTTACGCGATAAGAACATATAATAGTGGTGTGTAATTTGGCAACCTTAAAATTTCCATCCTTTCTTCCTTATGATAGTTACACTGATAAGTTATCATACCTTCAAATCTCTCCAATAATTCTTCCCATTCTTCTCACTGGTCAAACTACAGGTATTTCGTTTTAAGTAAAAAGTTAATTTATAATTTGTTGCATTGAAAGCACACGGACAAAAGCAGTAGAGCGATTTTCCGCGCGGGTAGTTCATAAAGGTGTACTTCTGTGGAAGCTCAAATATTACTGTTTATTTCTACAATGATTGGTTGATTTGAAATCTTTTAATTTGCAAATGTTCTCATACTGAAGCATAAGATATTAGGCTTACGTAAGAAAAAAGGACTCGTACTCGGCTCGCGGTGAATGCTTGGATTTGAATCAAAAATTAACAAAGCATTTTTTTTATGGAGGATAGATTTACATATTCAAAGATTAGAAAAATTACAAAATACAAATTGTATATGCAGAATATCCAAAAGGAAAATTTGTTTTGCTTGCGTAAATATTTAGGATTTTTCAACAACTGTGAAACAGTTAAACTAATAGTCGTCGTAATGGTATGGAAGATAAAGCGATACAGAAATGGCTGAGGTTGCTAATTTGCTAGTTGTGACATGCATCGTGAACTGGTTAATCTCTCTTTGTTTACATTTTGATAATGAAAGAAATACCTTTACTGTACCGCTTTCTGCTACTCCCCGATCCTTTCCATAAAACATGATCAGCTGAAGCTCTCAAATTTAGTCATTTATTTTCATTTTAGCACGTAGTTCACGCAGAGCGCTGCTACACGAAGTGTAAAGAGTCGCCGCTTTTTTCTAGTCTGAAGGTGAAAAAGGTGTGGCGTTGGTGCTCTTAGTACTAGTTAATTTCCCTTAGTACATCAGAGAGGATGAAATTTGCCGAGATGGGAATAACTCTTAATAGATATCGGTGAAGTCCTTTCATCCTTCCTATATCAGCGACTTATGGAAGCAAAAATTAGCACGCATTTTTTTTTATTGCAAAGAGTTTTATTCAACTTCTAGCACTGAAAATACAAACTGAAGCACGTCAAGTTAGAGTGCAATGAATTGCGTGTTCGCTTCTCGGAGGATAGATGAATGTTCTGGCTTTCATGTTAAACTAGTCTACCACTGAAGGCTAAATAGGCTAGTTTAAAATAAACTTGATGCGTAGCACTGGTCACATGTTTCCTAGAATTTGTTGACATAGTTTTTTTTTCTCTTAGCGATATCAAAGATAATGCAAAAATTTTAATCGACAATGTCCTATTTAAATTCTTACACAATTTTTTAAAATAACAAACTGGGTGGATATCGATCACCTCCCATTTTTACCATTCTCAAAAAAAAACCACTTCAAATTCTCTATAATTCAATGAATTTTACGTAGTGTTTGCAAATTTTTTTTCTCATTAAATTCCAAGCAGGAATTCGATTCTAAATTTAGAACCATCCCTGACAAAGTTTTTTCATTTTGTTTTTTTTTGTTGAAATGTTGAAATGCAAACTGCTATGTTTTTTGTTGAAATGCAAACTGCTATTATTGAGATTGAAAGGAGAAGGAAATAATTTCAATTTCAAAATTGCGCATATCAATCACACTGCACTGATCCAGCCGCCTCAGAAAATCAACAAAATTACTTTGAAAAATCAATCATTGCAATTAGAAATAATCCTTCGCATTTTAAAAATGACAAGTTCCTGCCTGACATTACCGCAATTATAATGATCAATTTAAATTAAGCGATAAATCACATTAGACCATAAAATGCTACAGAAGAGCAGCTTCATCTTAGTTGATCATCTTAACTGAAGTTCATCATCCCTTCATCAACTTAATCACCCCAACTGAGTTCATCCTAAGCCTGAGCATTCTCACCTATTCGCCTGACCAGTTGCACCATTACCGATTCTATTTGTGCATGTTTGCTTCATTTGCTACTTCGCTGTGAAAAAGTTCTTTTTGGTCACTTACTTTTTAATGAGAACACTGAGAGGAGCAGCAGGAAGGAAGTGCTATCTGGATATTGACGTAACTGGTTTTTGAAAAATAAGAATATATAAATTGAAAAACATTGGCATTCAAAATTTCCTTCCCATCTTATCAGATACTATTCAATCAGTACCTAATCGACCCATTTTTGACCATCACTTCTCCATTTTTCCTTCTCCTCAACGAAAAATCATCTGCTGAAGTCAGTGCTCGGAAAGATCCTCCGTTTTTCGTCAATGCTTAGCAAATAGCTTGTACCTTAAGCATTTCATGCTGACCGACTTGACACACTGTCAAGAGAATGAGAGAGAAAAAAACTCTTTCCTTTAATTTCTTTTTTTGAATTCTATTGAAAAGCGATGGCTGAATATTCGACGACCATTAATCAGTGGACATTGACGACAATCGAATTTTTGAAGGAATTTTACAATTACTATAAAAACAATCCGCTGTGGAATTCATTGCTCATATCTACCGGCATTTTCTACATCCTCTTCATTACCATTCCATTGTAAGTGATTGATCGATTAAAATTTCAAATAAAATAAGCAAATGATAGTGTGGTGATGAAATGAAAATTTTGAGTGCTAGGAATTTTACTTAGTGAGTTTCAAAAATCTTATTGGTTAAATTTTTGTATTGAAAATTTTATGAAAGAGTTGAATTAGGGTGTATAGCATAAAGAAAAGCTTATTTTTTGTAATTATTTTAAATTACAGAAAAACAGTGTATAAATGGTACCGACAAAAAACCAGCGATATCGATTCGCCCGTTCCATACCTCGCTACATATATTGGGTTATAATACTACTTCGATCAGATTATCCTGCACTTTTTTCATTCATTAAAAAAAATCAGACGCAAGCTTTACTGCAAAATATTTCAAATTAGTTTGTCTTGCGGTGTGGCAGATTTTGTTCAGGGAAATCTTTTATAGTTTAATTTAATTAACATATGTAAAGTGTGCGTCCTATAATTGCAGTAGAATTCAGGTCAAGTTTATGGCTTCGCTACTCGATGTACACGGGAAATTTGGAAGTGATCATCCTGCAGGCATTTTCAGTTTCGATGCAAATGTTTTTTCTTATAACGATGTTGTTTTACAGAACAAAAAAAGTATATTTTTACCATTTTTTGCTGGCATTTTGTGAAAAAGCGCCATTTTTAAACAACCGATCTATCAAAGATTGAATAAAAAGGAAGCATTGTAGATGAAGCTACTCCAGATATTATGTTTAATTACAACACTTCTTGGAATGTTATTTCTTTGGGCGCAAATGTTGCAAACTGAGAATGGTAAAGTATTAATTGGTACCGTTGCAACTTGTGCGCAGGCGATCGCGGCATTAGCTTGCTTACTTCTGGTTGTATGTCATTTCAAGTTTTAGCGCACTCATAATTTCACCAAAAATGGAAAGTCAACAGAAATAAGTTAATATAATAGCAAATTAAAATTTTTATCAAATTAAATCTCTTCATCTTAATTCATCCTTTTCGGAATTCTTAAAAATTCCCACCTTTTCAAGATAATTAGAAGATTGTTAGTTGAAAAGAAAATAAAATTTATAGCACAAAGCGGTGAAACGAAAAACGGTGGATTTTGTGCCACTTGGATCGGTGGCATTCACTTCGGTTTTGGAGCTGCACATTGTTATCTACAGCATTGGGATCAGGGATCTCCATTTACTGGTTAGTTATATTTAACATTTCACCTTAAGAAATGTCAAGTTTCATTTTGACAGGAGAAGTTTCAATCTCGCAAAAGATCGAAAAATTACTTTGCAGATAGCCAATGGAGCATTCATGATAACAAGTACTGTGCTTCTGCTGATGTTTCTCATCTATCCTAGTAAATCGCCAAAGACAAAGCAAGAAAAAAACTCTCATTCATCCGCACCTATTCAGTAAATTGTTGTTAATTGGTTGTTGCTCACTTGCTGAGAAAAACAAAATCTGAAAAAATTTTTTATTGACTTATACGATAGTTTTGAAACAAGCTTTATTAGATGTAATAGTATCACTCTCAACAGGTGTTGTTATATAACAATTTATTTAAAAAAGCGCTTAAGAATAATGTAAAATAGCAATTTAAAAAGCAATGCAATGTAAAGAATAAATTTTAAATCCAAACTTGCTTCTTCTACAAGTGTGAACATCACTACAACTTCCGCACTTCTCCGAGTTCAAGTACAGAATAAACGAGACTTCATCCATTCGTCGTTTACAAACTTTGTCCTAAAAACAAACCGAACTTATGTGAACTATTCATCCCAAAGAATTAATTCCGACCAACGGTTACAGATCAGAAGAAGTTGGACAGCACAAAAACTGGAAGAGCAAAAAATTGAAAATACTCTACGCCACAACTTTCTTTTTTCTTTCTGCTTAATGGCACTCATTTGCTGGTTTAATCAAACAGGAAAATAATTTCCTTACATGTAATTAGTTATTCCATCTGGTAATATGATAACGCATTTTTCATTCTCATTCAACTCTCTGGCAGCTTTCATGGCGCAAAAGACATTAGCACCTGAACTACCGCCGCATAGTAAACCTTCATGTTTAGCTAACAACCGGGACATTTCGAATGATTCCTTATCATTGCTTCTCATCCACAGATCAACGATATCACGGTCTAGCACTGTTGGAATAAAATCATATCCAATCCCTTCCACCTACAAAGAATAATTATCACAAAAATTCCACACGAAAAAATAAAACTATCTTTCAACTGATACATACTCTGAGAAACAAATCTTTTTTGAACGAAACAGATCATCACCTATCGTTCCTCGGTAGCATTCAACTCCACTATCACAAATTCAATGAGGTGGAGATGCACATGCCTTATTTCTTCTACTGTCACTTTCTACTTTTTCTTTTTTCTCACCTCTATATGGCCGATTTATTATAGCCACTTCATTCTCAATTCCTCAATTCACGTGTTTCGTAATTTTTAGACTTTTTTTGTGCCATTTTAAGCTTCAAATTCTAGCACATTGAAAAATTATGTATGTGGAAATGATTGTATTTATAATGAATACATATATTTTAGTATGCCTTTAAAAATCTCATTAAAGATTAAGGAATGACATTTTTCTTAAGCACAGCAAAAATGTTGCATGCCTCATAAGTTGAAACTTCACTGCGTTCCGGATCAGCAAGAATTGAGCCAATAGGGTCAACACCGACGATCTGAAAAGCACATACATTACAACTAATGAAGTTTTCTTCTCGCCCATGCTTCCTCATCAAAAAGCTTAAAACTAATTTCCACCGCTATTCAATGAATTATGAAATGCGTTGGTGGACACAAGTTAAAATGATGGGAAATACGTATATTTAGCTCTAAGCACGTAATGCAAAAAAAAAAATGCTGGTAAAAATTAAGAAATAAAAAGCTCTTCGGAGAATCAAAGGAAAACAATGCACTACTAGTAGTTTTATTAGAAAAAAATTTAATTTTCTAACTTTGCACTTTGGACAAATTTCCTTCAATTTATGACCGATCCCACTTATGGTGCCACCTGTTCCAACACCAGCAACCAGCATATTCAGGTCATCATTTAAGGCATACAGCAATTCCTCTGCAGTCTTATCGTAATGTTCCAAAGGGTTAGCAACATTAATGTACTGCAAAATGCCAATTAATTAATTACAATTTAACTGAATATGCAAATTTAATAGCTAAAGAAAAGTTGACTATTATTTTTTTTCCGCGCTTCTTCAACTGCGTGCGTGCTTTTGTTGATATTACTTGACATTCGAACAACTAAATTCGATCAATTCAAAGAGATTAGATTCAACAAAGAAGAAATTAACCACACGCGACAGCTAACAAGGAAATATAAAAAAGTTGTTCGAAATAATTTCGAAATATCGCTGTCAAAAATATTTCCCGTATTTCGATATCAAATTTTTACTTACTATCGCCAAAAATAAATCTCAACGGCAAATTGTACAGATTATTCACATCGAAAAATTTTTCATTGATTTAAAAAACAAATTTTCTGGTTGGGTTGAGTTGATATAGTGTTGAGACGGATTCTATTGATTGTATAAATGTATACCTGATCGAGAATAATAGCATTGGATAGTTCTTTTTGTAATCTAATGGCAACGCCGATATGCGATTTGGGATCCGAAAATGATGCTTCCGTTGGGGTACGTACCACTTCAGCACCCAAAGCCCGCAAAATGTTCTCCTGAATTTAGCAACATAATTTTGCTGAGCTTACTGAAAAGCATAATGTAATTCAAATACTAGCTTCGAAAGAAAACATCAATTAGGTAGCGCAAAAACATCTACGGTACATAAAACAGGTTAACATTAATGGCGTTAAGATTCAAAAGCTTTTTTTAATGTTTATATTACGTGTAAAAACCACGTAGAAAATTCTATAATGCGATCTGACTTCCAAAATAGTAAGCACTAAAAGAGTGGTTATTCGTTTCTTTATCGAAGTATTGAAAAGAGCTTTTTGAAATCAATAATAATATAGCCGGTGTATTTCTGTACACTAATCACCAATAGCTTCGGTGTGGAAATTTCCAACTATTTAAAAGTATTGCGATACCTTTTCTCGACTCATTTTCTCCGGCATTACGATGATACAGCGATAACCCTTGACAGCAGCAACTAATGCTAGACCAATTCCGGTATTTCCCGAAGATGGTTCAATTATTGTCATCCCCTCTTTCAGCTTACCGCTCTCTTCAGCTAGTTCAGCCATACGATAAGCTACGCGATCCTTTACTGATCCTCCAGGATTCATATACTCGCATTTCACATCTGTAATGTCAGTATATCCTACAGATCTCATACTTATAGTATATAGAAAGGGATAGAGAGAAAGGTAAGAGCGAAAGAGAGAAACAAAAGTGGGGAAAAAAAGTCATCCTTTAAACTATTGATAAAGTGACAGCCGATACCACTGATGGAACGGCAAACATTACAATTAACTGATTAGCTTTTTAATATTTCATGTGATTGTAAAACTTACAAACTTGACATTTAACACCAAACATTTTCGGTATGTAATTTAGGCGTACCAGTGGTGTTTCACCGATTGCTTCCAGAACGTTATCGATAACCAGTCGCTTTTCGTATTTCACATTTTCCACTCTTTCTCCTTTCATTCTATTTGGCGCTCCGCTGAAAATGATTTCAACAGCACTCCCACATGTTCAATAAGAATGAGCAAATTTATTATTTTCTCCTCCAACAAATTAAGACTTAGTCATTTGAGCACCAAATTTCATCACAAACTGTAGAAGTGCAAATAACTACTATTTGATATCGGAGATATGAACAAATGTTATCTTACAAAAAATACAACGCATTTTCTCTCGCAAATCTAATTTGTTACCAAATCGTACTGAAATATTTAACGTTATCAACTGAAGATAAATTGTTGCGATAAATGATATGTTGATTGACCTCTATTAATAATCAGATCTGCCGTTTAGTTCTTAAAAAACAGAAAAACTGTTTGTAGGACAAGGTGAAATTTCTTTATACATTCTTTCAGAAGAATGTTCTGTCGTTACTAATTCATTTTCCAGAAAGTTAACAAAGAAATTTTTGAATAACATTTTGAATACTTTTAAAAATATCACTCATTTATTTCGCAATAAGCACAAAAGATCATTTTGCAAGGCTTCTAACTACCAATATCTAAAAATTTCCATATCATTTTTTTCATTTAATACAAAGTAAAATGCTTTGAACTTAGTCGTAACGTAATGGTTGATTCAGTTATATAACATTATCATTAGCAGATTAAACTCTTAATCAACCAAATCAATATTACCTCACCGATATGGATATCACTAATTAAGTTAAACGAATAATCTAAAGGTTATCTAAATTTCCTCAGAAAGTGAGAAAGAGAGAGATGTTTACAGTATTTTCCGACGATGGGCGCAAATGACAGTCGAATATTAAAATTGCATAGGATCAAGAGAGAACACTAACTTGAACTTACTTAAGCTTTTCACTCTCAATTGTCATAAGTGATAATAAGAGAACCAAAAGCAAAACAGCTAGCTTTGTAACATTTCGAAATAAAAAAATCTGTGTTGAAATATTTTAGGATGAAATAAAATTGCATACCGCCATGGCTTAAATGGGAAAGGACATTCGTTTTTGTTCGGATCTAGCGTGCTCCATTTCCACTCCATTTTCTTATCTGGACGGTAATTCAAAAGCTCGTTTAGTGAATTTCTGAAAATACCCAACTAAGATAAGCTTGAAATGCTATTTAGTAAAGTAAATATTTCAATCAAACAATAAAAACTTGCCTTTGCTATAAGCTTAATTGTGCATTTAATAATGCAAGAGAAAAGTCCCACTTCAGAAAGGAAGTGTATCAAATTAAAATTGAACTAAATTTTTATAAGAAGTTGAAAAACTATAATTTACTACTAATAAGCAATCGAAAAAATATCGGATATGAAATTACTGGCTAGGTGTAGTGGGAATTTGAATAACCGGTTCTATGAAATGTCGTTTTAACATCCACTCATCGTTTAAAAACTTGGACCTGAAGATGAAATAATTTTTTTACAAATTTTGCTCTCAAATCACTATAATCATCACTCATCACCATGACTATCTGATACAGCTGAATAGACAAGGAATTGATCCTTGGTTGAATTTACTGCATGCTTAAAATGATATAATGGAAAGCACCTATTTTCTATTTTTTAAAAATTGGTAACGTTTTCACCATCTTTTTAAAATCATTCAATTTATAACACAACATAAAAATCAAAGAAAGAGATTTATAGATATGTGCTTTATTGAAGATATCTGCGACGGAAACTTTTTTCGGCAAAATTTATGATGAGAAAAACGAAATATCATTTCAATAAAAACAAACATATAATTTCGTATGCCATCGGGGAGGATAACAACACAGTTTTGTCCTTTCTTAAGCTTCGCACATTCTCTCATAGCCGCTACCGCATTGGAACCGGAACTACCGCCAACTAATAGGCCTTCTTCACGTATCAATCGACGAGCCATACTGAATGAGAAATGGAAGTGATAACCACTCTGCTATTTTTACAATCAAATCAAATAGAACAAAAAAGATACGGCAAAATGTAAATTGAATTCATGATTATAATAAATGTAATAATGAAAAGAAACTTGAATGTGTCTTTATCGCTCACTTCCACCCATTTATCAATGATATTGTATTCAAGCAAATTTGGAACGAAATGATGACCAATACCTTCCACTTCAAAAAATCCCGCTTTTCGTTCATCGCCAGCACTACTAATTACTGAACCCTCTGGATCTACACAAATTATCTGTAGAGGAATTAAAATAGGTACGAAATTGAATTAATCAAAAAAATTTAGCAGATGTCGAAAAGTAAGCAATGAAAAAAGAAATGTGACAAAAAATTAAACGCCCAGACAACGAGCTAAAATAATTTTTGCATTCAAAATTCTTCAATGTTTTTTAAAAAATGTGAGGTACCATGGCATTTGGGCATTCCTCTCTGATACGTCGTCCAACTCCGCTGATAGTACCACAGGTGCCTGCTCCGATTACAATCATATCTATCTTTCCATCCAATGCGTGCAATATCTCTGCAGCCGTACTCTCATAATGTGCGATAGGATTTGCCGGATTGATATACTGCAGAACTTGAAAGACTTTAAACAAATCTCATTAATTATCTACGATGCATTTCCATTCTTTTGTTGTGACAACAAAGCACTGTGATTCCAAGTTTTCTTTTTGCATAATTCTACTTTTGCATTTGCATAATCTAACACAAACAATTCCTTGCACAAATTTGTTCCTCATTCAAGCAAATGGAATGGGACTGAGAATATTAAACCAAAAAAAAAGAAAATCAATACGAGTACCTGATCAAGTACCAGAGAGTTAGCTTTATCCTTCTGCCGTATCTCAAATGCTACATGAAAATGAGATAAAGGTGAGTTGTATGGAACATTGCTTGGGGTTCGGATTATTTTTCCACCCAACTCATTAATCACACTCTCCTGAAAGCGTGTGAAAAAATAGATTAACAAATAAAATATAAAATAAAATTTCGATTTTATGCGTCACTTATGAATCGTTTTTGCCCAAATACTTCCTATTCTAACAGTTTCTATTTATCACAATAAGTACATCTTGCATTAATGAAGATATTTAAAAAATATAAAAAATTGAAATTCTTTAATGGAGGTATAAAACCACTTCAACACATTACATTCGAACGTGTTAGGGAAATGGAGCTTTAAAGTAAATTTCTACCGGTAACTTCAGTATATCTAAAAAACCTTTTATAATTTCAATTCTCAGACGGATAGAGATATCGGAGATATGGAAAGAACAAAACATAAGTGATTTTTGAGATAATTCTATTTTATTACTGACGACCTTAATTTATTTGAAGAGAAGTAAAATAAAATTTTAATATCTATCAACTAACAGAAGCGGTAAAAGAACCTAAGTATTTGCAAAAACTAGGATTAAATTAGGAAAAATGGAAATAGTGATTTTAAGCATCAGGCAAAGTATACTTTATCAAGAAAATGCAAAACTATTTTGTATCAAAATATTTAAACAAAATTTTTTTAAGTTAATAGATGAAAAAAAGAACCTTTTCCGTGCTGGCTTTATCGGACATTACAATTACAGATTTATAACCTTTAACAGCTCCAACCATTGTCAGACCAATTCCGGTATTTCCGGATGACGGTTCAATCAATGTCATACCCGGTTTTAAAATTTTAGTTCGTTCCGCTATATCGATCATTCGTTCTGCTACTCTGTCTTTAATGGAGCCACCTGGATTCAAGAATTCCATTTTAGCATCTGCAATAAAATTCCATTGCTTTCACTTAAGAAGAAGAATTAGTATGTTAAAGACAGTAAGATAGGTAAGAACTTTAAAATTAAAACAATTCTTAAGCGACAGTTTCAACTTTACCAATTCATCGCAGCTAAACAAATTTCAAATTAGTGCTTCATTTCTGGAAAAAATCTGAAAATGCACTCACATACGTTACATTCGATTCCCATGGATTGTGGTATTCTGTTCAGCTTCACTAGCGGTGTCCATCCAATAGCACCTAGCACGTTATCCATTGGTTTGCCGCCCGGGTATCTTCAAAAATCCCTTAGATACTACTTACCAATTTTGCTTTAAAAAAAAAATTGTGGCGTATAGACAGCTTATTCATGCAGAAATGCAGATGTCAAAAAATTTGCAAAAAAACTCATTTTTCTTGAGCTCTTCAAATATTAGACGGGAACAACCTCAGTTTGCGATATTGATGTGGCGCATTCTTTATGCTAGCTTTCTCGTACCACGGCTTTTCACTTTTTGCCTTTTCGTCATAAGGCAACATGTCATTCACAATAATCTTATCCTCAAATTCCGATGTCATTGTTATGGATGGATGAGGCCGCGTATTCTCAGCAGCTGAAAAAATTAAAGTGACGTTCCAAGATATTACATATAATAATTAGCTATGACACGAAAAATTATAGCAGTCATCTCTTAATCAAAGTCACAGACACTATCTTTGATGGATTTTAAATAATTTTTTACTTAATCAAGGAAAATTGGAGAACGGCGGAGCAGCAGTGAAATATCGGAAATACTCGTTTAATATCGGTAGGGGACTACTTCCGATGGGATTCAGTTTCCTGCTCTTTCTCACTATCAGTTCACACCATCATTTTCAAAATTTTTAATGAAGTAAATCAGATGACCTTGAATTTCACAAGGTCATCTGATACAGATACAGCAATCAATTTCATATTTCTATTCAATCGTCATATTTCCAATATTTGTAGCAAACGGTCGTTCATATTTTTATAATATTTTGTAGAAGATTCCATCATGAGCAAGGATAAATGCAATAAAATTCAAAATGATTTATTGTCAATGAACAAAAATATTTCGAAGTGATGGAAAAGATGATAAGTCGGCGGTGAGAGGAAGTATCAATTCACATATAAAAGCTTTACACAATATAACTTTCTACAACACTCACGTTCTTCCATCAACCTAGTAAAAGCTTTCGTTTTTCTTGTTTGTGATAATTTCGGATGTATTTTTTTTGAAAATCTTTAAGGTTAGTAAATAGTATCAAATGGATCATGACGGTTTGTTGCAGAAATATGAAATCTTGTAGTACAACTAAGTGTAATAATGATTAATAGAGAAGATGAGAATACATTTAATAAATTGCCGATGAAGTGATCTGACCTCATAAATCACAATTCAAAAACTTCAATGTCTATCGGAGAACCGAGATATCAACGTAGAATTTTAAAATTCTTATGAAAATTCAGAAACCAGCACCTAGAAAATTTTCAGCATCTATGTCTAATACCAGTTATTAAATCAAGAAAGAGACGGATAGCTTCGTATGCTGCTGACATGCATCATTATTGGATATCAATTGAATTTTGAAACAGCGTAGTCCGGTTTTAAACGTGACAAAGGTAAGAAAGAATCTGCAGGAAACACATTTTCATCATTCTTCTCATTTTCAACATTTCTATTTTTTCATTCTTTTTATTTCGTATTGTGACATTTATATCGTTTAGCATATGTCATAAAAATTTCATTCCTTATTTATAAAAAGGAAAAAATTGCTCATCGATGTGTATTGGAAAGAAGAAATGAAAATATGCGAATGTCCTAAATTGAACGAATGTATTGCGACAGCAAAACAAAAACAATCACAAACAAAGTTAACCAAAGTAATATTTCAAAAAAAGCCTCATAAATATTTGATTCATAAGCAGTATATCACGTAAAGGAACTCATTTAAAAATAGAAATATTTGTATCCAATGATTCAGTTAGTGACAATAACCAATAAACAATTCCCTGATATAATGATGTACAACGAAAAAAAATGAAAAACTTAAGATGGAAGATATGTGAATATATCCTCAGGTTTCTTCAAATAATTTCACAATTTAATACAATACTGTGATATTCAATATGTCTTGGCTTGAAGCAGCAAATTATAAACAGCTGCAGTTACCATTACCGAAACAGCTGCAGAAATACTACAACAGAGCGATGCAAGAAGATGCACCTGACAACCACCTGACTACAATTAATTTTTCACTGAAGCAAAAGCATTCAGCAATTCATCATCTGTTAATTCAAACAAGCTCTGACTCTTTTGCAGCTTTCTCACTCCTGCAGAGGCAATTTCATTACGCGTTGTTAATGTACGTTTCTGAACTTCGGTCTCATTCATTGCTCTCGCTTCTTTTATTACATCAAGCAATAACTGCTTTGACATACTACCTCTTTCAGCTCTTCCATCTTCAGCCTCGGTATTTGGTATTTGTATCGCAGTTTTATTCGCTTCTAATGTCGAATCGACAAAAGTAGGTTCTGAAACTAAAGATCTAAGAAACTTCAGTCGGAAAACCATGCAATGGCTTCGTTTCAATGAGAATTAAAAGAAGCTCCGAACGAATGGTACAGATACATTTGAGATGTCTTATTTGCTTATATAGTTGATTTGGAATGCAAATAATATTTTAGTTGAAGTGCTAACGAGTTTAATATTCAATAAACAATAAACATAGTTCGTAGATATGAAATTTTCAAGATTTAGCTGCGATTGATGAAAAGCTTAGCAAAAACTGACAATGCAGTAGTGATGGAAGAGAAGAAGGACAATAAAACAGGAAATAATTTTTACCTTTAGTAGAGAGTAAAGAAGAGCAAACAAAATTCGGCAAAGGAAAATAGTTCGAACTGGTACCATTACAATCGACATCGAAACATTTTTGGAAACAATGCAATTTGTCTAAATCCACAACCCAATATGTTCCGTTACTTCGATGCTCTCGGCCAATATTGAAACAGTAACGACAATTCGTGATCTAAAAAAGGAATTTTTTAAAAAAAAATTTCAATTTACAGTGACTTTTATAAAAGCAATGGGAGGATAATAATATTTCTTTTGGTTATATAAATGAAGCGATGATACTGGAACAGGGAGAACGTTTCTAAACTGTTAACATACATAATAAATGATGTGTCGAGACGTTTTAAATTTATCCACCGATAATTTCCACTGTCGAATAGATGCATTATCCTTCCACCGTCTAAAGCACATTTTATTAATATACAGGGATAAGTGCAACCAACTGAAAACTCACCTGTTAATAGCGATGATATGTTGCTCTAATACAGGAAAAGGTGAAGTTGTGCCATAGCCAGTTATACAGTCCATGTTTTCATTTGATAGAGGAACTAAATTACTCACGATTAACGGATAATAATAGATGATTGAAAAACTGAATTGAAAAAGTTGCACCGTTTGATCAAATGTATCTTCACATTTCTTCTTCTCTTGAAGAAATCATAGGTTTTAAATTCAAGAGATGCAACATTTATCTG
The DNA here is from genome assembly GCA_963070105.1 of Litomosoides sigmodontis. NCBI lineage: Eukaryota > Metazoa > Nematoda > Chromadorea > Rhabditida > Onchocercidae > Litomosoides > Litomosoides sigmodontis. The sequence continues at coordinate 5,564,206 of OY718807.1, read as the reverse complement.
TTTAAAATACGGAAGCAAGGAAAGTCCAAGTCGTGAAATTCAGCAAGTTAAATGAATGAATAATTATTCTGATCTTCCAATTAAATTCTAATTAAATTCAAAGTACACCTTGCGCAGAAACTGCAAGAATTTTTGGTTCTCTACTTCGAATGTCCCGATATCTACCGTTTTCAATTGTCGGAATGTGGAGGATTTTCGGAGTATTATACTTGACAGGTACAACTAATGAGTCGAGGAAAATCTGTTTCGAACAGCGTTTCTTTTGAGCATAGAAATTACAACGCTGCGCAAGTACTAAAGGATTATTTTTTCCCAACTTCGAAGATAGATACAAACGAAAATTACGATTCCTGAAAATATAGCTTTACATTGATTAAACAAAACAGAACTAAGAATGGAATAAGAGAGATGGAATAACATTTCATACGAGTTTGTAAAAGTTAGTAAGTAAAAACAACTTATTCTGATACCAATGATAAAAGTTTTGTTAGAATTATAAAGAGCGAAGAATACTCCGATATGTCTAGCAATTCTGGTTCACATGTCGGTTGCTAAGCTGTACCATAAAAAGGGATGCCAAAACTATCTAACAGGTCTCGTCCAGACAATTTAAACAATGATATTGCTTTCTAATTTCGGAGCATAAGAAACTTGAATTACAAACTTCCACCGACGAGAAACGTTTCCTTAATCCAGTCCCATTGCAGGATTGTTTAACACCAACACTTTTGTTTTATTGTCCGGCTTTACCATAAAATATGAGGAATTCGAAACTCACACAGAATAAACAGTTCCATCAAACAATGTCACCAGCTTGGTAGCGCTGGCATTCCAAACCAAGCACCGACCAGATGATAACATTTTTTCCCTCAGTTGTTGTATAAAGGATTTCATGGAAGTATTTGATGGGAACAAATAGTTATCAGCTAAGTGAACGATAATATGCTCACTAAATTTAGTAGTTGTTGAAGCATCAAGTACCAACATATCCTGCAAAAATTCACGATAATTACAACTCATTGCTCCTGCAAGTTACCATTCTTAATTTCTCGAAATTTGAAGATTTTTAGCCCTCAGTTCGACTGAAATTAAACTGGATGAAATCAACGAACCTTCCTACTTTTCCTAACCATATAAAATACTAACTTTTTCTGGATTCAGGTCAATACCAAACACTTCCTCGAACACTTCACTAACACAGTCATTAAAATCCTTGATTAATTTCTTTTCTTCAACATCGGGGTTAGCTTCTCTATAAAATTCAAGATCAAAGTAGAGATGCGCAGGACAATTCTGCGGTATTAGCTCGTAAAATGAAACACCGCACTGTGATCTGTACCACTTCCAGAATCGTTCTACTGTCGACACAAGATATTGCCTTTGCCCTATAAAAAATTTAAGCAAAGAATTGAAAAGGTATCTATCCGTGTAAATTAATGGTGAAAAAAAGTATATAAACAGACCGCACGAAGAAATAAGAAAGTACTTGTGAGTCAGTCTCACCGTACGTTTAGACTGCTTCGAAAATTTGACGTCCCATTTACCGAAGCCATTCCTCATACACTGAATAGTTTTGCAGAAGAAATGAATTGGAGTAATTTTTGTATAATACTTGAAAGGTAACTTTTAGATTTTCGCTTATAGGTGTACCTACTTACACCAACCTGGATGATGGACGGAGTATTCAAAAGCAAACACTCTTGCCATTGGTCCTTCTTCTTCACACTTTGCCAATGCATCGTTTTGTCTCTTGTAAATCACAAAGCAGCCCAATGAGTCTTCGAGAAGACTTCGCTTTGGATTTTGCTTCCCCAAAAATGCCATGATTATAATAAAAATCATAGCATGTATCGTATCAATTTGAAAAATATAGAAATAGCACCCTGCATGAGGAATAAAATTTGAAGCACTTTAACACTTGACAAATTAATTCTCAGGAAAATGAATTACTTGTGCTTCATTCGAAACTGTCTCGTTCACATTATTTGGTCGTTCATCTTTATCATGTGCCCCATAAAACCATATTTCTTTATCATCAATCGAATTGAATCCTCCAATCATTCTGTAATTATTTGGTAAGAATTTACACTCTCAATTTGGCTATCGAATGAATATATAATACACCAACAGCAGACTAAATGAAAAACAAACTTCACCTCAGTCATTTAATAACCTCTGTAGAACATACTTCACGAACAACCAGTTCAAGTTGCATAAATTAGAGAAATTTGCAGTAAACATTTTAATGAAGCAAATTAAGTTGATATATGAGTCAAGGGAGGTAGCAGGAACTACTGCTTACTACGCATCACCTTTCCTCCTTCTATTCATCATAAATTAATTTAGCGTATTCGTAATTTTTCATTATCCCACTCCTCCAACCATATTTTAAAACGTTTTTGAATTTAAATTTCATTCTATACTGTACACTGTGCAATTCCTAAAATACACGGGTTTATTAAATCTGTTAAATTAGATGTAAATGCAGAAGTATTTGAAACAATAAAATAAGGTATGAACAATTTCTGCACACATACCGCATTATTTTAACGGTTTACCGAACACCACTGATTTCATCAGATTTCAAATATCAAAAAAATGAATTACACATTTACACTACTAATCAAAAAGGAAAAACACGGTTTGGTAAAAAAAAAAGTACGTATAGTACATCATAAATCAATATTCATTATTTTCCCTGGTAATGTTAAAAGCTTAAACATTAGGATCATTATAACTATCAAGTTACTCAGCATAATGTAGTTTTTAATGATGAAGGTGAAAAACAGATTCATCATATAATCCTATCTGTAAACAGCAGCAATTTTCTTCATAAGCTTTAGAAAAGTCTCAAAATAGCTGGAACACTGCTAGCATGAGCAATACGGAAATCATAACGGATATCTACGGCAAGAATTCTCCCACGCCATCGCGATCGCGATTGATATATTCGGCATTTGTTGCATCCGGCAGTTTTTGTTTTATCTTGTCCCACATTTCCTGTTCCTCGCATTTCTCGAACAAATTTGGAAGTTGAAATTCGAATCCTTTCCTCTGTAACATGCTTTGTGAAGGTAAACGAACAGTCAAACTTAAAACTGAAAAAATAGTAATAAAAGTAAAAAAAATAAGCATAATAAATAAATTAACAAACACTGGAAGCAATGGAAAAAATAAGTTGATGGAAGAAACAATGATGAAAATTCCGTAAAATTTATCAATAGTGAACATGACAGCCTGTTTCAAATGCAAATAAATAGATCGTTAAATAAATGTGACTTCAATTTAATTGTGTGATAAAGTGATAAACTGAATTACCATAAAAACGTATGCATATTTCTTATCATCTTCTTTCCACAAAGCTCTTCGCTTCTCTTTATCGAGCGGAAAATCATATGTTACTTGACCGGCTTTTACCTGAAAATATGAGACAGTGAAAACAAATTATATCGACTTCAAAACGTTGTACTACAGGTATACATTCAACTTGAAAAAAAATCCACTGCACATGAAAACCGGCGAAACGAGAGAAAACACATGAATAACTAAGCACAACAGATAGAAACAAAAGAAAAAAAAAACGAAGAAATAAATTTACTAATATTTAGCAAGCTGTATGAAAATGTACCAAGGTTCGGACTTCTCGAACTGGAAGATTGTATATTTTTTCCAAATATTCCCTAACATCATGCTTCGTCATCCTGAATAATTACTCGTTATAGTTAGCACTCAATCTAAATGTCACAGGAAATAGTGAACACAACAAACCTCTTGTCAACTTCGAACTTAACAACATGTTTAGGTAATCGAACAGGGTATGAATCGACTACTTTCATCCAAAAATCAGGCAAAAACACTCGTATCTTCGGATTTCCCGGTTGCCATAGACGATATATCCTTGTCGACATAAGACAACTAAACCATTATTTTACAACATTAATAAAACTTTAAGTAATGCTCCACCAGTGACGCAAAAATCAGGAGACAGAAGCAAACTCCTACTGACCTTAAGTGTAAGAAATACTAAGCCTTCGCAAGTGACACTGTTAACATCAGAAAACCAAGTGGTTCCGATTTGATAAGCAAATGAACAAAACCGATTTAAGACAGTGGAATTCATCAATTCAACAACAAAACAAATAACAACAATTCAGAACTGCAGCATTTCGAGCATTGCCCTATTACTTTCACTTGAGAAAACATCTCATAGTGAAGAAACGAAAGAAGTATGCTATAATTCTAAAAAAACTTGTTAAATTCAGTGCTGAGTCACAACAAATTTAAAACATCTTGACATATAATAAGTGAAAAATGGATGCAAATATACGTTTGACAATTATGTCTATCATTTAACAGCTAGCTTTTATAAAAATGATAGCAAATGCTCCGGCAAATTGTCTGAAAGTGTCAGAAATAGTAAGTCAATAAATAGAAGATTTCGATTTCAAAAGTTAATTAATAATAATATCCCAAAAATAGCAATTATAGTACATACAAAGCAGTCACAAAATTGAAATTCTCTTCATAAATACCTGCATATACTTTGTTTAAAATTTAATTTTTAGGGTCTATTGCATAAGCAAGATATTTCAAAGAGTGCATAAATGTTCAAAGTACCACTCACATATACATACACACAGCCAATTCATACTACAAACTTTGACAATATAACCACATGCTAAAGAAGGAGCATTTCTCAGAATTTAAGAATCGCTGATACTCAAAACTAGCATGAGTTCAAGAATACTTGAACATTCAATGAATTCATATTGATGGTAACTTTCCACCATGAAGCCAGGCATCATTTTCATTCACCTTTCTAATTGGATTCAGTAGGCTTCTATTGTGGGACCAACATTTTAAGGATTGTGAAAAAACGCCGTGTTGTACAATCACATGAAAAATACAAAACAAACTTTATCACTAAAAGGAATGAAAAATCTTCACTAACATACCTGTAATCTTAAATCAAAAACTAGAAGTGATTATTTACTGTGAAGAGAAAATCAAACTACCAACATAAAGCCACTTTTATAATCTGTTTCTTCGATCCGCCTTGCAGACCACTAAGAATGGATTTCGTGGATAATAAAGATTAGGAGAGCATGTTTACGGGGAACAGTTCCAATATCCTTTAAATCATGAAATCTTCAATAACACAGGAAAGAGTAATTTATAGTTCGGCATGTTCGTCAGTTGCTTCATGCTCAGACTTCCTCGCTCCTTCCGTCTGTTTTTTCGATCCTCCATCAAGCAGCGATTTTATTTCAGCATCATAATCTTTCCACTCAGGAATAATTCGCATGGCCGAGTCAAGTTTTGGTTCCTTAGTCTGGGGATTGTTGCACTAAAACATGAAACCATAATACAACGCTGAAATTTCACGATTTGTCTATGCTCTAGGAAAATCTCATAAAAGCCCAAATAGTCTTGGAAAATTACATTGCAACTAATACTTCAACTATTTCTGAAAAAATTTGCGTAAAAAATGTTTGTAAGCAGAAAGGAGAGGAAGAAAATACAAAAAACATAGGTATAAACGTTCAATTTATTAACTGCAGTAGATTATCTGGAAAACATCAAAAAGAACTCATAACAGACCAAATCAATCGTTTTCGCCTTTTCCTTCGAAGCATCGTCACACCATGTTTCACACCAAAGCCATTCTTGCGGTAATGATTTAATACGAACTTGGTGAATCATATTATTTGGTAAGTCCTTGACAAAGTAAAAATATGTAAATACAAAAGGTGACAGTAATACCTTTATATTACATGGAATAAAAATCAAATATGATAGCAGAACGTAAAAAAAGCTACCTGGTCAAGATTTGAAAGACTATTTGGATCAGCACTTAATCCTTGATATTGACCACGTAAACGATCACCGGCAGCTACCTGGCGAAATTTAACCAGGTCGATGACGTAAAGCGCGCTAAAAACTTTTTTTATTAATTCACTTAATATTAGTTTACAAAATTGGAACCTTGATTTGAAGAGTTTGAGGAACCCACCTAATATGATATTTGCGACCAGCAAGATGATTTGCCCAATAGCCTTTTTTCCAGAACCTAAAACCGTCCATCGATGTCCTGCTGTCACAGAATGGCGTAAAACCATAAGGAGCACCATCCAAATCCAAGTCCATCAGTTCCATCAGATCTGTCCGAACTATTTGATCAGCATCAACGAAAATTATTTTTCGAACATTTAACGGAAACAGAACATCCAGGAAAAGTATTTTGTACCTGCAAAGAAATATGCAAAACGAACACAATGCTGAAAAGGACAAAGAAAATCAAAAGGAATAGAGTCCTGCATATAGTTTCAATAAATCTTATAAAACATACCTTTATAGAATTCTAAAAAGAATCAATGAGTAGCTTAAACAGTAAACTATTAAATGAAACACATGGGAAGAAAGTTGATTTCGGTGCAGTAGATCTTACCCCCACATAACGCGCTGTTTTTCAGTTTGCTGATGTAACCAACGTGGCCAACGATACTCTATAAACTCATACTTGAAGCTGTAATGCCTAGCCATTTGAGGCAACGTTTCCTGGAAAAAATCATAGTCAGAAATCGATTATGAAAGAATAGTTGTACAAACCAGAAACTGTTCTAAACGAAGTTCGCTTGCCTTGAAATTAGGTGACAAGTAGTTCTTAAGCAGCCAGAATTTTACGGGGTGTTTTGTATGTTTCATTACGCTCAAAATCATGATCCGCAGAAACCGTTCATATAAATGTCCTGATGCTAATGAAAAAATATTGATCACATCATATTTTTCACCACTACTTCTGGAAAGTAAAATTTGAACAATGAGTTGCAAAAATGTTAAATCATTAGACATAATTTGCCAACTTTAGCTTAAGATAACGAGGTCAACAAAGGATACGATAAGAAAGATGATCCCCAAAAAGTTTCAGTAAGCTGAAATTCGAAAACAATTTTTAAGCTTGCATACAACATACGTCAGCGAAATGCTTCTCCAAACAGAATGGTGGTCCTCATTCTCCTCCTCTGATTTTCCCTCATTTAATAAATTTTCCTTTTCTCTTCCCTTTTTTTTGGCGACCCGAATACGAATTGTTCGACCACTGAATGAATCGATTAACACATTTACTCCGGTTTCATCCTCCGATTCCGTATTTACATGACTGTAAAAACATTTCAGTAAAATCAGCACAAGTGATATGCCCACAATTAGAGAAAAATAACTAGGTTATAACCTAGTTGTCTTCAACTCCTTATCCCTCCATTCAATGTTGGACACCTAACTTTGCTATTAGCCTCCAGATATTTTTAAAAATTATTTATGTACCTTCACATTTTCCACTGTCAGCTGCAAGATGTTAACATGTGCTTTCAGATGACACAAAAATATGATGATTTGGTTACCTTACAATGTTGTAGATATCCTTCGATTTACCATCACGAAGATTTAAGACCCAAGCACCTGGATCAGCTTTTAGTTGGAAATAGCCCTGAACAGAACCTGTTTGTGAAGTGCAAGTACTCAAAGAGGAATAAAACTTATAAAGATGGAATAAATAGGTGGAACATGAAACATGGTCAAAGCATTTCAAGTAACGGGAATCTAAATATGCTTACTGTTATCTAACATTTTAGTTATTATTGTAAAGTACCATAGACATTGACTCGTTTCTTAATCTTTTTTTAGTAAGCTATTACGGTAAACACTTAAGTAAGCTATTACGGCAACTACGAACCCACTTAGTTCTATAACTCCAATATACCTTCAAAAAGCTAAAATTCGTACCAAATTCGCCATAACAATCGTATCATAACGATCCGGATCTGCCGGTGTGCCCAGAGTAAACTGTAAACCACGCGGAGGTGAACCCGTCATATCATCAAAACAGTGCCCCTCCAGAAGAATGTGTTCAAGCTCAAATTTCGCCACCACATTTCCTGCCACCTGAAAAGTTCTTATTTTTATGTATTACATTTGCACCGGGAAATATGAATCCACTTTTTTAATGCCACGATAAAACATTTATATGAATATTTTCATGATGGACGATAGAAAATGAGCGTTGGTAAAACTTGCACCCTTATTGTTACACTACTGCATAAGAATTCGTCCGGAAAAGTGGCTAAAAACAAAAAATTATGCAGCTTACATTTTCCAATTTAATATTGTCCAGATCATAAATTGCATATACAGATTGCACCATCCAGGCATCTGGTGGAACAACTGCAAGAGTTAGTAACTGCTTGTTTGGTAAAGCTGTGAAACGTGCTTCATATGCAGAATCAGAGATGCGCCCCGAATCATCAAACAACACCGTGGGTTGTAGCACAAGACGATAAAATCTATGAATTAATATTCCTGAGCTTTTTATTCTTACTAACACAATAATTTAATCACAAAAAGTACTAGAAGTTGAAGAAATTAGTATTAAAAACTGTAATGCATGAATACCCATGAAAAGAACCATGAGTTCCCGAAAACTGATAAGTAAATTAACTGATAACCAGGAAAAAATCTATAAGTATTGACGGTATCGCCACAAACTTTATTACAATAAAGTAAATACCGTTTCAAAGAAATTTAAGCGCACCCATGAAGTAACACCAATGAAATTTACCTCTTCAGTGGAAGTTCGCTAAGTTTAGCTTTGGGATTCATTACTAATTTCACCTCAACATTGACAACTTTTTGTATAACAGTTAGCAAGTGGCCGAGTCGTTGAGCTTGAGTAGATAATGGGTCAACAATGCAAAGTGCCGTGATTAAGCCTTCCTTTTTGCTTCCAGAAATCGTCAAGACACTGCAAGATATATAAAACACTTAACAAAAACAGAAGTCCGAATTTCCAACAGGCTATCATATTTAGTTAGTCTCTAAGTAACTAATAAATGAGGCCCGCAAACAATTACTTACCAGTACTGAATAACCAGTTAGCGTGTTAAGAGCTAAAGATTCAGACAATAGTAATAACATGCCTTTCCTTCTCCCTTGAAAAAGAAATGAGTCGTCGTTTTTTGGAAACACCAATACTTCCAATCAAGGCCATGGCACGTGCAACCATATCTGATGATTCCCCATGTCTCGTTTGTATTTTCCATTTCTCCATGTAGTCTCCAATGACCTTCAAATTAAGAACGATTACTTAAAATTTTAAATTTTCACGACGTGCTTCGATCAGCTAAAAGTAATATTATTAACTACATAAAAAAAACTCGTGCAATATAGATTTTATATTCTGAGATTAAAATTTAACGTGAACTATTGGTTCCGGAAAGACTCTAAAATCTGTTAAACATCGAATTTACGAATATTCACCTTTCCACCTCGAAGCAAAACAAGTTTATCAACTAGTTCTATATCGGCAACATCCAAAACTTCGCCATTGTCAAGTGGTCCAATAAGTAAACCATTAACTACCAATGCTAACTGTCCTTGTTTCAAACCAAGAATATGACTTGAATACTTCGCATCAGCTAATATTTCATCACTGTTTATTTGTTTCGATTCCTTATAAAAAAGCGTCATATTCATATCCTGTAACATTTCATAACATTGTTCACAAATAAGACGAGCGATTATACTCTCAAGCTATTCGACCCAAAATTCACTTCTAACACCATATGAGTCGCAGTATATTAAAATATCAATAGGTGGCGGAAGTACGCAGTTTTTTCTACTATACTTACTAGTCAACTCATATCTTTTAAAACATTAAATAGTTGATATAACTATATTTTAGCTGAAAAAAGCAGACATTAACAGCAAGGTCATCCAATGCCAGTTGTCTGTTCAGCAGTTTCGATACAACTTCTTCTTTCACAAGCTTTGTAGTGAACGATTTCATTTGTCTCGGTGTAAGTAAGCGTGATGCGATATTCACAAGCATTGTTACACTACCAGAAGTGGTTGCTGCTTCAATCTGTAATGTTTTATAATTTCTTATTTACAGTTTATAAAATCCTGATACAATCCAAAGAGCTATGTAGCGCTTTCTCAATAGTTTTAATGAAGAGTTGTACTGCAACTGTGCACCACTAGATACTAATGTTTTACAATAAAATGCAGTCAATTGATTTTTCACATAACTTTAATCTTGATGTCGAACTTGCAATAACCACAAAAACTCACATCTTTGGGGTTATTGATGATAGCAACGCGCATAGTGTGAGAACGCTTAAGATGTCGAACTGCATTATAAGCTAAAAGTCGTCCTTCAGCAGTTTCCAGATCTGTTACTACCCAAACAGTACAGAAATGAGTTTTCATTTCCTCTAAAATAGTAGAGATAAGTTTTCGCTGATTTCAAAGCAGAAAAAGGAAAAAAAAACATACAGAATGATTACAAACGTTAAATAGCATCATTTTACATTTTAGTAGATTATGTGACAGTCAATAATTATGTTCATCGTCATATTGTATAAATGTTCCAGACTGAATAAATTGAAAAAGTGAAAAAATAAAATATGCAGCAATCACAATATAATCTGCTAAAATGTAAAATGACTTCCAAATGTTTACCTGTCCTCGTAATGTACCGCATTCTTTTTAGCATACACTGATTCTGCTTTTCTGGTGGTAGTTTGTAATACTGTGTAGGTAATATGTTTGTGCATTTCTCAATAGATGTTAAATCCAAATACAGTGCATCCGTTGATAATGGCGAATCCAAAACAAGTTTGTTGATTCGTGGCAAAACTTCTGGCTATAATAACCTAATCAGAGAGAACGCAATAAAACCTGCACTAAGACTTGAATATATATATATATATATATATATATATATATATACAAACTAATTTTGAAGTAAATACTAATGATCACTACAATTTTTAAAAGCTATCATTCAGAGAATTTGAACTGCATTTTATACATGTGAATAAATTTGTTGAAACATTCTTCAGCACGCACCTGCGAAAGTATCCAATTCATAACATTATCCTGATCTCTTAGCCTTTTTTCCATCACTGCCTTCTGCAAACGCGATGTAACACGCATTATTTCCATCATTACAGTCTCTTCAAAACGGTCACCTGTTATCTACAAAAACGATTTCTTTTTACTATCTCTACAAAAATATCACAACGCAGAAGGAAAATCTAAGAAATAAACCGTCAATGAAAACAGGAAAACTTTGTGCACTCACATTTATTTCCTTGTGGAAATGCAACTGTTTAATACATATAAAACTTTTCAATCTCAGACGATAACACCCAACTATTAGCACCCTGAGTCACTAATCAATATCTCCAGTAGAAGATTAAAGCAGCTATTAACAAACATCACAAATTAGGGAAATTTTTTAACATACTGTCATAAGAAAATTGTTTGAAAAGTAAACATTTGTGCATCAATTATAATGAAAATCAAAGAATTAAGCTAACCCCCGAGTCGTCTAGAATAATGCCATTCAAAAGCACTTTCGGCGTAAATCCAAGTCCACTGTCGCGAACAAATTTATGGCCTATTGAACGTCCATTATCATATTCGGAGTTACCACCAAACACGTCGTTTGGATCATAATTGGAATATTCCACTTGGAAATATTGCAATACATCCTTCGGAGATAGAGAGTTTTCTTTCCCATTCAGAACCTAAAAGTACACAGTGTTTACTTCGATTCGATGTTTCACTCAAAACAATTTTATGACAAGGCCATAACAATCCTGAACAGTTACAATTTCAAAAAGTGAATAGCAAGGAAACATCCTCCTTTTTAAATGATATGAGTGAGAAGCATGAAAATTTCAGGCATGCATAAGATTTCGATTAGGTTTAAAGAGTGGAAGTGAGATTAATAGAGAATGATTTCTCAGGAGAACAGATTGGTATGAAAAGATAGTGGAAGCAAAGACTTGGGGTACAATTTTTCACCTCAATTAAGACATTCAACGCTTTCTGAATACCACTATTCACTTTAACGAAATTGTATAAATTCAACATGGCAACAGAAGCATCATCAAAGCCAGTTATATCTTCCTCATCATTAGCCACAAAAACAATTCCAAGCCTAAAAACAAGACACGATGCTCTGTATATAATACTTTTCAGTATAAAATCGAAAAAATTTCACCATCGATTTGAACTTTTGCTTGAAACAACTAGCATTTTTAGATTAAAACATGAACAATTATGCCTGATATCAGCTACTAGTCTAATATTCTTATGTATCTTCGGCACCGCTGATGGAAAGAAATCATTCCCATTAACAAGAGTTTTTTATTAAGCGCCATATTATGCTGTTGACATGCATTGCGGAACTGCAATTCATAAAATAAGTTCAGTTTTAAAAAATAGGGAAGAAAATACCTAACAGGTATTTCGTGAGCATAGAAACGCAGCGCATACTGCAATAAATTACGAGTTTCTCTTTGAGATGGATCAACAACAAAAATCTGCAAAAGAATTCTCCAATGTTGCAAATACGAAATTAAAAACGGACTTTACAAAATACAACTTTTTGATCTTTTAATGAACGATAGTATGTCTTTTCCTTTATAAAGAAATGCTGTATCAGTATTCAGTTTTTAAATACTGGATATTAAAAATAAAAGTCAAGATTACCAAAGTAAATAAATTCCTCGCAATTGGTCGAAGCATCCCAGGAAAGTAGGGTTGCAGCAGCAGACCTACACTATTTGCCCACTGTCGGTATTGCTTATCGGTATCCAAATTATTCAGATACTGAAACAGATGAACCTTTTATTAAATTTTGGCGATTTATGACAGAAATTATTTAACAGAGGTTGAAGCGAAAAGGTAAGTGTTTTTAAATTTACTCGATTCTCCATTTCAAAAATTTTATGAAGCTGAAAAATCCTTGATCGAGCACACAAAGCTCGTGTGCACTGCAAGATCACAACTGCCCAACTTACCTCTGGAGATGCTGGTCTGAAATCCAGTGCATACGATACGCGTTCATTGCTTAATTCAAGGTCCATTAGCATGGAAAGGTATTCATTCTAGAACGACATACTTCATTTACAATGAAAACTTATGAAAACCTGAGGAAAGTTATTCTATCGCTTAAGCATTTAAATTACTTGCTCATCATTAAAGAGTCACCTAATACAATGCCGTAGACTGGTAATTGCTACAAAAATGAATAGAAACATTGCCATTTAATACTAGCAGTACTTTTACCATACCAAAATCTGTTAACCTTAATTCCCATGCGAAAAAATCCATTTGCCAATTTTTCCTCTTGTTTCAACATATCAAGCAATTGGAACACATCTAGGGCATCAACATCCACCATCATACCATTGATAAAAAGAGCTGATTCACCTTCCGATATGCCATACTCCATTAACTGTTCCTGATTTGCAGTAATCTGCAAATAATTTTTTCGTGAACTATACTAATTTCGTCTTTTTTCTCGTTTAAACAAACAAAATGAAACTCCTCAACACAAGAAGAATAAATATCGCATATAACATGACGCTGTGCAATAAATTTGATTATTTTGTATCAAAACAACCTCATATGTGAATTCTTTCCGCACTATTTGTTGTGACAGCGATCGAGCAGCAAGCGGGAAGTTCTGACTAGAATCCATCAAGATAGTAAGAGCTTTTTGTGGACCAGCTTGAATAACCCTTTGAGCAGCTTGATAGCTAAGTTCCTGTACCTGCCATACTTTAAGTGGAGTCAGTTCGTCACGTTCTAACAAGTGCAACCGGAACTGTTCAATCGATTCTTTTAAGCCATCGTGTAATCTGCTGTAATTAAAGAGCCCATGAAAGATCCATTGCTCAGACCACCTAATTCTGGCTGTAAAACTTCGTAGCATAATCGTGTACAACTTCCAGTGCTCGTTAGAGTTTAACAATATTAAAAAAAAACTCATTAGAGTTTAACAATATTAAAAAAATGGTGCTGATTAGCAATACTTCATAAACACAATATTAATGATACTTTTCGCAAACCTTTCCTAGTCTAGAAGTTTAACTGCCGACGACATGCATAAGAATATGAAATGTATTTATATTAAATAAATTTATGAAATGTATTTATATTAAATAAATTTTGTAAGTTTCTCAAAGCTTTAAAAAAACGCCTACCGCAATGCGCTGAAGTTGAATCCAAAGTTATCTTCTTCGCTATCCATATATTCTTCTGAAGTTTTTTCCACTGCTACTTTATCTGCAACAGCAATACTTCTGGATTTCTAATTTCTTAATTCAATCAAGAGTAGATTGTAAACAGAATCTAGATACAAAAATGAACACAGTTACGAAGGAAATAATCAACCCACCAATTATAGTATTGCTATCATCAACTGCTTTGTACTCAGTACTTTTGATTGCTAATTCAACACCGTAACCCGACAACAAAAGTTTATCGTCACGAACATCCTAAAGCTTGGACTTTAAAATAGTAAATTGTCGTGGCATATAAGTATATAATAATAACAGAAAAGATATATATATATGTATATATGTATATATGTATATATATATATATATATATATATATATATATATATATATATAAGAGAGAGAGAGAGGGAGAGAACAAAACAATTCTGCTACATACAACAGAAAAGAACTCGACTGTTATCTTAATCTTAAGGCTAACTTTAGTGAAATGCAAATATTCAAAACTTACTTTAACGAAATGCCGGAGAATATATTTGACTTTACCGCTTCTCGACAGTGCTTTAGCGGCTAAATGAAACTTTCTCCATGGTGCAGTGGCCAATTCACCGTATATAATTAAAGTGACGTTATGTTCTTTAGTTGCAGGATATACATGATCAATAGAATATACAGTTGGTGCAGAACTACTGAAAACAAAAGAAGGAATAAAATGGTGCCGATAACCGCTATTATTTCTGGATTTTAACCATAAAAAAAGAAAAACATGCCTTATACTATTTCCAATAATTGTCTCCAAATCATTTACATCGCATGTTATGGTACCATGAACATCAGCAAAAGCAGTACATGATTCCTTTTTTTCGGAACCTAACTGAAATAAAAAGCAAATATGACGGCACTAAAATATTCTGTTAAATATGTAAAGAAAAACAATTTCAATATCTCTTCCCTTAGTTTATTTTCTTTGCAAATATTCCTTGCAATATTTGGCAGCCCAATCACTTGAAAACGAAAATTACAACATAACGAAATTTCTGAAAAATCTACAATGAAAGAGAAAATTCTAACACTCTGAAAAAGCAACACGGTTGGTGAATGGGCTCGTAGAGACAAAGCAAATTTTAATATATTCACACGAGCTTCCTTTAACAAAGAGCCTGCTAAGCGCACAGATAAGTCGTACTGCCTGGCATCGCTGTCTGAAACTTAACTTAGTAAATGAAAACAAACAAGCGTCATAAGTCCAAAATCGTTTTGAAAAGCTATTAAGCAAGGCACTTACTTGCAAACAAGCATAGCGTTCCTATTCCATGCTTTGATTACAAGATTTGCCAAAATTTTTTGATATTTATTAAACTATTTAACTATTCAACAACTTACATGTATGCCACTCTTCAACACTGACTTTCTCAACAATTTCATCTATATAGGCCCAGAACAAACCGTCACTTTCTTGAGCCATAAATTCACTGAAAATTACATACTGCGTATGTAATTTCTTTTTTTTTCTTTTCTTTTTTTTTAATTTTTTTTTTTAGAAGAAGCGGCATTCGTCGGAACATATGTCAGAAAGCGCTTCTCCTCATAACTATTTGTTTTAAATCCATTAATTTAATTCTAAAATTAATTCCAAAATAATCTCCTAATTTGTTTTCCTTCACCACACCACATGCCAGCGCTGACTTCTCGAAAAATAATTTATAACACACCTGGTTTCTGCAATAAATGAAGTTTGTGGCCATTTTGCATGCAGTGATGTGATGACCGACTTTTTGCTTACTGCGGAATCAGTCACACCAGGAAATGCTAACACAATAATAATTCGCCATAGGCTTTCCATACCCTTCTCTAAAACATACCATTCGTTACCGTTTACATATCAATGAGGCCTAAACGCATGATTCCTGTTATTAAACAGTCACCAGAAGTTCACCCATTTAGATACCATTCATGACTGAATCTGAATTTCACACTATTTTTAAGAACAGAACAATCGGCAATATGATAACAAGTTGCCAATATGGAAAACTGAGAAATGAGACAAAATAAGAAACTCAACATTACTCAAAAAACACATGTTTTTCTGGCTTCCTTTTTGAATGCAATCAACTGGAATGACGTTAATTTGAAAAATAGAAGTTTCCAAAATAGAGAAACGAGCAGAATGCAAAATTAAATTTCCTTTAACTTTAAGTTAAATTTCCTATGAACATAAATACAACATTCCCGAATTCAGCTATGTCACCACAGATAGCCTAAAGTAGTCTCGTCAGTTTCAAGTAGATAATTTCTCACGTTCCATAAATATTTCCATGTGCTATTCCTCGATTAGCGCAGTAACGTGACCGAAAATTTTTAACACTTTTCGACAAAAAATCAAGAAGCCGATTGGCACAATAGCCCAATACGTTTGGAGATAACTTGTAGTCGATAAGCAAGCGTTAAAACTTCCACCTTACAATGAAAATTATAATTCAAAACCAATGCAGAATTCTGCGCAAAGTTCCTCTCTCCACATAGATTTAGAATGCCGCATTAAATGTATGCTAAATGTAAAAATCTTGAGAGGGCGTAAAATGACAATTATTATGGAGTGGAGTTGAAAGCACGCAAACACAAATACTAAGTTAATGGAAGATTGTGCTCGGTTCATTTCACTTGTTTTCCAGTACTGCAGTATTCTGCATCCATGATGTCAGGTAGCAGCACATTTCAAGGCACAACAGCACCATCAAGTGGCACCTTCTTACTATAAAATTCTCAACCACACACGTAACAACCACCTCTCCCTTAGCAGGAAAGCACATCCGAACAAGTGGCGTACTTACTTCAATTTCAACGCAGTCTTAATGAAAATTCTCCAACCCACACGCCTGTAACTGGCGCAAGATCAAGTTTCTCAGTTCGATAATTCAGGAAATTTAAAACATCGCTGGTAATTGCGTTAGCTTCTTGAGCTTGAAGAAGCAGGGAAAGTGTACGTATTGCATATTATGAATCAAGCAAGATGTGCAAATCTGACAGTCTTCAAAAATTTTATTCAAAATTTTCTGCTATCTCAAAGACGTAAGAAATTCCATTTTACGTAATGGAAACATTACTGGTAAGAATCAAAAAGCGAATGTACGGGTTCAGTTTCTATAATGAAATTAGAGATAGGTTAGTAGTCTAAGTACGTATTTCTCGTCAGCATGTCACCCCCACGAGAATGGCTAATAAGGAGTCTTAAAAGTCAAAGTCCATCTTCGTTTCTCACGTCAACGATCACATTAATATTCCAAACGGAAGGAAGCGTTTGTTGAAGGCAAGCAGACTACCTCATTTAGTTACTGCGAAAACAATGCGTGCTGACAAGTTTTGTACGAATTCATTCAAAGCAAGCAATGTGCGAACGATCGCACATTGTTCCGATAAAAATATCAACATTCATCTATTGAGAATAATTAATAATAATAATAATAATAATAATAATAATAATAATAATAATAATAATAATAATAATAATAATAATAATAATAATAATAATAATAATAATAATAATAATAATAATAATAATAATAATAATAATAATAATAATAATAATAATAATAATAATAATAATAATAATAATAATAATAATAATAATAATAATAATAATAATAATAATAATAATAATAATAATAATAATAATAATAATAATAATAATAATAATAATAATAATAATAATAATAATAATAATAATAATAATAATAATAATAATAATAATAATAATAATAATAATAATAATAATAATAATAATAATAATAATAATAATAATAATAATAATAATAATAATAATAATAATAATAATAATAATAATAATAATAATAATAATAATAATAATAATAATAATAATAATAATAATAATAATAATAATAATAATAATAATAATAATAATAATAATAATAATAATAATAATAATAATAATAATAATAATAATAATAATAATAATAATAATAATAATAATAATAATAATAATAATAATAATAATAATAATAATAATAATAATAATAATAATAATAATAATAATAATAATAATAATAATAATAATAATAATAATAATAATAATAATAATAATAATAATAATAATAATAATAATAATAATAATAATAATAATAATAATAATAATAATAATAATAATAATAATAATAATAATAATAATAATAATAATAATAATAATAATAATAATAATAATAATAATAATAATAATAATAATAATAATAGTAATAATAATAATAATAATAATAATAATAATAATAATAATAATAATAATAATAATAATAATAATAATAATAATAATAATAATAATAATAATAATAATAATAATAATAATAATAATAATAATAATAATAATAATAATAATAATAATAATAATAATAATAATAATAATAATAATAATAATAATAATAATAATAATAATAATAATAATAATAATAATAATAATAATAATAATAATAATAATAATAATAATAATAATAATAATAATAATAATAATAATAATAATAATAATAATAATAATAATAATAATAATAATAATAATAATAATAATAATAATAATAATAATAATAATAATAATAATAATAATAATAATAATAATAATAATAATAATAATAATAATAATAATAATAATAATAATAATAATAATAATAATAATAATAATAATAATAATAATAATAATAATAATAATAATAATAATAATAATAATAATAATAATAATAATAATAATAATAATAATAATAATAATAATAATAATAATAATAATAATAATAATAATAATAATAATAATAATAATAATAATAATAATAATAATAATAATAATAATAATAATAATAATAATAATAATAATAATAATAATAATAATAATAATAATAATAATAATAATAATAATAATAATAATAATAATAATAATAATAATAATAATAATAATAATAATAATAATAATAATAATAATAATAATAATAATAATAATAATAATAATAATAATAATAATAATAATAATAATAATAATAATAATAATAATAATAAATAATAATAATAATAATAATACCACTCTTTTGAAAACTGATCGCTTAGTTTTGAGATCGATAGCTTGGTCACTTTCTTAGTGAGTGCAAACATAAACTATACATTTAAGTAAAAAGCTGAGAAACAAGTGATTCCTCCGCAGCGAATTATACCTCTGTTGCTTTCATTTATTTTCTTGACATTAAATATTGCTTGCAATGAAATTTTTGAACAATTCAACATCGTGCGTGAAATCGCTTATATTAATAAACATAAAAATGAATAAATTCGAATTTCGAAAAGTTTCGCAGAAACTCAGAAAAGAAGAAGAGCCTATCTAAATAACATTGAACAATGTTATCGTAAATTAGCTGCCGATCCATGACCATTCAAATTGTCTTTATTACTGCCGAATCCCAATGTGTGGGACATTGGACTGAGCAATTTCGAGAAGAATTTTTTAGAATAATTGGCGGATACCATCTCTTCAGCTGCATCAACTTGCATGCTTGTAGTCTAAAATATTCGCACAACACTTTCTTTAAATGTAACTTTGAAAGGCTAGCGCAGCTTGCACTTTATCTCTTTGAGGCACAAGCTGCGCTAGCCTTTCAAAGTTACATTTCAATGAATATGTTATCAGAAATCGACTCCAAAGCAGAAGTAATCTATTTTGCAGCGAATATTTGTAAAGAGAATGAAGCAGTGAAGAAGTAAAGCGGTTGGTTGATGATGCCTGAAATTAACCTTTGGAACAGGATCGGCAATACGCGCAATATACAGTGGTACGTTTCTGCCGTTGTCCCAAATGACGACCAGAAAGGGCATGTCAAGGATACACATTTTATCAACAGATGATGGAATTCGCTTCACCACCCTACAATTCGCACGTCATCAACGAACCTTTGGAATCTTCAAGTGTTTGAGTTCTCAAGCATAGTTGAAATTGCAGATTACTTGCAGGTACTTTCCTAATATATAAATTATTTGTTTACTCAATGTCATCAGGACCAGGAGTGTGCATAACTTCTAAGCGGTCGATATTTTGTATACTTGTAGTTAACCGTGGTCCAATGATGTACGATGGCTCATGTCCTAATGTTCCCAAGTCACCGAATCCATCAGGCTGGAATAGCTTATCAATGTGCGGTACTGTTTTACACAATGCGTCAGCAAGGTTAGTTGTTCTGTTGGGTAATCCGTGAAAGAGCGGAACGTATAGCTCATGAAGGATTTTGATCGATTCCTTCAACAAAAAAAAAAGGAAATTAGGATACTGACATTTTTAAAATTAATATTTCGAAACTGAAATCAACGTAATATCTCCGTAAGAGATATCTCCGTTTGACTATTTCCTGTTTCCTTTTTTTGCAAGTCCAGAAATCTGAAAGAGCAAGTACCGTTTCTGCGCCACTCCTCATGAACGTTATCATAGTCATTAGCGAATTAGGATCTTTTGCCACATCTGAATCATCTGCGTTTGACATGCAGTAAGCGGCAATGTCATCAGAATATGTTGGCAATGTGATAAGTAAGCTTTGTTGAACTTGTAAGCAACGAAATGGTGGCAAATCGTGACACGAATATCGACAAGCTAGTACCTCTTTAAGTTTTTTGCCCTGAAAAATTTAGCACAAAACGTTTAAGATATCCGCAAAGAATGGTAATTCTTTGACAAACAACAACTACTTCAGAGTTTTCAAATTCATACAAAATTAAATTTTAATGTTGTAGTAGTAAAAGAATATAACTACGAAAATCTTAAAAAAGGATAACAAAAGAAAACATAAAGTATTGTAGACGACATTTGCCTTTCGTTTGGAATCTTTTAACATTCGATGTATAATTGAATTTCTCGATTAAAAAAGCGTATTTGGGAGAATTCTTCCGCTTACCCTGAACATTGTGTAAAATATATTATGCGTGTCGAGAATGTTGGTGGACATCGGAATGTAGAAGTGCGATGCAAAGATGAGTATTGGACATTTCTGGTTGTTTAATTCTTGAACATCCGATGTCTTCGTCTCGGCTTTTTTCCACAAAAAAATTGGACAGTGCGCTTCGCCTTCTTCTGTCTAAGATGAATAAGGGATTATTGTGAAAGCACAAATTTGCATTTCCCCATCAGTTTTCTATTGCACAAAAATTTTCCTTAGCGACATTCATGTGCTTCTTCTGAAAAAGAGTCACACTCATACAATTTACTGAAAATGTTGAGAAAATTGAAGTTCCAGACGTTCACTTACATTTATTTTATGCGTTCGTTGCATACTGTGACAAAATGCTAAACTTTAGTAAAAACAGTGTTAAATTCACATATATGCTAACTTCGATGATTGGGTTTTGCGATTAAGCCTCACTGTACCTTACACGTCCTTCGAAGCCACGCTACCAGTTCTGCACGTCCAGTCTTCTCATCGTAAATTTTTACCTCAATCCCGAGATACTTCAGTGCCATGAATGTTTCAAAACCGTAACTTTTTGTGTGCAATGGATGTATTAACAAACGACGATTCCAATTAAAACTTCCTAAATCGAACGATCAATTCATCAATTGCAAAAATTTATTTATTCTTATTGATATGTAAAAGTTGTCATTACACAGACTTAATTCCTTCCACGTACTTTATTGACATCCAATTTTTAAATTTCCAATAATACATACCAGGTTTAACTGCAGCTTCAACAAATAATTCCCAATTTCGAATATATTCTGCCAAACGTACTAGCTGATGCGGTAACGTTGCTGCACCATTTAGATAAAGAAATTCCGACAAAGATAAGCGACTTTGATGTTCAGCAACCTATAATTTAACGGAATTACTCGAAAGATGAGTTTATCAACATGTCAATGGCAAAGAGGACACGTCCTGAGTTCTCTACGTGACAAGAGTTTTTCTGGGCAGCAAAATGTGAAAAGATCTATTTAGGGTAGCAATTGCAAATTCCAGTAATTCATAAGGAAGTGATTCTGCTTCTGCAAATTTGCGAGTTACTAAAAAATACGTTTAGATAAGTTATCTAGATGATACCTTTTAACCCTAAGCCAGAAGTTACTTGGACAACC
This sequence comes from Litomosoides sigmodontis, assembly GCA_963070105.1. NCBI lineage: Eukaryota > Metazoa > Nematoda > Chromadorea > Rhabditida > Onchocercidae > Litomosoides > Litomosoides sigmodontis. Next base: position 5,542,021 of record OY718807.1, on the reverse strand, counting down.
GGATTACTTAGTGAATTCAAGCACGATTCAGTCAAGTATCATAATCTCATCTGAACAAGTTGCCTGATGCTAATTTTACAGTCGTCCACGAATGTGCCAACCACGCACTTTGCGTCATACTGTCGTACAGTGATCCCCTAAGCAGCGTTACCCCACTATCTTCTCAATCTAATCAATCCATTATTCTTCTCCCCATTTATAAAAATGCTACCTCACAAAGGAAAGCGATCAATGCGACCAACTGTGGTACACAAATAATATCATTACGCTCTCCTCGATCATTTGTGATTGATCTGTATGTAAGCATTGAAATTTTAAATTCTTGGAAGAAATTTTTTTTGGCGCACAAAAGCAGTTTGTAAGTGAGACATGAAGTTAATGTAGGACATAGGAGTTTTGTGCATCCTAAAATGCACGAAAGAAATATCAAATTTACATGATCTTTATGCAAATTTGATATTTCTTAGGTAGGTATTCTATGAAATCTTAGAATAAAATTTAAAGACTATTTCGAAACACTTTCCGTTTGGAATGCTCAGGCCAAAAAAAATAAAATTTAAAGTATGAAAAAAAGACTTGCAAGAATATTCGAAAGGCTGTATTTGCCCATAAATCGAGATCGGATGTTTTGATCAACTGCACATCTTTCATTTCACTTCCAAGTTTCTTCAATTTTTGAACTCCTCTAGAGAAGTTTGACTGTTAGTTAGTTACATAGAACTCTTTTCAAATTCAATTTGTCCCGCCTATGTGTTGCATTTTGAATTAAATAAAATAACGCTTTGGAACCAAACAATTCCTAGGAACATCACTTCATTAGGCAATAAGAAGAGCGACAAAACGTAAGTAATAAAGTATTGCTCATGATTTTGAAACTGAATAAGAATTGAAAATTTACAGAATGTGTAGAGGAAAGGGAAAAATATTGCGAAATCTTTTTCGTTATAAAATTTGGCATTTGCCGTATTATAGTAATAAGTAAGTAATTTAATGAGAAGTGATTAACATGAGTTCAAAATATGGTAGATATGCAAATAACGATAACACATTCCCCTTCCGTCGCCTTACATTCAACATATCTCAGGGGACCTTTTCAAAACTTCAAGCACTCAGTTACTCACTACGAACTCGCACTCCTTTTGAAAATTGAGATAACTTTCCAACGTCAGCCAAGACGACTAACTTTTCAGTAGTCAACCGCACCTACCTTGCTACTTGCAAAGTTCACCGCAACTATTGCTCCTTAAAAATGTTGTCAAAAATTTGCATGCACTACATTACGGATGGAATCATCAAATGATACATGCACTAACGACGACAAGATTCATTTCGAGTGGTTAGGTTAAGGAATTCCGAAAGTTTTCAGGAATGTGAGATTACAGAAAAAAGAAATCAAGGAATGAATGGATATAACAAAGCTGACGGAATCCTGCCACAGAAGATAGACCATAAATTTACTGTGAAAAATACTTTGCAATGCTTGAAAAATTAAGACAATCGTGGAATCTAATTTTAATTATTCCTGCGTTTTTGGTCACTATCACGTCACTTCCAGAATTCTGCTGTGATCACAAAACGTTGTACGGAATTTTTTATATTGCAGTCATTTACACGTGCAGTTCTTATTTTGAAAAAACTACACTACACACTGTGCACTGCTGCTATTATGTCCATGTAGAAGTTCGATCGTTTGAAAGAGCATGAATTTAGATAAGAAAGGCGACGATAACAAGTTCCAATGACTAAACAAATTGTAAACTGTGTTGGAGCCTTTTTCTCCTTCCTTCGGATTGCTAATTCACTGATTATTGCAGGAAATCAATAAATGCTTGACGTTCTCGTTGAAGACAAGTTAACATTCATCTATTTATAGCATAAGCATTATGAAGGAAATAATGAGCACCCCAAATAACAAAACAGATTTTACAACAATGTATATACAATACCAGACAAATGAAAAAAAAATGTAGCAGTACCCCAACACACCCTAGAAATCCAGTTGTTGAAAGTATTTTTCAAACCCTGACCACTTTCGAATGTCCTACGTTTTCGTGGATGTAGCACACTTCATAGCATTAAGTAAAATTTGATCATTTAAAGGGAAAAATTTCTTTATGACAAATTGCTGTTAAAAAGCACTACCAACAGATTTATTAGATTCGTCCCATTAGTATCTAGCACGACCCAATACAAATAGTATGAAAACGGCATCTGAGAAGAGGCAGAGTTGGCAAAATTATATGAAATATATTAAATCTAACAAAATATTAAAATATCTGATAAAAATACATCAAATTTTAAAATCAAGACAAGCAAGGACAGCACCAACGAGATGCAAGCTGCCTGTCACCAAAACGACGACTTCATTCTTGGCAGCTCCCAATTTTTCAATTCTCTCCATTGCTTTTTGGACACAGTCAAATTCTTCAGCTACCGAATCCTGAAAACGAAACAGAAATATATTGAGGGAATAAAAACTTGCATATAAAACTATTAAAAGCATATGTTTGATATTACAATGGAATAATATAAATAAAACACCAAAATGATCATAAATCAATTACTAATGAGAAATATATGAAAGCAAACGATCGTAAGTGATAAAATAGAATTGAAAGATAAAACAAACACTGAAACCAAAATTCTTCCATGTGGTGGTGTGATTTGCAACTCTGGACAACTGCTCATGATCTGAACAAGTGTAATCGGCCTGATCAGAATATTGGTTGTTCACAGGATTTAATCGAGGTGGACAAAACAGCGCCAAATTGAAATTACATTTCTGTAATAAAACTACTTTTGAAGCCAAAGATAAATGGATCTGGCAAACTCTTATTTGGTGCATACGTACTTAACAATGCCAAGAAAAAAAAATTAGAAAAAAACTACACTTAGTTCTGATAACAAAGTAGCGGGATTCCTGCCGCCTGTGCAATGAAACAACAATATCTGCATTGGATCACATTTCCATGATTTCTTCGCCCTTTGTTTTTCATCTAAGAACCATTTCATGCAACACTGAAATATTAAATCGAAAAAAAGCAAGAAGATACATTTTTTTCTTAGGCACTCCTATTCCCCTTTCTGAATTGATGTCTAATAATGAGCATTTTAAGCACAAAATTTCCATATGATATCATCAAAATATCTCCTAATTTATAAACTCTTTATAAACTCAAAATATCTCCTAATTTATAAACTCAGGAGATTGAATTTAATAAAACAAAAAGTATGAGAACTAACTTCCAAACTTTTCGGTGTGTGAGCCCCATCGAGGTAATATGTTACGGATGCACGTTGAATCATTTGACTTCTACCTCGCCATTGGCATAAACGAATACCATCCAGAAATTCCTGCGGTACAACAAAACCAGGCAATATTTCTGAATTTGATGACTGAGTGTTGTTAAACAGATCAGCTGAAAACTATGAAATCTAATAAGACACAAATAAGATAAATGTCAAACAATATTGGATAATTTTGAAAATTTGGTGCACCCATGTTTGAGATAATTTTTTCAGTTTTACAATATAAGCTTAAAAGAATTCTCCATTAATAGATAAATTTTCAATGATTTAGGTTATGGCCTTGTATATAAACAACATTTCAAATAGGTTACATTCGACTTACTAAATTTGGGGACTTTCTCTAGCCAAAGTTTAACCAGTTGAAATGCAAGTGTTACATTGAGCTGTTGATGAACACCAGGTATACCGCACTCCACTTTATTAATTGGCCAACTGTATGCATTGTATGATGGAGCTATCCACATAAGACACTAAAAACTTTCGTTTAATTTCGATACCTTTATCGATAATCTTTTGGATATCCTAAAATATACGCATTGAAAGGTTTTCATGATATTTCTATCCAACAACAGCAATTGTTATCATTCAAAAAAGTAAAGTACTACAGGAAAAAAAAAGTTCATTAGTTACTGACAGAACTTTAATTTTAAAACTAGAATTCAAAAACAAACATTTTTGGAAGCCGCTCGTTCCCTTAACACTTGCATTGCTGTACTGGTTTGTTCAGAAACGACAGCCGAACTACCATTCTTGAAAATACCTGCCTTGTGCCAAGCAATTGATTCAATTGTTGAACCAAGCATTGCTGTATGATCATAATCCAAAGTAGTTATACCGCAGACAATAGGATTCCTGAAGTTGGGCAGATGAAACTTTTTAACATTTTTCAACAATTGAATGATAAATACCATTCCAATTGAATGTAACTAACTTACTGAATAACATTGGTGCAATCATACTCACCACCAATGCCAACTTCTACAATTGCAACATCGACCTTTTCCTTGATAAATACGTAAAATGCCATTACTGTGAGAAATTTAAAATATGAAGGCAACGTTACAGTTTTGCCTGATTCCTAAAAAAGTAAATTGGATGAAATCACAGAAAAATGTAAGAATTCTTATAAATGGATGACATTACCACCCCCTTTTTCCTCCCACATCATAACTTTTTTTTTTGTAAATCCGTACAATAGCACGAGATACTTCATTCGTTAAGTTCGAGTGATAAGATAAATCCTGAGTTACAAAACACCGTCATCGTTATAGAAATAACAAAGACTGGATAATGCAAAGAATAGTAGCATATATGTGAGCCAAGTGGAGGACAAGACTGAAGAAATCATTCAAATGGATTTTTCATTGGTCAACTGTCAACTGCACTGATGTCTAAATGGCCACCGCATAAGAGAAACATGGCAGATAGACTACGTATGTATTGGTTGACATAACATTGAAATTAAAAAACACTGAAGGAAAACAAATATTGAGAATTGATGCAAAGGTATGCTGTCTGTACGTACCTCGACTGCTTTTTTGATAGAACTATAAATATAATCGAAATATTCGACAAAATCTTCTTCCCTTAATGGATCACCATTAATTCTGATGCGTTCACGAACATGTACAAGGTGCGGAGAACTGTAAGAGAACAGAAGCTCAACATACATATATAATAAAGTTGAATTTGAAACACATATTTTACCAGAAATCTTATCTCTATGCTTTCTTGCAGTTACAAATTTGTTTTTTTTTTTAAATTAAAAAGAAATTTAGCATAAACAATCATAATACGGATTGATTATTTAGTGCATGATTGGACCATATCAAACAGAATTCCTTGGAAGCTGAACCCTTCCAGTTCAATATCAAAGGATCGTATTTAAACCTCTTCAGTACTTTACTTTCACTTATCTATAAGGTGTCAACTAAATGATACAATGCGTCACCTATAAAATCCAGTTTTGAATCCGAATTGTCGAAGAATCGATTCAGTGAATGCGCATGTGGACCCTTTACCTTTTGTGCCACTCACGTGTATGACGTTCAATTTGTCAATTTGTTCAAGCTAAAATGTTAAACGGATTTTCAAGTTTGGAACAAATCGCAAATTAAAATTGCTAGAAAATTATGAAAAAAATTATCTACGGACATTTTATATCGAGTTAATTCGTGTTGAAATCCTGTAACATTTGAAAGAAACGTGAACTGTTAAAAAATATAAATATTTAATTATACAGGACTTCATGATACTATTAGCAACATTTCGTCTTTCTTTATAAGTTCGTAGTATTCCAGCACAAAAAGTACACGAAATTAAACTTAAGAATTGTTTTTAATTCTATAAATTAAATAAAAAGAGAAATCTTACTTTAATATTGCATTTGTCGAGATACCATTTTGTTAAGATGTGATTTACATTGGGCATTCTGTTAGGCTCATTCAGTGATTTCAGAATTGTCGCCGCATTATTTTGTAAACCATTCAAGCATGCTATTGATTTCTACAGTGAAGACATCCATTGGCTCAATCATTTAAATTTAAACGAAAATTTTTTCTTTTAAGCCATAAAATGGCTGAAATTACTAAATATGGAACGAATCAGTCCATCGGTTTCATTGTGATATTACTATGAAGTGTTAAATAATATGTTTCGAGTGGAAAGTATCAAAACAAGATTTGCAAAATTCTATGAATCTTTGAAAAAAAAACTTATAACAGCAAAATTTAAAAATTTAAATTAGTTGATGTTTTGAAAGCGTAAAGCACATAATGCAATTTCTGCTACCATTGTATTCCCTTAGAGTAATTTTAGGGACAACAACTTATCGTTACCTGTAGTGAGGAATGATAGGATACTATCTCCAAAATAAGAATGCGAACGTTCACCCTGATAAAACAAAAAGACTAATTACAAACAACCGGTACTCTCAAGTACTGAAGAGTACCGGTTGAATCGATTCAATTTAATTGTAAGTAAAAAATGAAAACACGACTAACCTCGTACGGTGTTGACATTTTTGAAATTGATTTCGGCGTCACGGTCCCCAATAACCGCCAAAAGTTTGTTGTTGAAGAGAAGTAGAGGAAGTCGTCTCTTCCAATCGAAATGTGCTTCCAACAACGAGGGAGCAGAGATCCCTGTAAGTGAACCCAGAGATGACCGTTGTTGTTTTCATGATATCACATCTTCCTTTCTTCCTTCGCCCCCTCTCTCCTACCATCGACGGGGCTTATCATTGAAATCTTTTCAACTCATTTAATAAGAAAAAAAACTCACGCAGAAGAGTGAAACAGAGGAGAAAGATGTCCACAACCTTATCTCACTCTCTAAGTGAATGTAACATTTTTTATTATTTAATACGATTCAATTCAGGTGGAAATCTCTCCCTGTCATGTTATTCAAGGAATGGATTAAACTATTGAACGACAGTTATTTGTCATAAGCGTTCACTCACATATGCATTGTATTTGATACCTCCATAAAAGCTGAACATATGCAAATAATGGAGAGAGGGAGGAAAGCATTTAATTACAGAGATTAATTAAGAACTCAGTGAAGGATTAAATTGGTAGAAGTAAAGGTAAAATTAACTACTGAATATTTTGTACGTACGCGAGACAAACAACAATTTTTCGTTTCCCGAAAAATATCTCGACTTACTACAACATAGCAAAATGTGAAATAAGGGCTCAGAAAGTTTGAGAATGTATTATCTCCCGCTAAATGACATTTGACATTACTGAGCGGTTTGCACTGAGAATGATAAGCTAGCCTCAAAGCAAAACAGTATAAAATGCAAACTTCCACAAGTACTGCCATTTGCGCTGCTTGTAATGCGTGACTGAAAGGACAATCGACAAACGTGTCGCTCAGTACGTGATAAGCTCTACCTAAAAAGAGGACAAGCAAATAATTATAGCATAAAATAAGTGTTAGCGTTTCAGCGTATAATTATGGACGGAACTGACCCCTCCTCAAGTAGACAAGGAAAACGATGTTTGCGCGAAATGCCCTTTTCCAGTTATCCCCATCCTGAAAAATTTTTTGGAGAAATTTGTCAAAATTTCATTGGTGAAGCAATCATATGAAAAAATTTCAAATAGAAAAAAAAAGGATGTGGAATTCAAATGAGCGAGTAACGAAAGATGACTATTGTTTTTTGAAAATCGCTCCTTTAGTGAACCAAAGGTAGGAAGGAATTAAGAAGCTCACCGACGGCAAAAGCAAAGTGAACTATCGTTAAACATAGAAAAGCATCCGGAATCTATCGTCCTCAATTCCATGCCGTCCACGTCTAAAGCACACTTTTTAGCAAGAGATTTTCTCAAAGGCTGCCATCAATTACTTATTATTTCCATGCCAGACTACGATCTTTAAGTAATGCAAATCAAGAGAATCACACGGAGAATCATCCTGTTGATCCTCCAACAATGTCCTCGGATGCAAGTAATGATTCAAACATTCACTTCAAATATTTTCGATATTTGTGAATTAAAAAATACAAACAAATGGATTTGTATTGCAACGAAGGAATTACAATAATTGACTTTATCATTTCAAATCTTTTATTTGAAAATAAAGCAATGAAAAAAAAACAATAATAGCATATTCGGTCTCAATTCTGAAATTACATATCGGTGAGATATCACTTTAAATTTCAGAAAATTTGTGCCTCCAATAAGTTGTAATTATACATAACGAATTTCTTTAGCAAAATTTAAGCAAAGAACACGAAAAGCAGTACCAAACGGTGCACAGAATCAACAGAAAGCGCTGTAAAAATTAGCTTGATGAGAAAGTTCCGATATTTTCCTCACTGTAAAAGACTTTCTACAAACATTCAAAGACCAGAAAATTATTATAAGTGAAATTCGTTGTTCACTGACACATTTTATTCAGCAACGTGATGATTGGACAACTTTCTCTGGATTCGTAATAAAGATTGTTATCACGCAAAACGTTGAAAGCACTGGCTAGAAACGCTATTCCAACTTTTCATTTCTTCTGGAAAAATGAACTGATTTTTGCCTGCCCCTGTGGTGCTTTGGTGCTTTTTCCCTCTTTATTATCTAGAAGTTTAGCATTCCTTGTTTTACCACGAGTTTCAGTAGACGAATTAGCTGGTGACGGTTCAATTTCGACTTCTTTCAACACTTGCTTTGTAACTGCAATAATAGAATAGCTATAACATTTAACATTTTTAACTACAAATTTACACTAAATATATCCATTTAAAAATATAGCTATCCTGCACTACTAGTGCTACTTCCATAAAGCTTACCCATGAAACCATCAGCATCGAGGAAAGTTTCAATGGCATATTCCTTTCGTGTCGCTTTTCTCTGGCTTCCACAACTATCTTCAGTTTTTGAACTGTTGTTCCCTGCTGTATCAATAAACAACTTATAACTGGGTGAAAAATCAAACCTTATTTCATAGATTATTATTAAGGATGGCACGCGCATATTTACATATTATTCACGCAAGAAATTCATTAGTGATAATCTCATTAAATTATCCTCTCCCTTTATTTCCATTAAAACATTTGTTATTTGGAAAGGAGACAGAAAGCGTGAAGTTCTTATAAAAGTTAAGAGAACTGGAAGACTCAAAACAGAACTAACAAAGTCGGGATATTTTTTCATCTACTTCTGCAATTTTATCTTTTTTGCTTTCCTCACAATCCATTTCGTCCGGATTGGAATCACCATCAGAAAACAAATCATCTTCCGCTAAAATTACTCATCTGCTAAATATAACTGGTACCACTGTTAAACTCTAAGATATTTTCTTCTCAGAGGACTAACAATTTTTGTGCAATCACTGAAGTATAAATTTCTCGGAAGAAAAAAAAACGAAACCCAATAACAATTCAATCTCATTGTTAAATAATGAAATTCCAGAAATCTCATAAACGCCACGGTGACGTCATACATTCAAGCTTTCTCCACTGATACAAAACCCAATATTCATTATAAATAAAGTTTCAGTGCAAACTTAAGAGCGCATTCCCCATTTTCACAACATTTCTCGTTTCCAAAGTTATTTTTTCTGTTGACTTCTCTGCCGACCCAGTTTCCTCTTTTATATCTTGTTGTTTGCTATCAATGACAATACGGTTCCCACGGCGTCTGCAAACTTAAGTTAAAAACCATAACGTAAAAACATGAGCCCTCATAGGCAAGATAAAAAGGAAGATCAAAAAAACAAATGTTGTTTACAGAAAATAAATCTACAAAGGCAATAAAACGACGTAAAAACAAGAAAAAAAGTTTCCTCTTCTATATCTTGTTAAAAAAAAGTAAAAACAATAACTGAAAATACTTACTGTACGGCTTCACCTGACATTACATTAGCTTTTTTATCAAGATTTCTTTGTCCCCTTTGAGAACCGCTTTTCATCGAAGGCTAAAATACTAGGAGTCAACGCCTACAATTATAAACCCATTATTTTTCACTTACGCTACATAACTTTCGTTCCGAACTCAAAAAATGATAAGAAATTTTTAAATCTAACTACAATGTCTGCTGTGTAAAAACTTGTTGAAAAGTGGAAAACATATGAATTGTGTATTGAAGAAATCATTTCCCAATAAGTAAATTTTTAAGGGCTTTGTAGTAAATTAAACTTTACAACGGTGTACATATTTCAATTTTACACGGCACAATTTAAAGTCTTGACTAAACTATTATAATATTTCGCTAGTCCATCATTCAACAGCTCCGTAAGAACATTCCACCGTTAGCTATCAGTTTTGTTGATCTGGTCCAATAATTTAAATAACTTAAATTTTTAATCCGACTCCTTTCGTAAGTTCTTTATCTCTCGCTACACACAACAAAAAAAATTTCCAGTTAAATTAGGATACAAAGTAAAGGTTACTACCTCCAACTACATCATGTTGGTTTTCCAATGTTAGGAAATTTTCTTTGCGTATGAACCGGCAGCCGACAACGCTGATGATGATTGGAACAGAAAAAATAGAGAATTCAACTTACTGTTTCTTCTTTATTTCGACTTGCTGTTTGTGAAAACAGAGAAGTTACATTATTTTTTTTCCTTTTAGTCGTAGGTTCTGGAAACTTTGATGTAGACACAAAAATGTCCTTCTGCGGTCGTTTCTGAAATTGTCCGTTGTAATCGATTCCATTATCAGATAAGATAGTAAAAGTATGATATAAAATACGAGATTAAAGACTATATATAATCTTAAACATGATAAAGCAGTCAGCTCCTCCTAACCAGGTTTACCAAAATGCCGAACACTTACTAACATCCACATAAGTCCTTCACTGGTCTTTTAACACACAGAGCAATTAAGGTTAGATGCAAAGGATTTGGCCTTAAGATAGAGAGGTACTTCAACAAATATACATGTTAAAATTCTATGTTTTTAACCCTCTCTTATCACTTTTAGAAGATTTATTATTACAAGTTATTATTGTCAAAGTCAATTATGTCCTCTGTCCTCTGATAATGAACTGATTTTTGAATTCATTTTTATGAATTTTATTCGCATATAATCTTTTAATGACAAGCATTAAACTGATGATAAATGAAAATCAGTACTTAAAAACGTTCATCAATAAGAATAAAAATTAGCCACGTTAAATCAGAATCCTCTCTCACTTTCAAACAGTTAATCGCCGAAACGACGCAGAACCAACCTTCTGATTTCCAGAAACAGAAGTAGCATTGTGATGTGCCATCATCTCTTTTCTCATTACTTCTGTTTCTGGATGTGATAGCCAGCTCCTTTCGGGATCAGTTCGTTCATACTCGGCGTCTTCCAAACTGTCTACAGAGTACAACAGACAAAGACTCTGAAAAACTTCCACACCTTTTAATACGGTATGAAAATGAGTGTAATATCATTTCCATAATTTTTCCCAATTAATGCATAACTTCCGCAAAAAATGCAATGCCTTAAACTAAAACTAAACCAACTTTAAAACAAAACAAGCAGGTAAATATATAGAAAAAGAAATTAAATAATGTACAGTACAAGCAAATTCAAAACAACTCTCCCCTTTCTCAAACATCCATGAATTAATTATCTGACAATTTAAGTACGTAAAAATGAAATGAGTTTCTTACTCTGAGATTTACAGTAAGTAAGTTCTTACTATTACTAAAATAGCTCCTTCCTTACCTACCTTCAGAGTTTAAATTGGAAGGCTATATCATACTATAACTATGCAACTACTTCACTCTTCTTACTATATATAGATTACGCACGAATATTTCAAATGGAAAAATGGGTTCTAATTACTTTAACGAAAATAAAATAACAGTCACCTTAATAGGTTTTGTATGTAAACCATAAATTTCGCATGTTTCCACTTTCCTGTAAGTTTGTCGAACCTGTTCTAAATGACAATCGCGAACCAACTGTGTACGACAGAGTTTATGAGTGGCTGTTCCATTACCCGCACTGCTGCTATCACTACTACTAGCAGTAGGATCCGACACGTTCAATTCACCACTAATGACGTACACTACGTGTAGCCGAGTTTTTTTTTTGTTATGTTTTAAAAATTCAGCCAGTTCACTGAAACAGACGCACTTGCTACATTATATTATTCTGCATAGCGTAACGTCTGCCTGAGGTAACTTTGTATAGGCAAATAAAACAAGTAAATCTAGGTAGCCATGTAAAAAGTAGAAGTTCGAAACAACACCAATCATACTCAAGTGAAAACATTAAACATAGAAAGCAAAAATAAATACTACATCCAGCTCAAAACAATACTGTTGACTTTTTAATTTCAATTATTTAAGCTGTAAAAAACAAGAAGGTACTCTTTCGCATCATCGATCGGCAAATTAGCATGCCTACTTAGGTACTGCACTGTCACGATTTGTTCCAAATCAAAAAGCGAAGTTTCCAATATCCGACGTTTATCCAAACCCATAATTGAATTTCAGCCTCTAAATGTAATTAAATTTGAATTGGTCCATTCTTTAACAAAAAAAAACCCTACCGCTGAAAGTACATAACAACAAACATCCAACACGCTTACTCAAAGTACACAACTTTCCAACATCTTTATCTTTGCAAATACAGTGGTGTGAATATGAACAGCACTTGAACGATTACTTTATATTATTAAGCAAAACTAACGAATAGCAAAATTTTATCTTATTTTTTCGGCAAAACGATAAGCATACATTTGTAAACGAGAAATGCGTTTTTATCCCTATAATATAAACGCTTTTGCATTAACAGAGAAAAAGCAAACATAGATAGGGACATAGAGGAAACTGAAAAGCGGAATTATATAATAAACGCGTATGGCTCTAGAAATTTTCCTAAAAATCCAAAAAATTAACATTTCCCATATATATATATATATATATATATATGACAAGTTTCAAATATAATAATTAAGAAGACTAAACGAGAATACCAACAAAAGTTCACTGGCCCAACTTATACACGAAGCACAACAATAACTGAACAATAACTGTGAACAAACACAAAAAGAGTTAAACAAGTTAATATCATTACTATAATTTCAATAGGATGCTAATAAACTTGAAGAAAATAGAAACTAAAAAATTTTTACTTCGTCTACCAAACTAAACAAATCACTTTACCAGTCACAAATTTGGCAGACGTGTTGTGTCAAATGCCAACCAATTCGATATGTTTGTACTTTCACCTGCAATTTTTCCATAAAGTTGAATATGATTGAATTAAATTAAATGAAGAGTCTAATATATATATATATATATATATATATATATATATATATATATATATATATATATATATATATATATATATATATATATATATATATATATATATATATATATATATATATAATCGACAGTAAATTTAATTAACCATTTAGATAGTAAAGGGGTTTTTATAGAGAACTGCTGCGAGGAAGTGATAATTATAAAGGAGATTCAAAAAATAGTTAAGATGTCAAAGTTCGAGTTCATACAAGAAGTGATGTAATCACTGAAAACAAAATAAGAGATAAATGCATGATAGAATATGACACAAGAAAAATGAATCATAAACCTGAAGAATAAAATATATCGAAACAGGTACAAAGCATAGAACTGAGCACTCTCCTACGTTAAATAAATTATGGAACGTTCGGGCTTACATTCACTGATTAATGGATTAAACTGTAAAACTTTCAATTTTGAAAATTTCTATTATAGAAACCATATTTATTCAAAAGCTCAAATTTCAGTTTAGTAACTATAAGATTTTTATTAATTACATTCTCAACTGTATGAATTTTAAAATCCTTTTATTTGATTATGTGATTTCACTTTTCGAGAAACAAATAAGAAGTTCACAATATCCCGTTACTGTAGTATTGGTAATTATCATAGAGTCTTGTAGTAATCGAGTCAAGGCTTTGCTCAACCATGGCATCCACTAGCGTTCGCAATTGCTCCTCGGTGTAGTTCATATGGAAACGGTTCTTCAGTAAACGAATTGTGTTGCTTCCGCCACGAAAACAGGGTAACTGTGAGCCTAAAGTTACTGTAATATTGGTAATTATCATAGTTTTACTTTTTTCTAAACGAAAAAAACTTATTTCCAGCAATTTTTTCTCTTTAAAGTGCATTCAAGTACTTCTGCTTTTAAGATGTCTAAAAATCGAATGGAAGAGAAAACTAGCAATGCGGCAAAATATATAATTAAAACCAGATTGTATATAAAAGTTTTAATAGAAAAAAAAGAAACAAATAACCAGAAATAAACAAATACAAACCGTTAATCATTATTTCCACGATGCTGACAATTTGTTCATAATGTTTCCTAGTTGCCAGTAAGCCTTTCAAGATTAGAATTTTGTAGTAACCGAACATATCGCTATCCACGCCACCCATAACATCAACCAACTCTCCTGTTAGTTTGAATGGTGAAGTTTCGAAACCCAAATTTTTTGGTGATATAGAAAGTATGTAACCAAAATCGATATGTATCAAATGACCCTCCGAATCTAACAATATGTTGCCATTGTGTCTGTAATTAAAATCTTATTAAAAATTAGAAACCCAAGGTAATTGTCTTTTTCTTATTTTTAAATATTTCAGCGTACTGTACAAACTTTAAGGACATGAGAAACATTGTTGCTTGGAATTTCAAGTATGAAATTATAAAATTGATTTGATATTTGGGTGGAAGAATCGAACACTCGAAAGAGGGAAGAGTATGTAAATGGTTTGTGTGTTATTGCCATATTTCGCTCTGCCCACTAATTAAGGAAGAAGTAAATACATGAAAGTCGCATGAACAGAACATATCTGACGGCTGAAAATGTGAAAACAGTATTTTGAGTCTTTGTCAGTAAACAGTTCCTCTGTACCAAGTTTCGACGACATTACCAACCTATCTTTGACTTGCAAGAAATAGCAAGCGAGACTATATCCAGCACAACTCCTTACAAAATTTTGCTGCGCAACAAGAAATGCCTCAGAACTTGGAGGACCAAATGCTTCAAAAAAGTGTGTTAATAATGCCGGTTGCACTGCACCGAATGCTGGACTACGGATTATCATGTTTTTCTTAATCTGAAAATGTTGGTCTAAAAAACAATCATTATCGTTTTATTCTCTTCTCGTATCTGTTGCCTCAGTAAGCACTACTAAAAAGATATTATTCGTGTTACCAGTGCACAGAGAGATCTACAAATTAAACGAGTCAAAATTTGCATGAAAGAGGTTCGACATGACTACCTGATGCAACGACGATGCATCTAGTATCGGTTCAATCATCCCTGTATTTGGTGAACATACAACTATTTTATATGGTCTTAGATACAATGGAACTTTCTCTTCGATCCAAATGTTCTGAAATCAAAAATTAAAGAACTTCTAGTATTAATAGAGAACACAATAGTTAGCGTTAGATCTAAAGGGGGAGAAGGAAAGAATAGAAAAATGGGTTTTCATATTTTTCACTTATTTCCAGCAACGTAATGTTGCAAATAATTTATAACGAAAAAAGAATTAAAAATGTAACTAATGTGAAATACAAAAGTAGCAATAACGACTTTATTCACCAAAAATAGTTGACGATGAATTCAAATCAAATTTCGTCAAAATAATCAAAAAAAGAAAAAGATACCCGTAAAATAGAAAGCAACTGATAAGCCAACAGTTCTTGCCTCAAATCGTCACCAGTTTTCACAATTACTGGTAATAAACGCCAATGAGGATGACGTCCATATGGCGAAGAATGTCTTATTCGTGCTACTTTGTCCTCCCACGGTTCACTCATTGCTGAAGCTGATGGATCATCAGGTGTATCGCGTAGCTGCAAGTTATGAGTGTATACCCTTATTTGTTTCTCAATATGTTCAGTAAGCTTTAACTTTTAACTTGAATGAGACCTTTAAATCATAAAATTACAAGAAATATAACTAAGAGATCATGCTTTTTACAGAAATGGTTATAAACTTTGCATGATGAACTACAAATGTTCAAATCTAATTCTTTCCCAAAACTCCAGCGCAGCACCAACTTTTTTTATCTAAACTCTTTAAATGTTAATTATTCGAAAGATGCACAAGATAATTGTCGCTGGCAAGCAATTAGGTTCCCTTTTTGCAGAGTAGAAAAATAAAAAATAAAATTTCGATTCCACCACAAAACTTACTTGACGCTTTGGACTCTTGACCCACAGCGAGAATCGTTTTCGAATATCAGCGCTGTTCCCCTTCTCCCCACATTCTGTGGAGACACTTGCCGACGAAAATGATTTCATGAGGACACCAACACATATGGCATCATTGGATTTAGTTCGTATCTACAAGTACTCTCTGTAACGAAACAGCACTTCGGTTAAAAACTGACTAGTGCGCAAGAGCTGGATAAAAGCTACTCCCAAATGTTTTGTTCACATTTATCACATCATAATCTCTTTATATGCGTCTTCCACATTCATTTCAATTTGAATTACGATTGACAAGCTTTTTATAACGACAATAAAATAATGTTTGAAGTCATAGCATTTATTTCCAAGGACAAAACGATTAGATTTTTTTTGCAAATTCAGAAACTGCTATATCATTTTGCAATCTGATCGAAAGATGTCATAGAGATTTACAGAAATGTAATATCAAGTCAACCAAAAAATCACAAACAACTAATTACTTCAGATCGAACATGGAGTATTCCGTCAAAATATTTGCATACATTACCTCTGGCAATTGACGTTATTTCTTGTAGCTGCTTAAACAAAATTTGTAAAACCAACTTCTTTAGTGCTTTTTTTTAACTCCACCACAGAATCTTCCATTACTGATGCAAAAATATCACGACCTTTGCGCTGATATTCTGCTGCTTCAATATCACTGATATGTTTGGGAACTTTAGATTGTCGTATATCCGTAACTTCAAGCACTTCCACAAACAAACAATATGGGGCCTAAAAGTCATGATACTAATAAACAAAAATGGAATTATTAACGAAAATTACAAGCAAAACGTCATGCTCGCAAAATCTAGGTAAGTAGGTCTTAATCAAAAAATGATCGCTGTACTGCCCTCAAACTACATCTTCAAGAAGTTTGCAAAATTTGACTTACTTTGTCTTTGCTATTCAGTATGCATCCAGCAAGTGGTGGAATTCGAAGGACAATATGCTTCAGTGAATGTGCATAAAGTGGTAACCAAACACGTGCAGGAAGATTGACATTAATTTTACAAAGTTCATCAACCAAACAGCGGGTTCGTTCATCTTTGCTTGAAAAAACCTTCAATTTATTACCGATATTCATCAAAGCTTTTACGAATTCCTGCCCTGGTTGAATTTTAAGTGCCTGTAAAAATAAATATTTCTCACTTTATTGGAAGGTGAATTTCAAATTTTAATAGCGAATATTCTTCTATATCTGATACTTTTCAGCTTAATTTATTAAGCTGAAAATTTATTTCACGTGTAACTTAATAAACTTACGCCACACTTGCACTCCATTTTTATTACATTCTCCTTATCAGTTACACATCGTTCATCATCAAAACAGGAACAACCACTGTCAAAAGCATCACCTGCAATTAATCCTTTTCGAATCAATTAATTCAAACATTTTTTCAGCTAGATAAACTTTCAAAGTTTTTAAAGTCATGACAGCATGAAAGCCATATGATTTGTCCCGTAATTAGTTAAAATTAACTTGATGGCAAATGAATGTCTAAATTAAGTTGACAGAACTTGAAAATAGCTCAAAAATGTCAAGATTTTTAACGGTTATCTTATGTATCTTATTCACTATCTACTTTCTAAATTTCGAATGTAACCAATAGCTTTTTTCAGACTAGTTCATTTCTTTCCGGATGGGAAGACCTATGCATAATTAATGCTGATCCAGTTCGAAGAGTGGTTCATTTAGACAAATACTTCATGTGAAAAACTACTCACCACTAGTTAAATCGCCAAAAATTTCCACACAATTAATACTATTATTATTCAGAACTTCATCGCTGTTCTGAGCCGCTAGCTTTGTTTGCTGTGTTTTATCAACACTTCTGTATAGGTCTGAAAATTAGTTACTAAATGAAACTTCGCCAAATACCAGCTTGTATGATCAGCGGAAGCTATTAGAAATTTGTTTCAATTCAGAACACACTAATTTGATAAGAAAAAGAAAACTCATGGATATCCATAATCCATTTTTAATTTTCTATTAACAAAAGGTACAAGCAAATAATATCTGAAAAACAACGGAAAATATCTGAATTGCCTTCCTAATAGAAGAGTATTCTTTTGTCGTTCCTACACGAGATTGTTTAGATTTTGCCAGTTACGGCAGTTCACTTACTTTGAACAAAAACTTACTGGCTTCTGAAAGTAATCGCAAATGCCGCTGTGCAGATGCCACTTCAGTTGCCTTAAGATCTTGTGATTTTTCACGAAATTCATTCAAAATTGACCGCCGTAAACGACATCCGCGAGATTTTTGTTCAAATTTATGAAATATCCTGGCATCATAGGCATCTAATAACCAGCAGCATTCCAGAGAAAATTCGACACTATCTTTGCATCTAAAAAGTTTTTTCTGAATGAAATCCAACGAAAAGAATCTAGGAAAGACAATCAAAAAAGCACTTATGACTACTTTTCACTTTGACGCTAAAATATTGAAATATCGAATCATCTTAGAAGTAAATGTCCTTCTTTTCGCCACTTTATGGACCGGACCAACATTTAAAATGCTCTCGTCTCCTAATTACATGCATCACTAAGAAATAAAACTTCAACTAAAAGCGAAAGCAGGTATCAAACACATTTCGGGCAAACCTTTTCACTATATAAGGATGAATGGCTTCAGCTACTTCCCGAATATTTATATAAAGTACTATAAGCTGCGGTAGGTAAAAATCCACCATTTCAGTGGGAAGATCAAAAAGTCGATTGCCTTAAAAAAATACCTAAATGTAAAATATATATACTTAAACAACTCCATTAAATTTGCGAATCGTGAGGATTTTTTTTTTTAATTAGTGCGTCATGTACTTCAAAAGAGTCGAAAATCTATTCATGAATTACAACATTTATTGTACCTAAATAATTTAAAACGCCGGCTTCTTTACAATTGGAGAGATACTGTATAGCTATCCGGATATCGAATAAATCTGATTCGAATAATCTCAGCAACCAACTTCGGTTGGTTGCAGCAAAATAAGGATAATTCTGAAAAAAAATTTTAAGAAAAATTGCAATGAACATTGCATGTTTAATCTGGCAAGTACAAAGCCAGTGCCCAATACTTATTTTAAGAGAGTGCCCTATAACTTATTTTAAGCAGTACAGCTCAATGATTTTTTCACCCAGCTAAACAGGTGAGATATATAAGAACTAAACCTCATTCCGATATTGTTTGAGATGTATTTTTTTATAAAGCTCGGTAACCAGCTAACCATAAAAGCCATAGAGCTACGACTAATCAGGGAGAAATTTTTATAACACCTGATTCATACGATATGCTAGGCCACAACCATCCCACTCTAATTTCGACAGTTACTAAATCTGTTCCAATTCCTGAATTCGCGATGTGTACTCACTGACTATGCTTTTCAAAAGTTAATTTGTAAAATTCTAATCAATAATTAATATAAAATTTACCTTAATATTATCCTTCTTTATCACAATGATCTCATTTTTCTTTTCTGCCTCGGCACATGTTTCAGAGAAATCCTGTCGATTTTGCACACGTTTTTCAGTAACACCGAATTTGAATGTATGCCCATCATTCTTACAGTTTTCCTGCCATATATAATCACTAGAAACAACAGTGCCAGTTAGACTTTCTTCATCATCGGCACCATCTCCATCAGTACGCGGCCCCAAATCTATGCTTTCCGAAGAGATATCCTTTTCCAGTACGGCAGTTACTGAACTGCCATCAACAGAGCATAGTTCAGTACGGCTCTTCTATAAATCAAAAATTTTACATTATTGATCTTATGATGCAATTAGGCGGCTTTTTCTTTAGGACTTTGCTCATTCGATTAAGCGAAGTGATAATCGCTTTATACAGCACTAACATATCACATGGCAACATTGTTACATCTTGGTCCATGACAAATATTATAATCTAGAGAAATTGTTATGGAAAGCGATAAAGGACAGGAATGTGATTCTATACCTGTATAGCACAAGAAGTATTAAACATTGTAGTTGATTAACAAACGAAACACAAGTTAAAATAGTTATTAAAATCCATTAATGTATGCGGGATTTTGTAATTCCTTATCTTTAAATTCATCGCCACGAAAACTGTCAAAATTATACAGCAGAACAGCAATAACATGAGCAATACTTTTAGGAATTCAAAAAACATACATTTCAGATTTTAATGACAGTGGAAAAACAGACCTTGTTAGCAAGTAATCGGTCTGCATCATTTTCAAAATCCACGTTTTTTTGGCATGAATTGATGGAATACACAGCAGTCGGATGGGATCTCGCTACACTATTTGTGCATAATGTGTGCAAACTATTGCAGGAAAGGCGCTCTGGCTGTGTGACACAAGTAGCTTCGTTGCTTGACAGGTTGAAGGCTTTTTGAAGCACGCATCTAAAAATGACTCGAAAAATGATAGCAATAAATAAAATGAAGACAAAAGGAATGGGTAAACCACTGAAATATTCATAAAAAAATGTACTTCAAATCATTCAAATGTCTCAAACTTAAATCACCTTTATATCACAGAAACCTATTGGTACCAAACGTAATATTTGAAGAATTGCTTAAGTTATTTGATTTTGTGAAGCTAACCATTCAAACTACATTCAGTTTTAAACTACAACGATTTTTGTACACTGAAAACAGTGTACAAAACCAAATGGCTTATTAATGAAGTTCTAGAAAGCTATTACCTTGAATTCTTACTAATGCTAAGCTTGTTTGGTGCTATATCTAAGCGTCTATTACAATGGACAATGAATGATTAAGTTAGTCCAAAGAGCCCACACATCAACAATAGCTAACGCATTTTCTTTTTTATATTCCTACATTGTTCTTATCAGCTGTCAGCATTGTTTTCTTGTTGCTTTATCGAATTAATTTATCAAAAAAGAGTTAACTATCCTTCTCAGCTTAAAACGAACAACGTTCGATTACTAACCGTGCGCAAATTCCATTTTTTGAATGATCACAGTCCGATAGCACATGTGCACTCATTAATAAAGCGGTGCTTTTGTGCTGTCGGTGATAGTAGTAAGAATGCACTGACAGCAACAGTGATATGAATTAAAGAACTGCACAACCAGTATACTCCCGACATGTCCGTGTAAGCTGATGACCTCTCCTCATCACATCCATTGCTGCATCTATAAGACATTTTTTGAGACTGTTTATGAAGCCCTGAATTGAATGCCACATGATTCAATCAATTGTAAGAATTTTCGATAAGTCTTCAAAAACCTTCATAATGACCCATTCAGAACTCAAAATTCATTATTGTAATTTTTTAATTTCCTGCAATAATAGTCTGAAAAATACTTACGTTTACTCAATCTCAATAACCGAATAATCTTACTTGATAAGGTATAAATTGTGAAATTTGAAATTTGAGTACGCGTGTCTCACTATCTGAACTCATCTCACATTTGATTTCCAACACTTTTATTAGCGCAACTTCTCTCGATTGATGGCGAGCATGAAATCTACAGCTCCATCCACCTCTTTTATCAACGGTAGCATAAAAAAAAACCGGTAAAGATTGTATTCTAACTTAACTTACTGTAAAGGGAATCTGAACCACAACAACAGCCCGTGAAAGACTTGTGTGGATACATATGAAACGTTGCATCTGATCATCCAGGCATAAGCCGTGATCTCCGTCAAATTGACGTCATATTTCAGTGGGATGCAGTAGTGCTTCCTGGCAGCTTTCCCTCATTTATAGCAGTATGTTAGACAAAATCGAGGCACATCTGTCGTATTATCTGTGCATTGACGTTGAACGGCGGTGAAGGCCTACCGTCTGCGGAAGGGTACTCGATTTTAGTATTTTTGGAAAAGAAGATATTTCTGATCTGTGAATTTTTAAGTAAATTTAAGACGCACGAAAGTAAATTTAGTCTTTTTAATAAACGATGATATCTATAACAGTTGAAAAAGCAAACCGAAGTCACGTTCTTGACTGCTTTTCATTTGCCCTACAAATTTCGATTTACCAATAGAACTTTCACTAGTCACCAGTGACCTCAAGCTCGATATATCTAATTTATAGACCCTTTTTTTCGAACGCTCTGAAACTTGAAAATTACCGATGAAAATTATGAATATTTTGAGGAAGCCAGCTGTGTCGTGCATATCACAGTACATATTTTATTATAGACATGTAAATTTATGACAACTAACACGTTCAACAATTTATGTCTTCATGGCTCATAATTGAGCGTATGTCTCAGTCACAGAGACCTGTATAGTTAAACGGAAAACCAATCCGTAACTGAAATATGATATCTAAGCTTATGTTCATCTTATCAGAAAGGTTAAGCTTGACATTTCCTCTCCAACATAAATTACCCTTATAAAATACCAGTTCAATCAGATCATCATACAAATCATAAGATCAAAACTGTAATATTATCAGAAATTTGTTTTAAAAGTTAAGGCGGTAACTTTAAGATCTAGAAAAAACAAGAAATAGTGCTGATAATACAATACAAAAGAGGCGTGGTGCAAATGTGAGCTTAGTTTCTAATGAAAGTACTTAGAAAGCATCAAATTTGTCAAATTTCAACGATAAATCTGGCTGAATGGACGAAACACAACATTTCCCTTTTTATTCTAAATAGTCATCGAAAAATAGGTATACAATCAAAAAACAGTTTTTATGCTTCGATAAAGAAGATAAACGACACCAGATATAGCTAAAGGAATCAGAAAATTACTCCATGTTGGGCTAAACATGGTTTCCACCCACGATTCACCGTTTTTACCGATGACTGGTGGAACGGATGAGTTTATTTTGTCCCCTTTAGCCTTTGCTGCATTCGAATCGGATAAATAACCAATCAGATATTCTTTTGTCATTTCCACAGCATCCCGTGAGTGACCAATATCTTTAAAACTTTCCGTTGCATCTTGTCCAGCTTGCTCCAGCAGTACTTCATCACCACCTGGATGCTCTTCCAAAAATTTCGTTACATCATACACCTACAACAATATCAATCATAGTTAAGCAGCAAGAGTTGATTGAAATTATCAAACGACTACAACAGATGGCCGTTTGAAAAGCAGTCAGAAGTATAATTGAAAGAACAGTCAATGTAATCAAAAAGCAAGATTGGAATTTCTTTCGATAACTTATTGATCTAAATTCACGTCAACAAATTGCTGATCGTTTAATAAACCAACGTTATTATCGATGATAATCCATGTAGACGAAGCGTTATTATGTGTTGCAACTTCCGCAGATGTGTATTTCGTCAATTCCTTGTTGTCAGTCATTTGTGACACGAAAGTTGTTACTTAAAACAAAATAAGCTATTAGAACCACACAGATGGCGATGGATTCTGAATCAAAACTGAAAATTTTGAAGAGAAATTAAAAGATAACACAAATTGACAGTTCACATTTCGTCTGCTATGTATCACTGCATTGATTTAATATAAGAAACGGTCATAATATGACTAAACTATGACGTTAATCACTCCTTCATAACCCTACTTATCAAGAAGCTGTGGAACACAATTTCAAAATATCCTTCAACGCAACGTTTCCTCCATATATATTAGTGTTAAGTTGTCGAAAGCTGCGATAAAATAGAGCTGCAATTGCCTTATTCAAGAAACGATAAAATTTTATTCGAGGAACGACCTATGAACAAATTGTAAGAAGAAATGGATCGAAATAGCTTTAATCAACCAACATAAATAACAATGACGATACACACACGCTCAAATTTTAAACGACTTTACTTAGTAGATGGGCTTTCGATGGAACTTACGAACACAATATTGTTGATATATATATATATATATAAAGTTAATCAAAATTAATTTCAATTAATTAGAGAGGTACACTCATGGAGATTCACCAGTGACATTTGTGAAGGATTTCCTCCTATATAATCGAATAATTTGAAATTAAAAAATCCACCAAAAAATTCACGTATTGTTCTCAACGTAGCGGTAGTCGAAGTTGATTACGCAGTTGGTAAATTTGACAGATAAAACTCATTTTCGACTGAAAAAAAAGGTCTTTTTCAAATTAGCAACATGACACACTTCATAACACACATTTTTTAATGATAGCGAGTGAGCGAAAAACCTGCGCATTTATTGCAATCACAGAGCTTCTAATTGACAGCGTCAAGTAAGAACAATGCAGAACACAATGAATTTCCAGTAATTCAAATCTTTTTTTAAAACATTCTTTAAAAAGTGCAAAATAACTGTAGAAATCACCTTTGCGCACAAACAATACTTCATTTCATTTTTTTAAATTATCAATCAGAAAATTAGATGCTCTGTGAGTTTTCAAATTTACCAAATGTGAGACAAATGAATTGCCATAGGAAACGACGGCAACTGCCACTGAATATGCAAAAGAATTGGAGTTCAGCAATCATCACAAGTTGTTTTTTGTCACAGTCCTCGTCTACTTCTAGAATCAACCGTCAAAATTCAACTGAAACTTCTACCGCCAGTGATAAGAAGCAAGTTGCATCAACAATGAGGAATGATGACATCACCGAGTGTGAAAGCGATGAAAGAGTGGAGCCGGAAACGATGGTGACGGACACATATGAGTGAAGTAAGCCATAACTGATAACAAAGTTGACAGGAGCGTTGATACGCACGACACCTAGTCGTAATGATGACAGACAGGTCAATAAAAATTGCAAAGTGGTAGAGCTCGTACATCTTTCTTCATGATCACTTAAAACGAATTAGTTATAAATTATAAATTCGGCACTTAACCCACTCACTGATCACCTGATCGTTATAACTTTAATAACTCCAAAATTTATCAACACTTTTGAAGCAAAATGCAAACTTACACATCCACTTACGTAGTGCGAGAAATGCTCTTTTATTCAAACAAAGGTTACAAAAAGGAAGTGATAGACGTACGAGGTGGTTATTAGATGAATTAACTAGAAAGGTGATCACTAACGACTGATAACCTGCATGCTAAAAAAACATCTCTTTCGAACGCATGGCGCAGATTCACAAATTTTTTCTTATTCTGATCGTCAGAAAATCCACCATGCAAAGACTGAACGTTTATTTTTCCATCAACGTACTGCAATACTATTAAGCAAGACAGTAAGACAGACAGACAGACCAAGAAAAACAATTTTCTAATACTGCTAAAAGACTAACTCTAAGTCACATTTAAAACCTGAATAAATAGGTCATATAAACCGATGATAGGTTATGAACTCAACACATCATTAGGTATAAAATATAACATAGCAGGAAGAGATGAGAAAAATACTTAGTAATCTGCAGCAAAAGTGAACCAAACATATCGAGTGATACATGCGAAGTCTACGATGAATACAAATATAACCGCTGATCCAAAATTTTCAGTTTCAGTTTAGTTCACAATTTTGATAACCAGAAGTTCCGTTTATTTTCATTTTTATAATTTACAGAACTTATTGTGAGGTACGAGGAAAAACATATGTTATAAACAGGTATCACCCACAGACACATTCACAAATAGATCAAAAGGGACAAGAAACGCCTTTGTAGTTAGGTGATGAAGGAATGAATAATCCATTTCTAGAAGGTATAAAAACCAGACTTCTGCAGCACGTACAGTGAGTTTGACAAACCTTACCTATAATCGATTGTCCAAAGGTAGAAGGGCAAGGAGGTTCCGGTAAATGCATGCCGATGTAAGACTCGCCATTCTTACGAAAAAGAGAAACGCGGTGATCTAACAGTTTTTAAAAATTAATAGATTTGTTAGATTATTAGAAAAAAAAGATTTGATTCTTAATTCTGAGGAGCTTTTTACTTTACTCAGTTACTACTTACTACGGTGAAAGTTTACTACTGATGGCGGCAAATGCTTGAAAAGTACTGCACGTAACTGAATGAAAAACAAGACATCCAGAAATAAAAAGTAGACAATACGTTTGACACTACAAAGCAACACAAACCAACCTTTATTAAGCTCACTTTAAATGCCACAAATACTCAACCGCACATTAAAAATCAGTAAGCAAAAAGATTTCAAATTTTGTTTGCACGATTCTCACAGCTTCAAGAACTTTGCATTCAAACTTGGTTGTATCCAATATCAATTCGCAAAAACTGATCTTGCCTTGCCTTGTTAATTCCATTCATCTATTTTCAACAACCAACTTAGCCCCTTAAAACAATAAGGCTCCCACTCCCCCATACATTACATCTCTTCTACTGCTTTAAAATCTATTTGACAGTTCCATAAGTGAGACATTAGGAAATTTAGAAACATTTTAGTCGATTGCAGAATTTTAATATTAATTTACTGGGAATACAATAAAAGAAAATTTTATTCCACTGAAAACAGACATGAAAAAGGCCTATTCAATATATACAAAATGATTTTATGTTATCTTCTCGGTAAGTCCACATTTGTATGGCGATAACTGCTTTGGTCCCTGAAATATCTCTTAATAACCTTTTTAATTCAGCAGCAAATCAAAATCAATAAAGTAGATTTAATCTGAGAAGAATAAAACGCCCGTTCAATCCCTGCTCAACCTCTTCCACTCATAAGAATGGGCCCGTGCTCTTTATCTAAAAAATAAAAATAAAATCATACATTCACCTAAAAATCTAACAATTCATCTAAAAAAAAGCTCTTTAATGCTATGTCTTTAATGCTATCCTCCTATAAGACATATACAAAGATTCCACTTCAAAAGAATTTTTCGACGACATGTCTGCCTGCATATGATCACTAGTTCCAGTCCTCCATACGTTTTTCCACGTTTCAGTAAGGAATCAACCACATAAAAACAAATACGTGCTTTAAGCAATCGTCATGACGTTTGTATTCCAAAATAGTATTTGGAGGTAGATTTAAAACTCGTCGCAATGTATCACGAATGCGGTTTGTTGTTGCCAAGTTATCTGCTGTGCGATTCCACAATGAAACAATATCCTCCTATAAGACATATACAAAAAGCTGAAGAACTAAGCATTATAAACATGGTAATCTAAGAGCAATTCTTTTCTTTTACCTTTCCCATCAAAGGAACCTAAAATTTCAATATAATTGTTAGACACAACTGCTATCCTACACACTCGAAGCGAACTAAAAGATGATCAAAAAAATGTTGGCAGTTATTGCTAAATAAAATCATATCATTCCGGAATTGTCAAATTGTACAGAATTAATTATACCCAATAACAAACAGAATCTTACTGTAAAAAGCACACCGATATGCAAAAAAAAATTAATTCATTGAAAGAGTGAATATTTTTAGTCATGGAAAACGTGGGTAGATAGAATAAGTCTTCCTTCAACTGATGTGTAAAACTAACCTGATTACGTATGGAGCACACAGCACCACAGATTTCCTCACCCACAAGAAACTGCTCGCCAATCATTGCTAATATCAAATTCTCCCAAATTCTCGATGAAAGACCTTTTTTCAAACGCAAAATCCACTTACCACCCTAAATAAAGAAGAAACATTGTCCTCTGCACTAAACGCTGTCAGTAAATCAAAAATTAGTGTTGCAACTTTCACTTCTTGATAATAATATATAAATTTTCAATCATACTATCAAAAATGCAAAATAAAACCTTTCGATTCGCATCATCCTCCCAAACGGGTTTGATACCCTCTTTGAACATATGGAAATCTACTTTTTCAGTGATATCTGAAATGTGTTTTGTGCAAGTTACATTAAAATCAAAATTTTATATGCGACAATAATCTTAACTATTAGGAGAAGCTCAGTTTGAAGTACTCTATAAAAAGGTTTATCTACATTAATTCCTTTTTTCAGCTTGCAACAAAAATATCACAAAAAATTTAAAAAATGAAGTTCAAAATTATGCCATATAAAACGGACAGCTGAATAAATTCAAATTTTTGGGATACGAAAACAGAGAGCGATAAGATAAAACTAGCCAGCCGGACGCTTCAGGAAACAGTACGTATTCCAGAACTGCTCCACAGAATTAAATGAAGCCACTGGTTGAACATATAAAGCATAATCTTCTGGATCAAATTTCCCTTGTGGACGTACAAAATATGAAAACACATAAGTGAATTCCAGGGGATGCTCACTGTTATTGCACGGACTCGGTTTCTAAAAGGAACAGCTATCCAGTTTGATCAAATAGCGTACGTTCGTGGATAATCCCATAGTTACTAGCAAACAAAAAATAAAAATTCGCGATAAGACAAAACAACTACTGAAATATATGTTCTAATCGCGATTTGTAGCAAATCAAACTCAGAGGATTCTACGTCCAGCATCTAGTACTAATTGTTTCGAGTGATCATTACCACATTCCCTCAAAAACGAATATTTTCCATGAAAAAACTATCCATTTCCTAAAAATTCAAAACGAAATATATAAACAAGGCTATACCACAAATAGTACTAAATCTGATTTTGGTTGTTGCCGTAATTCTTCACTCCTTTCGGGCAAATTTTCATTACCCGAAATTCTGGAATCTCTTTTAGCTGTTGATTCTAACATAGGACTGAATTCACCGTAGCAACCTGAAAGAACGAATAAGTTAAAGACGATCAAAGAGATCATGCAAGACACACCAGTCGAAATGCCAATTTTGATTGAGAAACTTACATTTATAAAAAAAAAATCAAAAATAAAAATTGAATAGATATAATTCTTGCCAACGTACTTTTTCCGATGAAATGGTGAGGTTTACTACTTCATTATTTAATCAATTTAGTCCAGGCAGCCATTATTACTATCATTTGCTAATGATCGAATTTAACCGCTTTAGACTCTTACTAAACAACTTTGCAACAACGTTAAGCCAGGTAGATACTTCATCGCCGATTTCACACTTTTTACTTTGGAATTTGCTGAAGTATTTGAGCCTACTGCACGAGTGCCTAACAAGCTCATGCGTTAAGCTTTCATGATGCTCCCAAACAACTAAAAAATTGCACTTCTGAACTGCAACCCCTCTTACTTAAAACTCACCAGAATCGGTACGAAACCACCAGCCTACTACGTATGTCGCCTCCTTTTCCACTCACAACCGCACATTGTCCAGCGTTAAAAGCTGTCGACACTAAATGAAAAAATGAAGGCCTCAGTGACCTTTCCTGCTACGTTCATTATTCATACCGTATAGTTGTTGACTTAAGGCCTTTCTGCAGTGATCAAGGAGTGCGACAGCCCGTATTGATGGCATCAGTTGGGGAAATTCGAGATATTTTTGCACTGACACATTTTTAAGTCATTTCACAATCACAGAGACCGACCTCTTCAATGAAATCATTGATTTCCATTTATTCAATGTTCACATTTGATACATTTTCAAATATAGCAAAGTTCGGAATATTAAAATTAGGAGGTTAAATGGATGGAATCAATCACATTGTCAACATACTCAAAATACCCTAAGATTAAATATGTTTTCGGCTAGGGTTTTTTGAGTGTGCTTGAGTATTTTGAGTAAAAAAGAAGTGGAAGAGCATGAGCTTTCAGGAGCATTCATCACGGCAGCGCATTTGTCACATCTTTTATACTTCTTGCTTGCATTGAAGACGGACGCGTACGCAGCATTAGTGATACAGTTCTGAGGGAAAATATATAGCTTCCCTTGCAGAAGACCCCAGAAGACAACAAAATTTACAAGTACATCAAGAAAGTAGATGACTCAGCCAAGCTGCCATTATTAGGCAGATGAAAGCTGTTAAGTTAAAGCCAATCACTTTTTCATAATGATAATAATAAAACGATAATAATAAATAATTTAATAACAATAATAATTAATTAATTAATTAATTAATTAATAAAATAAATAAATAAATAAATAATAAAAATATCAATTACGCAAATTTCCAAGGACATCTAAAATTCTCTGTCTTCCTTCTCGTTTGAAGAAATTAAGAATAATGTACAAAAGTGGTGGAATGCTCAGATTCATCAAATAGTCAACAATTAATTGCTATAAAATCTACTACGGGAAGATGGAGATGTTGAGGCGCACAAAACAGTCCGATTCATAAGAACTTTAAAAGTTAGGGATTTCAAGCTAACTTAATGAATCCTAATATTAGCTGCAATGGACTCGTCGGTCAGAAAGGCTTCCATATTCCAGTTGACGCCTTCGAGAAGCAGCTGATGTTGCTAAGCAGCAACATGAGCAGAATGCAGAGATACATTGACCGAGTGCGAAGCGAAATTCCTGATTTATTAACAATGAAATGAGCAGTTTTGAGGAGGATCCACCGATAGCAAGCCATACGAAAACGAAATCCACCGTTGACAGATCTGCTGGACTAAGCATCGATTGTGGGACGAAACGGACCGCGATGACGGGCAACCAGGAGAGAATGAAAGCAATGAGCACGAAGAAGGAAATCGCGAAATTGTGGTCCATTTCCAGCAGCAAACGTTGATTATCTTCAAGCTGCAATTACCTTTATTATCACAACGTGAATTCAAAAGAAGGCAATAACACTTTGCAGAATTATCATTGAAGAACTGACGATATTCGCATGACGTTTGCATTACAACTGAAATTCTTCAACGACAGTTTCGGGCAAAATTCGATCTGAATATGTCATTGCAGTATGGCGATATTCGAATATTCTTTTGCATTCCAATATGCTTCACAAAAGATGTTGGCAGAAAACTTTAATGCATCTTTCGTCAAAATGGATCATTTCTGAATGCCAAACCGTCTTTCTAATTTCTCTAGAATAACTTGCACAACAATTTTCATCTCAAAATTTGGGCTGAAGTAGCATCAACCTAACACAGTGACGTAAAAGCACACAATATGCAGCTTGCAGGCTACGCTGAAAGGAGGAAATGACCTTGCCAAGAAAACTTTTCGACTCAATGTTCCTAAATCAATCAGCTCTTTATAGTATGTATGCATATTTCCTTCAAGAATCTCCTCCAAAATATGGTCGGACGAAAAACTTTTTGAAAGTTTGGATCTTAGATGTGAATCATTTAGCACTGCTCTCTTGAATTCACTTTACACGATATTCATCCTACTGCTTGTAGCAATTAATCGTCTAGCATGAAACACCAGTAAATATCAGTAAACAGTAAAAGCGACGTAATTTTAAATTCTAGAAGATTAATTGCAACAGTATTGAGCGAAAAAAATTTTTAATTCTTAATCTCCAGTTCCTGGAAGTATTTTATTCAGCTATTTTATATTGGTTTTCTTCAAATCTTCCACCTGAAGAAGAAGAAATAAAAAAACACCACTAAATGCTAGGCTTTCAGCAGATAACTGCATTATTTTCAAATATTTGCATCAGGAAGATGGCATCACCGGTAATGCTCAGCCATCCATGTGTTAAACAGTGGTAATTGTATGCTTCAGAAAGAGCATGCAATTCGCAAGGATGAAAAATATTGAATTAAGCAAAATACTAACCGCATGTGAATTCCGCAGAGCCCAGAAAATTGAACAATAAGTGAATAATATACTGCATGTAGAAGGTACTAGAATAAGTGAGGCTAATGTTACACTATAAGCCGTCGTTGCCGACCAGTCAAGCAGGCACAGTTCAGCTGCATGATAATAGGAGACCTGAGAGGACATAAATATAACACTTCGTTATATGAGACATGCGATCGGATAATAATTTTCATTTTTCAATTTTAGAATTTTATTTGTAAAGCATCTCACTTCTATCTTTTAATGCTGCTTTCCGAGGCATATTTTATTATATATTAAAATGTAACATTAAATACAGTGCCTTATTATCGAATGGTTACTACAATTTATTGTGGTTATTCAAGACTTTTTTTGTAATGTATAGGTCAGTTAAAAATTACAAAATATGAAGAGGGAGAGAGAGAGAACTACGAGAAGTAATCAGCGTGACACCTCAAAATAAAAAGTGATACCTTCATGCGAGCAACAATAATAGGCAACGAAAAGAGTATAGTGCTACTCCACGTGAATGCAATCCAACATTTACACCTGGTTATCGTTTGTTCTGCCTCGTATCTGAGCAGATTACAAGATTAAACAATAAATTTAGCGTAAACAGTAAAGGAACATATAGCAACATCTCCGGGCAGCTATTTAAGCTTTTGATGATTTTTAGATTCCACAAAACACGGGCAATAAGACTCAGCAGTCTAATTTGTGAAAGAAAGTGAGCGAAATGAAAGTTCTAGCTAGCAACGTAGATAACAGAATCTCTTTCTTCTCCCTGCCCGAGCACTATCTCAAATAGACGATGCTATCTAGCAGATTTGGAAGACAGAAACAATCAGCTTACCTTTGAGGTTTCATCAAAGCAGCATATCGGTCGATACCAATCCATGCAAGAGTATAAGTAGTATTAGCAAATAGAACTATTTCTAAATATACCGAGCACTTGCAAACCAATGAATTATCACCCATAAATTGCCAATCTGGTGCTAAGGCACTGTACATACTAGTAGGTATTATTGTCACTGAACATAGCAGATCTGCTGCCGACAAAGAAACCTGAAAAAACTGATTAAATCTCAATATATACGGAAGTTAAAATAAAAGTGAGTCAACAATAAAAGTGCTCTACTTTCCATCATAACCCTTTTTTTCAGCAATTTAATTTCACATAAGTCTCTTCGTTGCTAATAGTATTCAATAGGTGGATTTTGAAAATAAAATCGATGAATTTTGAATTTTAATTAATGAAGGTACGTTATAGAGGGAGATAAGGGAAGACGCACTGCACATAAAACTTTGCTATTATGTGAATAAGGCTTTTAAAAGATAGATAAGATACAAATTGCAACTAGCGTGAAATGCAAATTCATCTTGCAAAATGAAATTTGATTTTAGTTTTATCATATAAAAATAACTCCTGTCCATTCAAGCAATTAGCAAGTCATTGCTTGAAAGATGCACCGAGTAGCCGAGAGTGGCCATTCAGAAAAATGGAAATGATAATGCCAACAAACCATGTAATAACCGATAACATCACGCAGTGCATCGTTACACAGCGTTATCGTTATAGAAACAACTGCGGAAAACATTAACAGTAAGCCGACGGAAAGTATCACCGCTGCACGTGCTAATGCTTCCGTTGTTAGCGCTGAAGGATCAACCACTGCCAGCATTTCACACCTTTATATAAACATTGTTACTCGCTTGTTTTGGCTACATAGACAACTTCATTCACAGGTAATTAACTTAATGACACGATTTAAATACACATTTCCATATGCACTGCCATCTGAGAAAGGAAGAGCAGGGAGCTAGTTGGTCTGCCTGAATTGTGATCTCGCACCTACTACAAAGCAAGCACGAAATCTCGCAGCACTTCTTATTGCCAACAATTTTTAATTATCAATAATTAATTAATTCAGAAGAAGAAGAGTGAACAATATAGCATAGAAAACGGGGCACTTGAGAAAATATACGTCACTGAAGTTATTAGAGCAACATTACTATAGCGAGCTGCCTTGAACCAACTTCAAATAGTCTAGAATCACATAAATTATTTATAATAGCTAATAACTAAATAACTTTGCATGTACGAAGTAGAAAATTAATTGATTTTCTTCGCTTTCACAACGCTTCTTTCTTTTCTACTTCTTCTCCCAACTGCCTACACAATTCATCGTTTGATTATAATAAAATGATAACGCAGCAATTGCAAAAGAGCGATGCATTAAAAAAAACTGCCAACCGGGATTTTGTGTGATAAATTGATGATACTAAATTGCACATAACTGTTAACGCACGAAGGGTTCGATTTTCTACCATTATAGCTCTATCTTCATCATTTTATTATCAGTCATCTTGTGTGCCTGCTCAATTTAAGATTTTAAAAAACTTTGAAAAATTGATGAAGGTTGAATTTTTGCCAGCTATAGTGTAAGCTTAGACTTTGGCTTCCTCTAATAAGTTACATATGAAAAAATCAATTTATTGTTTCTAAAAGCTTTACCGTAAAGCTGTTGTCAACACATAACGTCATAACTGCTCCAATTCATTAATGCATCTTCTCAAGAAGGCTTTATTAATGATGAAAGGCTTAGTTCCATTAAGACAATAATAATCTGACAATTCAAGAAAAGCTTCCCTTTTTGAATACTTGATAGAAATTCACTTTGCTACGTGCATGCTCCCTTTTTAAATTTCACGAAACCTATATTACGCTATTCCCAGACTCATTTCACCACACATTTTCCGCTCTCACTCATACCTCCTCCTTGAACCTTCTACAGCCTGTTTAATCACAGTTATAATTATCCTTAAAGGTAGAAAGGGAGAAGGCAAAACATGCTTATGAACATCATTTCATCACAACAATTCTCATTTCTAAAATTTATAACCCATCCCTGAAGAGAGAATTCAACTTTTTTTTTTTGTATTTGCAACATTTGGAAGAAATTTCAACAAGAAGCAGTTCTTGTTCAGTTCATCAGATACGAGCTGGAAGTGAATCCAGGAAGACTTCCTGATCACAGAAACTAGAATGGAATAGACATAATGACAGGAATGATGCATTCTTAATAAGTTGTTCAGGAATGATATAAGCCTGTCTGCTAATGCTCGCGTCATTGCAAGCCCAAGATTTGTAGTTTCCCCAATAGAGAGTTAAATGATGAGTGGGTGAACATGAATATGAGAAGACAGCCATCGAAAGAAATAATAAGTAACTTAGTTTGCTCGGAAAACGTATTCCTAGTTGCAAAGCATAAAAGGGATCATCAGTGCTGTGAAAAAAGTCATTGCTTATTGTAGTCATTACTATCATCAACTGTTATTTTGGACAAACCACATAAGTTTCACCACGAGAATTCCCGAATTTCGGAACTCGATCCAAGAATTAGCAATCAGAAAGTTGATTACTGAGCACTAATTATATTAAATATTACCTATCTTTTTCATTATCCACTTTAAATCATTAGTATTGTTGTTAAGATCTTTAGTAGTTCTGACTGAAATCATAGGTATGACTCATTTACTTCTATTCATTTGCTATCTTAATTTGAATTCCTTAGCAACAGCACTAATGCGCTGTTAAGAAATCCAAATTAAGACGTAGAAGTGAATAAGGCATAGTTATCTTTTCTGTTGCAACTATTTATTTCCTCATTGACTTCACTCCTTTTCCCTTCTCTAAATCCAAAATCAGCACTCCACCCAACCAGATAAGTCATATTGATAAATAAATGAAAAAACATGTTAATGCCTTTTGTTAAAAGGCAAATGAGTAAAAATGAAATTGAAAAGTGATATAAGTAAAAACACCGACAATTGGATTATAATGAGTGGTCAGAAAACGATAGACAGCATCAACCTAAGTTATTGAATAATCTAAAAATCATTGCTATACGAATAGAAAAATGAAAGTTCACAGATTTATTTCCCAAAATTTTCGATCATCACAGTAAAATAAAAACAGCAAGCGTATCCGATCATCTACCCTTGAAGTATTTGATCTTAACTACATTCATAGAATTTTTCAAAAATGATCCTTCTCCGTTTTAAATTTCCATTGTCGAAAATTCCTGCACAACATAATCGTAAAATTACAGATGCTTATATAATAAAAAAAAAGATCAAATAGTTTTTAGGTGTAAGCCTATATTTTTTCTGTTTTTAACTTACGCATGCAAAAAATTTCTGCAATTGAATCCTTTGGATCAGAAATTGCTCAATGTGAAAGTCTTGTCCACCTAGCGAGATGGAATTATTTAAACCTAGAAGTGCCCAAAAATCCTTTGCTTGGGAAATGTTTAGAAGAGCACTAAGATCTAATAGTTCTGGCTGCATTAAGCGTTTGCTTGATAATTAGTAATCAGTCAAAAGATTTTTATTTAAGATGCTATCCTGAAGTCCTATTTTATAAGAATCATGCTGACAGTAGTCGAATAAGAGCTCGCTCTACTTCTTGGGAGCGTAATATCATTAAGTTTCAGTGGTCGAATAAGACTTATCTAAGCTAGTGAATTAAGAATAGCAAATGTAGCGGTGCTTTGCTGCTAATATTCAAAGTTGAGAGAAGCGACCGCGGGGAAAAAAGTCGGATGAGAGATTTTGACCGCTATCGCCGGGGTGGTAGAACTGTGGCGCAGCACATTACTACTACTGCGTAATAGTGACGAATTGCTGAGCGAACTGTTGTATGCCAAAACTCTAATAGATGGGAAAATGCTTAGAATAGATGTAGGGTAAGAACCCGAAAGAAAACCGGACAGTGAAACGGGAAACAAAATTTCCTAAGCACAAGTTTAGACCATTTGGCTTAGACTCTTCTACCGCTGACTGGCGTTGTTGATGCTGTTCCTCCTCTTTGCAAATCAATAGGGTAGTCTAACTCTTCCAGAGCAAGCCCAACATATAAAAAGTAGTGCTGAGAGCCAATTCCTTTCATTATTACATCTCTACTACAAGTAAAACTATTGATTTAGGAAAGAGGCAAGAGCTAACCAGGTGGCTAATAAATAACCATAGTATTCAGGACATGCATGGATATATGTTAGCTTATACGCAATGAAATCAATGTGTTCTGACTTGCTCCATTTTTTACATTTACCATGAACAGCACTACTACATTTTCAGAGGAAACTAAGCTTTTCTAACATTTTTGGAAATAAACCAAGCACGCGACTCACTAGAACGTTGTAATTTTAGCATAAATGGGCTTCAACTTTCTCGCAGTAGTCAAAGCCCTCACAAATTAATAATTTTCAAGAAACAATTAAAAATTTCACGTCACGAAGAGTAATAGTGCCAGCACTGCGGGAAATACAACATAACAACTCAATCAAATTTTGATAAAACCACTTCGGGAAGGCTAACATCCATGTTCATATATAATTCTACATTGGTTAAAAATGCAACTGCATGAAACCGTATTCAAAAAACCCTCATTTTGAAAATATTTTCAACTTTCATCGTTATAAAAGCAGCATTTTTTTGTATTGATTTGATATTTCCTCAGGATACTTATTATACCACGTTTTGTGCCTTTAAATTTCCTCCCACATTGTATAGCATTTGTGATCTGGTCAGTGACCGATACAAGGCAGTATTACCTCCATAGAACAGTTACCACAAAATACTGAGTCCTCCCTATATTACATTCTAATTTTTTCCTCTCCATTCCTTTCTGTCTTCTTGCAGGCAAATGATACGCAGGCCTGTAATTTGGCAATTAACGTGTAGTAGTTGCAAATATACAATTTATTTCAAATTCAAACGCTCTAATTTACAAGCAACTGATATAATTTTTTCAATTTCTTCAATCAATCTGGTTAACATCCCACAATCCATCAAGAAAATTTTCTCATCCTCCATGGATGTAGAAGTCTCAACAGCATTATCGGTTGTCCAGTTACCACCACCATCACCAGTGCCAACACGAAGCCAAAATTGAAGCATTACATCCGGCGCACGCAGCAACGTCATCCGGCCAATCTGTGTATTTTCCTATCTCTTTTTTTATCATGAAAATTATGAGATCAAGAATTAACGCTTTGAAATGTCTAACAGAATCGCCGTCTGCTATGGCTTTTAAGGCAACCGTAGAGAATGAAACCACAAACTCATAAAGGAAAGATCAAGAATGACTATACGAGACACATAAACATGATCTCCTGATACTGACACTGAGGCTGGAATTTAAATTCGGAGTATCCAATAATATTTACCTGAAGAACTCCTCTACATTTTTATAAGTCATCTCTATACTACCTCCTCTTATGATCAGTTCGCGCTATTTACAAAATGAAAAAACCTTAAAAAGTCCAAATAAGGAATTTATTTCGCAAATTTAATAGTCAGTCACTAGTGAACTAACACACTCAACCAACTTTTCTGGTATATTTAAAAAACCAGTAACTGAAATTCTGCCCACATTTTAGTCCTCCCTTTTCTCATCAATTTCCGTGCACCTAATAAATCTACTATGGGGCAAAAATATCCATTTTTATTACTGCTTTATAAATAGTATCCATTAAAAAAGCCATTTCAACCTTCTCGGGGAAATCAAGATTAAATCTGTATTCCTGTCAGGAAATCAAGTACCACAAAAAAAATTATTCTGATTTTTCGCTTTAACTTAATTTAGTTAGCTAGAACAATTCTCGACTGAATTGTTGAAATGGCAGATACTGACACATACTTCAAAAATGATGTGGAAAGTTAATTTATTTAGTCGTTGGCGAAAAAAAGCATCTAGAACTAGAGTATAAACCTATAATACGGATGTAGCGACACTAAAGTCATCCGTAGCAAACAGAATTTCTTAAAAAATTTAAACTATTCAAAGACAAGTTGCAGCATATATTCTTAACAGCTTACGTGACGTCTCTTATTTCCTA
Source organism: Litomosoides sigmodontis (assembly GCA_963070105.1). NCBI lineage: Eukaryota > Metazoa > Nematoda > Chromadorea > Rhabditida > Onchocercidae > Litomosoides > Litomosoides sigmodontis. The sequence continues at coordinate 5,503,743 of OY718807.1, read as the reverse complement.
TTTAAACTAAGAGCTAAAAAGTATTCATCTCCAAAACATTTTTAATAGCCTTTAAACCAGTAGAGCACCATTCCGTTTTAATTTTCAAAATTAAATGAATCCTAAGAGGCAGTTCAATTAGCACAATTATTTTTGAAATCTGTGCACTCCATAAAAAATGTAAGTACGACTGGAACCAAAATCTTGTTTCGCCGATTAGTAGTAAGCAGCAATAGTTATTTAAATATTTCTCACTTAAGAGCAACAATTAAGAAAATGTACAATGTTTGTATTAAAAAAATCATCTGAACCCAGGAACTAAAAATAGAAAAACTATTACACATGTAATGCTTTCGACCTCATCAAAATTTCCTACTGAAGTAATCATCCCAACACTCCCGCCAAGGTTACACGCATATTTCTAAATTTCAAATATGCTCCCATTCATCTGCTTCGCGTGGACAGCGCATTCTATTCAAACACTACATGGAAACCCAACAATAACCTCACAAAGATAAGTACCAATGCCGAAAAGTTATAAGCAGCCTAATACATTCAATTACTTTAAAGGACAAATACGTCAAAAATTTTTAGTCTTTATTTTTTGAACTTGCCATTTTTATTCCACTGGATATAATTAATGACGAGCAAATTCATATAACAGACTATGAAATATATTGAGATGTTAATATTTTTGAAATGTCATTGGAGAAAATATATCTCTACAGAATTATTCAAGTATAACACCGATTTAACGAGGAATAATATGTGGTAATGTTTTTCGATATTAACAATTTATTATAGTACAACTGTATTACAACTTACCGTAATCTGTAGGCGGCACTGAAGAGATCGAAATGGCGAATACTTAGATAGAGCATTCGCAGTGATACGTTTACAATATTGATCAGTATTAATAAAATTGATGACTGCTTTTACAAATTCGTCATTGAAAGAATCCCGTGATAACATGTCCTTGAGATTAGATTCAGCGTCCTAAAGGTGGAAAAGCTTTGCAACTTTTTATATAATTTAAAAAAATTTAAAACAATTGCTACTATCAAGTAAAGTTTATGAATTGCGACAAAGCAGATAGATATCCACCTCCCATGCTCTGCAACTGAAAATGCACACAGTTTTTACGTTTAACAAAAAAATTTGATTTCATTAGGTCTAATCACTAAATGCAAGGAACAAATGAAACTCGCTAACCTTGTTCTTACTTACATAATCACGCAATCTTACAAGAGAATTGAAACAGCGCCAGAGATCAGTTGAAGGCATATTAACACGAACTAAAATTCATAACTTGAGTAAGAAAATGCAAAATTCTTCCCCACTGTAATCGTTTCAACAATACCATATTTTAAATACAAAAACAGGAACTCCTCCTCCTTACTTGTTTATCATTTTACATCATTTCTGCTTATCAGTTTGCATCATGCCTTTTATTGAACAAAAAAATGTTGCTAGAAATAATACCTCCTGAAAGCTCACACACTGCTACGCAAAATTTTACAGTTATTTGCGAAAGAACAACAGACCTGCGAGAGAGTCAACGTAACTGGCAAGCAGTCGCTTTTTGTTGAACGACTCAATTTCATTGATTATAGCGTCACACACTGCAATGTCAGTAAGGATGAGCTGTGTTAATTTCAATTTAACACACTGAAATCTTTAGCTCATTATGCCTGAAGCGACCAAGAATCCAGTCACTGACTGTATAGTGCAATTCATTTTCGCCTGATTAATGTCACATACAAAACTTTCAGTTATTCACTGTGCACAGCACAGACAACAATAATGAAGCTCTCATACAGTTTCATAATACAACTTTGGGAAGTTTTCTCAGAATTCAAGGTAAAGATTTATTGATTCTCAGAGACTAACAAAACGGAAAACCGTTCCCTGCCGGCACAGTAATTTGATACAATCAGTACAAAATGGATAATTTAACATTGTGATCAAATCAGCCAATTCCCCCCCCCCCCCCCCCATACTTCAATCGTACGAGAAAAACACACTTACCCCGTGATGGTTCTGAAGCGTGGAGCAGTACGCGCAGCGGGGACACCAAGTTATCTAGGCACCCCTCAAGCTCGTCGCCCCCTCCCGACATTTGCGAGCACTCGCACTAAACTATAAACAAAGTTGTCGTCCATATTGTCCAAGACACCATGAAAATTACCATCTCACAGATAGCGTTACGAACACGTTGCCCCACCGCCCTTTCTTTACCGAATTCAGGATCCGACACGCAGTACACTTTCCCCTTTATGGAGAGTATTAAAGCCAGCTGAAGTTGTCTTTACTTTTCATTTCATGTATCCTAGCTTTACCCTGCTGCATTACTTGCATTGGCGGATAAGGTTTTGCTTGTCAGTTGACTACTGAAATAATTTATCCGGATGATTCTTCTGGCTTTCATTGATAAAATAGTAAAGCAAATTTTTAAAATACCTGGAAAATGTTTCATAAATCTTCATTTTTTACTCCGTAAATAATATCAGACGATGAACCTTTACCAAAAGGTAGATTACATTGGTTTACAGATGGCTAGTTTCAACACATCATTTATCAGCAAAATAACAATAGCAATTGGAAATCCAGCCTTAAAGCATTCTTCTTATACTGCCAGTGTTTTCTTTCGCTATTTATAACTCATCGTGTTTAATTAGTTTATGAAGTTCGATGTCGAAGTATAAGTCGGCTTTGCCGGGTATTGATGGCTTTCTACCCTCGACACCGTACCCTTAAAAGAGATATAGATAAGTGTGCAAAGAGGACAAGTGTTCTCAAATTAAGTCCCTAAATTTGATTAAAATGATAAAATTAAAATGCTCACCCAACTTCCATGGAATGACCACTCTCCGTCTCTCACCTTCGCACATACCGTTCATTGCTCGATCCATGCCTTCGATCACCTGAAAGTGTATGATCAACAACTGTCGTTGCCTTAATAACTTTTCTATGAAAGTACAAGACTGACAGCCTTTTTACATTTAACATATCGTGTTTCTGAGGAGTTAGCAAGTCTTGCACCAATCCGAAGGAAAAGTTGTTAAATATATTTTTATCGGAAGGATCATATTTTTCCCAAAATAGCTGTAAAATGAAATACCTCGCCATTTCCAAGTGTGAAGATGAATGGCGCATTTCGGCTAAAGCTTGAATCAACAAATGTTCCATCGAAATGATCCAAGTGAAGCGTGTAGTGCTGATGAATTTTGTCACCTTTCACCGCTTTACGACACTCCTTCTCATCAATTTTATGTGTCACCTTCAAATATTCCATCTATCAACTTCATTTTCATCATGATTACTGCTTCTTATACGTAAACTAAGGAAGTGAAAAAATTTTTCTTTACAAAAAAGTATCACTTCTTATTTGTTTGAAAATGAATGACATGTTTGGATTAAAATTTAAAGTTGCAACATTTCAATTTTATTAATAAATAAATTCATGCCTCAATTTTTAAACCATCTTCGTCGGTCCACGAATCGCCGGGCACCGGTCTAAACAGATCTACAAGTTGTACTGTATAGTACAGTGTTTGTCCACCTTTTATATTATCTCTATCACGGCCACCATCACCAAAACCTAAATGCGCCGGAATGACCACTTTCCTCTTTTCACCGATGCACATACCGGTCATAGCACGGTCCATGCCACTGATAACTTGATTTTTACCAAGTGTAAACGTGTACCTGAAAGTTGTCGAACTCTGAACAACATGATGAACTTAAAGACATATTCGGAGAGGAACAATTTATTCTAACGAAGACTCGATCTTTTTTTTTCGTCGATCTTTTTCTAAGCTAACTTACAAGTGTACAGAACCTAAGATCCGGAATGGAACAAAGGTTTGCCAATTAAAAATTTGTGACTTGACTGGCTTAAAATTTTTAGATTAGTTTTAATTTGCTCAAATCGATTAAGCTAACCAATCGCTTATTGCGCGTGATTCGATTTTCAAATAGCTAAAATCTCATGATTTTAATTTTTTTCGATTTGATAGAAATAAATTTTTGCAACAAAAATGCATCCCAGCTGAATTAACAACACTTTCCAGACGACCTTACGGTTTCTTGCCGAAATTTGATCCTATTGTTTGCCCATCTTTGTCGGATAATTTGTAAAACTGTTCAACAACATCACCTGGTTGGCTCTTCATTTTGCATTTTTCTGGTTTGATTGGTTTTATTATCTTAATCTGAAAATCACTTTAACATCACATTGATCTAAACTAAGACAATGCGGAAAACTGGAATTGCAGTGTAAGATGCAACTGACAAACCTCTAATCCATCATCTTCTTTCCAGCTCAGCTTCTCTTCGTTCTCACCAAATACGAAGGCGAAATATATTATTGTTGCGCTCACAATGAGAACAGATTTGTTGTAATGCATTACTCAAAAGCTGGTTTTCAATAAAACAAAATGATTTTCCAGGAATTTGTGAAATAGAAGAAAAGTTTCAAGTTCAATTCGATCGATAAGTGAAACGAACGATGATTTTAATAGTTCGTTGCAGCAGCTGATGGTGCGGTATTATTCAATAATTGTAACTTGAAAAAGGGAAATGTTAATTCTCTAAACTAAGTCTGCGATGCGAGAAATGTAACTTCTGCAAAATGCAACTTCCTTGCAATATCACTCTAAGCTTCATCAGTTAGCTAACTTAACGCTGTTCATGCCAAATGATATCAATTTAACAATAATTCAAAATAAGCGAAATTGAAAGTAGCTAAATTGTAATTCTGTTGTAATTTAAAACTTACAAAATTCTACACAACCACCAAAACTATTGCGAAAAGTATCACAGATCTGTTAGGGACAAATGCATTTCTGGAAGTATTTTAAAAAAGGAAATAAAAGTAAAAAGAGGTGGAAAATGCGCCGATTCTTGTTAAGAAATTTGCGCAACTGACGAAGGCACTTCTTAGGGAAAAGATGGGGAAGGAATGGGAAGGAAGAGAGGGAGGCGGCCGATATTTAAACTGGTCAAAGGTGGCAAAATAAGAAAAGCAATAATAGTGGTAGTTCATACTACCAAATATCAACCATTACGAAGGCTTAGCATTTAAGGCAGACGACGATGAACTAAATCTATCCATTCTATTTCAATGCACACTTTCCGCCCACTGAACTAAATGATCCAATCACGTCTTCAACAATTTTAAAAACTTCTCCAACAAGTATGTCTCGGTGACAAATGAAGTGTTGCAGTTTTAAAAGAAGCGTAATAGAGAGAGAGAGGCAGACAGACAGACAGGGAGAGAAAGAGAGAGGGTAAAGACTTTGCAATTTTACACGATTGGAAGGAAAGGTTAGCAAAATTGATGAGAACTGGCGGCTGCCGTCATTGGGCGATACATACGACGCCGTCTGTACTGCAAGCAGATGGATGTGATGTGATGTGATCAGCGCTGATGTATATCGGATTTCTGTAATCATTCACTTCTTGATGGTTAGGGTTCTCATTCATTTAATATTAAAAAAAAGTCTAATTTAAATTCCACCAATTAATTCCTTCCTCGTTCGAAGAGGTAGTTGTTCATTGTGTTTAAATGGTTACAATTTACAAAACGTGTGAAGTTCTCACAAACCTAGCGGTGTTGGTGTTGTTGAATCGTTGCGAAGAATATGAAAAAACAGAGATTTCCAATCGTCCAAGTGCGAAAACTCTCCTACTCTTTGCTATCTTTCTTTTTTCGCTATCACTGCTTCCAAAATTTTTCTATCAAAAAGATTTCTTCGACAATTGAAATTCTGACCAATTGCGACTACTAGCTGCTTCCGATCGATATCATTAGTGCTTCTGCAGCCAGCAGTAAATTACATTACTGCACTTTCCGCGTAACATTACGCAAAACACTGACGTGAACTTTCCATTGATATTGCTGCTACTGCAAGAAGTGATTGAGATGATACAGTTTGTAAGCATTTAGTGCAAGTGTGCAATGTTTGTTGTGTGTCATTTCTAAATTGATAAGGAAACGTGCGCGCATTCGTCGACTGAAAGCGGCTCAAATGTAGGAGCAGTGGTAGCGCCCCCGTTGTTTGTGGTCTGATAAGAGTTTGCTTGATAACTCACTTCAGGAAGTCGCTTTCATTGATCCGTGCGGAAGCCAATGGAAGAAATTGATGGAAAAAGTTTTAGAGAGAAAAATATTTCGGAGCAATTCCAACAAAAATACCATCGTTTAACTGAAATCGATATGACATACACACGCACAGTTTTAGTTCGTAATTAATTTCTTTGTAACTAAAAATTGAACGTTGTAAACGCGGTATCTGTGTGTGTCAGTGTCTGTCTGTCTGTGTGTGTGTGTTTGTTTGTGAAATACAGAATTGAAATTCGGATGCTCATTCCTCACACAAACCGGTATTTTGCTGATTTATTGAGGGCACAGAAGGACAACGTCGGACGATAAAGTCGACGACCGCAAAAGATGACTGGCTTCAATAGCTTCAATTTTAGCACATTTTTCTCAACTGTACACTTAGATAGGCATTGTCACACGCTACGCTCTTTTAAAATTTAAAACTTTTCTCAGCGAATCAGTTCCGGACGTTATCTGGAAATTTGAAGTGCTAAGATTGCAACTATGGCAATTACTTTTTTTTCTCTTTTTCGTTTTGGACATTTTTTCTAAAACGGAAGTTAATGCTTAATATAACTTCTGAATACGCCAATTTGTAAGTTAATATTGTAAATTGTTCACGCAGCATCAATTTCTTCCTAAACTAATCAGAAGGATCGCTGACGGTATAGAACAAAGTTCACAGATCGCTTACTTATTTTCTAAAACAGACAGTTCATACTTTCAGGTCGATTGCTTCCACTGCTAAAATGACAAAGACTGATTAATTAGAGCATTCGAAAAGACAGTTGAACTTTTTGACCTTTTTTAACCGGCACGTTCTACTATATTACACTCAGCCATCACTGATTAAATTTCATTTTCATTGTATTTTCAAACGAAAATTCAATTCTTTTTTAAATGCATTAAGGATAATTTCTAGCAAAGCACCTGCTCTGTCACTTCTCCCATCTTATCATCTGTGATCAGCTAACACAGTTCCTTTATCCCACGTGTTTTAGCTCATATCCTAATTTATGCTTCAAAATTAGCAGCTCGAGTTAGCGCATTCCTTGAAAATTTCTAGGAGAAGCAGGTACATGCCTGTATGTTTTTGGTATGTGGCGGTATGTTGCATAGTTGTCAGATGCGCTCATTCGATCAGAACAGCATCAATTGCAATCGATGAAAATACAAAATTGGTAATATTTGGCATGAGACATGGCAACTCTCATCCGGAAACGTTTTTGAACGAGAATTTACGAAGTTGGGGTTTTGAAGGGGTCAGTGAGTTGACGCAGGTAGGGCTATTCATCCCTTATGATATACGTATGCCTTTCTTGCTATGTAAATTCAGTCAACAAATTCCATTATATTTTTAATAACTTAATTATACTTATGAATTACCCATGTAGTACTTTCCACCAGTAGTGAGTTATTATAACTCCTTGATCAGTTCGTGTAACCAACTTCATTGGTACGAAAATCTACAATCTCAAAATGCTTCCTAAAAAAATTCACCATGTCTGCGTCCCAGCAATTAATTTTCACTAATTAAACTTTGCCTTCTTCTAAATAATTTTTATCATTACAGTTTGGGAAACGTGAAGGATTTGGTTTTGGCAAAGAGCTCCGTGAATTCGTCGGTCCACTAGTTGGTAATAATTATGTGCGACATGAGGTAGCCTTCTACACCTCTAGCGCAAATCGTTGTCAGATGACGCTACAGGTGCAAGACAAGTCTAGTATTGTTTTTATCATCCAAGAGGGAGAGGGAGAGAGAGAGAAAGAGGAAGAGAGAGAAGTTACCTAGAAGTCTCGGTAGCAACGACAGCAGTATATTTGCCGCACCTAAATGGATTAATTTTTGAATGTTGTAGTGCAAACAGCTAAAAGAATAATGAACGAACCGTTCCACACATACACTTATAGTTTAACTATAACTTATCGTTTAGATCGTTATGGCAGGTTTCTATCCACCTGACACGTTTGCGGAGTGGAATCACGCCCTGGAATGGTCGCCAGTACCGTACACCATCGATGATCCAATGTTACAAATGTATTCCGTTCCAAATTGCAGTATCACTCATCAAGGTGATATTATCATTGATGGGTTCCCAATTCCATTTCTGCAAGTTATAACAGAGCATTGCATCCTCTCTGTTCCTCTTACAGTTCATTTTAGATTGGATCAACAGATTGATCCATGAGTTGAAAATAGAGAACGGTAGTTATTAACATTCATTTCCACTAACATTTTTCAAGCTTTTTTACGTCATCATTTTGGCGAACTTTTGCGTGAAAAACTATGGATAGGATATTGTCTCATTATTAATCGTTCTTTTCAAGAATTTAATTTCACTTTAATAAACATACTTATTTAGCTTGGGAACCAATCGTTCATGATAACTTGCCCAAATTAGCACAACTTATCACTTCAAATGCGCAATTATTAAAATACATAGCGCTTCATACAGGATGGAATGAGTCAGTCAAAAGCGCTTCTAATCTAGCTGATAACATCTTGCAAATGGTCTGTTCTTTTATCAATTTACAGATGTACCGCATCCTTTTGTTTTTGCATACATATTTGGTACCAACAACACTTTTGCTATGTTTACGTGCTTGAGCTGGAGGATTGCAAGTTGCGGAAAAGAGAGATATTCAGGAATTTAATTTATGAAAATTGTCTTTTAGATTCGGAGTTTTCAACAAAATTAGTTATTTTATTTGAATTTTGAATTGTCTGCAAAATTACAAATTATCAAAGAGTGTCGGAGAGTTGTAGGAAAAGTGTTGCTGAAATCGCGAATTTATGCTATTTATTTGTATTTTTCATTTCGATTATTTGAAACGAATTTTTCTGTTTCAGAATTTGTACAATAGAAGTTTACCGGACTGGATTGAACGGCCAACTTTAGGAGAATTTGACAAAAAGTCACTGCAAGAAGCGATAATGATGTTCCAAGGGAAACACTCACTTACCTGCGCCAACTACGAGCCGTGTCGGGATGCTATGGCGGGCACGTGGCTCAACCATATTTTGACCACTCTTCATAGCACTGCGAATGGTCAGCAAACTGAAAAACTCATCGGTTATGTTTCGGCAAGTCTTCATAACATACAAATGACCTATGGATAAAATGGAATTATATAAATTACCTGGTTGACTCCAACCTTTACATACCAAAATCAAGTGGAGAAAGGAGGAGGACGAACCCATTGTTAATTCCAGCCAAACTTAAGTAGTTTTTCATCATTTGAATTAGAAATTAGAACGATTATCTCTTGTAAGCGTTGGTGATGATGACCAGATGATCCCATCAAATCGCAGAGTAATCCATTTCGCATTGAATAAGACAATTAATTCAATCCGCGATCATGGCGTAATCCGTCGGCGTAATGAAAAGGTGGCACTGTCGCGCTTCAAAAAAAGCAGCAATTTTTCAATTATTCAACAATTCCAGTCTTATCAATTTGTCTGAAATTTCGGAAGATCCTTGTGTAGTCTTAAGATAATTTCGATGATTGATAATTGCAAGTTACGGTCAGTTCCATATCGCTGATCATTATCATTAACATTCTCGTGGGATTTTTTCTTCTGACAACGAAGTTTGCTTTCGCTTCCTATGACCTATTTTAAATTCAAATTCTTTTTGAAATGTAATTTGTGGTTATCTCACTTTAAATAGGGTGAACAAGTATTGAACAAATATGTTCTAATAGTAACAAGCTACCATACTTCAAGTACTTTTGAAGTAACCCAACTACATCAGGTACTTCCTAAAGCTCAAGAATTAGTTATAGCGTGCAACGACAAAAGGATATTTGATGGATTGGTCGCTGATGCATTAGCTTGCCGTTAATGACTTATAGTAGTAATGAAGAGATTTTGAATGAGTTTGTTTTTTTCGTTTTCACGAAGTTATTACTTTCTAAAGTACCATACGCTGGAGAGGACTGGTAGCGACGGTAAAAGTAGCGAGTAAAAGAAAAAATGAAGGGACTGATGAATTTTTTGTTAATATTGATGGTAATTAGGGGCAATCAAGCATAACGACTACAATAAGTATTTTTAATTTGCATGTTTCTAAAAGTATTAGTGCTTGTAGCATTTGGAAGTGGTACTGTCAGTGATGAAGTTGTTAAGAACAAATCAAACTTCTCTGGATACGACCGCTGGATTCTTGGTAGAATATCGTGATAAGCCGTATAAATCCATTAGACTGCTATTTCATGAAGCGTTGATCATCGACGGGCACGTCATTCAACAGGTATTAATGGTAGTAGTGGTAGTAATAGCAATAATAGTAGCAAATTGGTGTAGAGAAACTACGGGTCGAAGTTGTTAAAAGAAAAATTTCGGTCTATCCTTATAATTATTACTATTATTACTCAGAAAAGTTAAATTTTCTTGATCGATGATATCCTAAGTGTCCATTCTCAGTTCCATTTTCTACGCTCTTACAAGAGATGCATTACGTTTCGCCGAAAAAGACCGTAACAAATGTAATTGTTCTATTCAATGGTGAAGAAGTTATGGTCGATGTTCTCTTTAGTTTAACAAATTCGACGCATTAAAAAATCTTCAAAACTTAATTAGGCTAAATATGCTGATGAATTGGAAGAATTGGGCGATTCAAATCACTGGATACCATTCGAGTCATTCTATCAACTGGTCAAAGATAAAGCAATTTCGAATTGGGAAGAAGAAGCCTGTGGTCGAGAAGCGCAACAATGTGCAGCATCAGGAAGCGGCAATGTGATATCATCGCAGAGCACTGTCACTGATAGTAGCAATGATGACAGTCCGATTGACCATCGGACCACTTCCACGGCTCCACCTGTCACTTCTATTTTCTTATGCAACATTCTGATACATTTAGCAGCTACCCTGTCGTTCCTTTCATGATAAACTACAGAAGTATGATAGCTTCGTTGTGGCATACTCTATCAGGTCATTTAACGGCGTTGAAGGAGGAGAATTGCATTTATTTCTTGCAAAATGTCTTCTCTTCTTTTCACCTTTCCTCTAGCTTCAATTAAATTTCAAACATTAAATTAATGTACAGTTTTCGCTTAACTGTCAACAATTAACTAAATCTTTTTCACGTCGTCTTCTGGTTAGTTAAAATTAACTTGAAATGAACTAATTTCATCGTTTCATCCTTTTTTAAAGCTTCACTTGTGATTAGACATTGACTCATTGTTAGGTAGTTATTACTGAAATTAAGTGCCTAGGAATAGTCCACGTGATCAAACAAGTTTCAGTGCTAAAACTGTACTTACGTCAGGTGTTTTCTATGCTTTGGGTCGTCGTATTTTTGATTTTGTGATTTTCACTGTGATACTTCATCTTTTAATAAATGGCATGAATTGTACGTTGCAGCTGCAAACATCGCACTCACAGAAATCAGCAACTTTTGAATGTCGCAAATTTCTTTTTGCAGAATGCGAGACACTTCGACGCAGTGCATGAGCATTTTGTCGCATCTTTAGCGAATTATAATTTTCCAATTTACCATAATTTTTTTTGAATTTATTTAAATGTCACACACACACCTTTAGAACAATTGATTTCCTAAGTTGCGATATGATCTGACTAGAAGAGTAAACGTTTTTCATTGTTAAAAGGCACAGAGATGAAAGGACAGATCCGCCGCTTATTGGAAGCAATTGAACAGAAACAGTTCGAAATGTAATTTTATGACAAAGTTTCACATGATCTTGAGATTTGTCTGGAAAATGATGATGAAATGTGAGAAGGTATTTTGTAGGATGCGCCAGTAGCCCACTGACCTGGATAACCTTCCCTTTTCCAACCATCACTGGTGATTGAATGCTGGTGATTTGTGCGCACGACTTTGACATACCAGATGACAGCGGAGCGCAGGGGTCGCGACATCTTTTGCAACCTTTTGACATTAAATAATATCCCCCGTGTTAAATCGAGGGGAACTTGCTAATACAAGAGAAAGTACCTTCTCCATCCTTCCTTCCCATTCCCTTTTCCCAGTCCTTTCTCTCTCTCTCTCTCACTCTAACAAATTTCCAACTCCTTGAATTTTAACTTTAAATCTTATCACTTGATAGTAACGCTCAAAAAATTTTCATATCTTTTTCAAACACTTCTCTTTTGTTACAATTTTGTCAATTGAATAAACATTCAGATGCTTCAGCCATTACCAGTACCGCCATTCATAGGCAAGTTCATCATTTAAATTTTTATACTTCTTTGTTGCTAATATTTATTTCAATTAATACAAAGTGATTAGAGAATGAACAATCAAGAGTACTTAAAACGCCACCCCCACGTATAGAATATTCAGGTAAAGGAAGTAAGTAATAAATTCAACTCAAACAGCGCTTTCTGGACAGGTTTTGAACGTTTGCTGTCTTACTGAAATATATTAAAAACGTGTTATTGCCATTTGAGAATTACTAGAGAATTGAATTATTGTCCGTAAGTTACTCCAGAATTATGAGAATAATAATTCATTTATCAAGGAAAATTGATTTTTTGCTGTGGAGATTAGTGGAAAATCGTAAAGGAAACGTACGATTTCAAACGTCAACCGTCCTCTTTACGATATGAATTTATCAGTAACGGATTGTCGAGCGGTTGGATGTTTTTATTTTCTTTTTTTAAATATTTCTTAATGGAATTTTTTAGTAAAATTCAAAATAAAAGCAAGCTTTGAAATATCTGCTTGATATCAGCTATTTCACTGACACATTCTCCAATTAGCACTCGCTAATCTAGTTCAATGTCACTTAGCAATGCTTAGACAGAAGTGATCAACGAAGCTGAAAATGCATGAATTATTCTATTTCCAAAATCCGTGTAATTCTTCTAAACTTATTCGTCGAGCGAACTGCACTTTTCACTTTCTAATTAATTACTTAGTTCATTTATCAGAACTTAGTATTGGATTCGTACGCCGTTATGATTCAGGCCAATCTGTTATTGCGTATCTTTTCTTATTTCCAATTTTAATTTTTACCTAACGGTACCCGATACGTTCGTAACGGTGGTAGTGGTAAGTGGTGGAACAGGAATCAGGATTAGTACTTTCATGGAAATGAGGTTACATAGAGGTCGGTCAGCATCACTTCTATGAATGGTGGACGAATAGATGGATTCATCCGTCATGTCTGTCCAGTCCAATCTTCTGGACAGCCAACCATCACCGCCACTCCATGGAATCATCCTTCCTACACGTTTTCCGCGTACTTCTTTCTCTGGTATTCCCACGGTTTCCACTTCTTTCAACTGTATCATTTCCACCGCTTCATCACCAATTTACTCATTGCTTAAATTAATTTTCATACCTTTCCAGGGAAGTTATCCTCTCAGTATGTTTATTCTCTCACTTCTCCCTCTTTCTCACTCCCTCTGTGATATCCATTGCTTATTATGATGGAGAAAAATATAACAATTTTGATTTAATTTCAACTTCTGCAAACCATGCAGGAATTGTTTAAAATTGTTTGAAATCATTGTTTTATTTCCTTTTTTGTTTATTTTTTATTTTATTTTCTCTGTTTTATTTCAAGCGGCAATTTGTTCAATTAACTCGCTCAATTTTGTTCACGAAAATTCATATTTTCATTTAAATGAGATGGTATCTGTATTTTTCGCTTCATCCATTGCACTATCGCTTCATTAGAAAGAAATTTGAAAAAAAACTGTAAATTTTAATTCGATCAACATTTTATAATTGGTTTCCCTGATAAATTCTAAGTAATATCTTTAGAATTAGCAAGGATTGAAATGAGCTATATTCTTCCTTTTACTTCCTTTTTTTAGGCCTTTCCATCGAACTGTTCCCCTCACTTCAAAAATCTTACTTTACTTGGCGTTTAATTGGAACATTTAATTTTTGTTGTAATAATTTATCATTTCAATCTGAGATCAGTTGAAGAAATAAGATTGGAAGCAAAAAAAGTACAAAATTAAGGATTCGCGTTTTCATATAATCCCAAAAAGGGTTCACCTCTTTTCAGTTATGGGTGAGGTGCGTAAATAAATAGGTCGTCCACGGTGCCTTCCACAGGGGCACGACACCACCTGACCCGACCCACTTCCCAACATTGCATTATCGCCCTACATCTTTCGGGACGCAACAATTGAAGGGTATCTATTTTTCGAAATGGGTTGCGCATCGAATTTGCGAATCCTCTTCAATAAAGATCTATATGCATATTTTTGAAGACATTCGCTTATTGCCAGATAAAGGATGATGGCCGCTGGTCAGCAGATTTGGGAGGAGTCGTAATGGTAAAGGTAATAGGTCGATAGGACCGGTCGAGGTCGACCAGTTGTTGTCTTCTGCCGATTATATAACCAAATAAATATGTATGTGTACGACCTCAATTTTTTCACACATCCAATTGAATTTTTATTCACACTCTCAGACGCAACATTTCATCCATTATGTTCCTTTTGTCATTGCAATTGAATAAGTCCTGAATAGGTGGACGATTCGGTCTGATCTGATCTGATTGCTTCATTATGTTTACTGAAGGTGACGGACAGCTCCTTGGGACTTCATTCGATGCAGCAACACCTCTTCAAGCTGTGGGTGAGCGATAAATGACCTGACTTGACTTCCTTCTTTCCTCCTAACTCCTCCTCACGTCTGTCATCCGTGAAGGTGGAAGCGGGAAGCGCGGAAGTATGAGTGTTGTAGCGCAAGGAAAACATCGCTTCCCACACATATCCTCTCTATCCAGTGGCGCATTTTTTTGTGGGAAGAGTGTCGGGGTGTTTCACAGCAGAAGATTTATTAAAGAATTCGAAAAACAGAGTAGGAAGGAAGGGATGATGGAAGTGGAGAGAGAGAGAGCTCTCGGAATGTGTTGGTCACCCAATTTCCACGATTGTAGCATGGCTCCACGCATAAATACCCCCACGCCTTCCCTAAATAGGTGTTACGCACCCTATTCTGTGTGCCCCTTCTGACCTCTCCTTTTCCTCTATCCTAATACCCCGCCTCCCATCTCTTGAGCCCAATTGCGCCACATCACGGTCGGCCTACATATATCTTCCCTGTCGCTGTCCTCGGAAGGTCCAGCCAGCCACGACCGGCCGGCCTTTCCTGGTGATGGTGACAACAATGGACAACTCCACCTGTCTCATCATGATACCGCTCCAGATGCCTACTTCTCCACCCTTTCCCCCCGTGAACGAAACGATCGCCTACGGAGGATTGTGTCGGACCACAAAATTATATGCCTACCGTCACTGACAGAATTTCTTTTTTTTGCTTGGAAAATTCATCTAGAGCGTTCATCTTTGTAAAATATGACCCCCAAAACCTTCCTTACGTGTTTAGACGCACTGCACCTGTCCACCTATCTGCCATCCTTCAAAAGTATGCCTCTTCCAATCCTATTGCTTATCAATTTTATTAAAATTCAACTCTACCTCCTCGACTTCATTGGATTTAAATTTTCGCCCAATTTCCCACGCGTCATTTTTAATCCAAACTAAATAGCCGAGTGATACACATAACTATCATATCTAAATCAGTGAAGAAACCGATGTATCCAAATCGGTTAAATTCTAACTTTACATTTCAAATATCGGCTGATATAAGAATACTGCCACTGTTATTCTTTGTCAAAGAATTTCAGCATGTTGATATTGATCTGATTGTAACAAATTATTGATAATGACAAAATCTTAACTGAAACACTGTTATTAAAAATGATTTATATTAAATTAATGAATAGATGAATTAACAATTTTGATTCAATCCAAGAAGACTTAACTGCAACAATTCTTCATAATCAGTAGTGATTAAGAAAAGCGCCTGAAAATTAAAGCCTTTTCGAACAAAGCTTTCTCCATAATTCTAATGCTACGCCCCTCCCTTTGATCACCATATCAGTTAAGTCTCACAAATCCTGTTTGTGTGCATGTCTTCTCATGCGTCACGTTTAAAGTTATTAAATTTAAATATGAAAATTTGGTTTCTAATATGACAGTACTATGACGACGCGCTATCCTTTCCATTGCAAATTCCATCATTTAAAATATTGTTTATCAAAATTTTTGTATCCGACAGGAATGCATTCCCTCAAATGATCCCATAAAGAAGTAAGGAATATTTTTTGGCTTGACGAGTCTATCCTCAAAGATTAGCAGTGTTTTTTTCAACTTGAAAAGAAGAGATACATCGACAACTAATGCTTCTCTCTGATATGCTCAAATTATAGGTTAAGGGAAAGTGGTCAGGTGCTGAGGAGGGAAGAAACGAGAATAGGCCCGTTGAGGAAGTCATGAACACGGAGCCGACGTCAGCATTCCGATCACCTGTCATCACCTCGTCCACATCCGCCAGAGTAGCTCATCCCATTATTGTACATCCTCAACCTATCAAGTAAGTACGGAGTGATTGGTTATCATTTTTATTCCAACACTTTCGACACGTGCATTGCTTTATCTTTTGGAAATGTGGCTGATGAGTATTTCAGGCCTTATTCGCATACAACACCTGCCGATCCCTTCACACTATATACTTACTACTTAACACAAATGGGTCATGGTTTTGATCTGCACCAAATAGCGCAGATCACTCGACCACCCATTCTTCCTAGCTCACATTCGCTGTCGCCAAGCACAGCTTTAATCAGCAATCCGGTTACTCTTACTGCAGCAACAAATCGGATAGGATGGGATCCGGAAACGAGCAAAACAATTCGGAAGGAGCAATGCAGGTTCGCTATATTTCATGTTAATTATATTTTTCCTAAATTATAAAAAGCCATTTCAAATCAATCTCATTGACAAAGTTGATTTTTAGCATCTTTATAGAAACAAAAATAATAATTATCCAATTTAGGAAGTTAATTTTTATCATATTTACGATCAATTAAGTTTACGAACAGTGTGGAAGGCCTTAAATAGTTAGCTTTTTATTCGACCATATGCTAATTCAGAGGCCGTTGCCGCCCATTTCACTCAATGCTTTAAGTAAGAATTAGCATTTTCTTGTTAATCGGTTTAACATATCACTTTAAACTGTTAGCCTTTGGTATTTTTACTCCTAAACTGAATTCAAGCGGTCATCACTCAGACTTAGAATTTGTAATTGAAATGCTAAACAATAACTGAGCTAATTTTGAAAAGGATGATTTATTCTTGAGGAAGAAGTGAGGAAGATGACCTTGGCAAAGCCAAAGAATCTTATATGTCCTTGTACTGTCGCGACAGTGCCTTGGGTTTCCAGATCACCCAACTCAGTCTGTTTTAAAATACGCCGAAAACTTGTTTCAAAAGGGCAGCAAGGACAAAAACACTGAAAGAGAAGAATATACTGGAAGTATTAGGCATCATTTACTGTTGACCTGGAACGGTGGATGATGCTTTGTATTCCAGACATTGTCTAATGCCAAAAACTCCTTCTTTTTACTTTAAAAATTTAAATTTCACAATTTATCAAGCTTGCTTGACATTTTATTGCATAGCTTATTGGTATTTGGCTATTAAAAGTACAAGGAGTTTCCAATGTTTTTTGAGCTGTAGGAGAGTTTCCAAATGGATGCGTCAATTCTAATTCTAATGCTTTTCAAATTTTGTATTAAGTATTTTCGGTACACCTTTAAACACTTATTGTTATCTAATAGCTTTATGATTTTTAATAATTGCAATTTAATTTGCAATTGCAAACTGGAAAATTCATAAACCGATAAATTATAATAAATTTTGATATCAATTAAAGTGCTCAAATTGCATATTCAATTTCTAACCTGCCTTTGAAATCATTATTAACACATACTGCCTAGTTCAAAAATTTCTCATCCACAACAAGTGCATGAATAATTGTGAGAAATAAAAATTAAAAAAAGTTTTAAGCCCTGATTCACCCCAAAGTGTGGAAACATCGTGCTCAAGAACGTCGCAATCCAGCACGTCGCAGAAAGATCGCATAACGACAACGAGGAAAACTGGATCTGATCAAAGTTCCAATAAATTCTCCTGGTTAAGCCATTACAGCGTGGAACCAAACACTACCGTCGTAAGCTCCAATATGAGCAGTCCATCGTTGGCATCAGGTTCACAGCGAAATTTCTTCCCTTATCTGATACGACATCATTACTTACTACTTACTTTACTTTGTTATTTATATTTCTAAAAGAATAAAATATTATTTAATAATTTCAAAACTTTCATGTCTCTCCCGTGGTATTTTTTAAATCAGTCTAATTTACAATGCTGTGTGACGTAATACTAGTATTATTAGCATGCCTGAATATATTATAGTATTAAAGCCAAACCTTTGTTAAGTGTAATTGCTTTTTAAAAAAATTTTGTTAGTTTATTTTTGTCAAAAAATTTTACATTTGTTGATTGTAGAAATTACAGATATTCTGTTTTATAGAAATAATGTTTGATTGTTTAGCTCAGTCAAACGGATCTGAAACGACGTTTACATGGAATGGACGAGCAGATGGACATCGTTCAGGAGAATTTACTGCAGCACTTATGACCGATTACTTAGACGACGATCCATTACTATGCGCTATTTGTGCTGACAAATCATCAGGACTACATTACGGCATTTACACATGTGAAGGGTAAGGCTTCATTTAAGTAAGGCTTTCAAGAAATGTGAGATCTGAGCGAAAAGCTAACAGATTAATTAATAAATGTTAATTATGCGTATGTTAATAAAGTGGAGGCGAATTCGAGTTGTTGTTGAAGGCGTCGTGCATATGTTTAATTTGCAAATTATAAATTTGAAGGATTTTGTTGTTTCAATTTCTAATGACGGCAACTAAATTGCGCTGTTGAATTTGACGTTTCTGATCGAATCACTTCCGTGTGAAAATGTTAAATATTGAAGTTATAAGTAAGACATAATAGGAATATAAAAAGTTATTCACCAAGTAAATTATATTCTTTGTAACCGATCGTACTGTTCAAATTAATTAGTCACACAGCTCCTCCTATAAGCACGAATTTTTTAATGAATTCAGGATGAAATTTTGATAAGCTTCTAGCTTATAGGTTATATAAGTAAGCCTCTATAAGTAATTGAAGCTTTGTCTAAGAGGTATAGGAATTGATCGATGTAAATAATAATGGCAGATGTCCGAAAAATTGCCAGATGTTGCTGCTTGATCACTATGATCATGTGTGACAGTTATTTGATTCCATCTCATAAATTGGATTAAGAAGTCGTTCATTAAGGACTTCTTGTTTTAACTTACAACATCAATAAGTAATTAGTCGTGGCGTTAATTGGTGATGGCGGTGAGGCTAATTTATCTAAAAAAAAGAAGCGTGCGTGTCTTAATTGAAATAGAGTATCAGATCAGATTTTTTGTTATGACGAAATTTCTTCTCTCTTTCTCTCTTTTCCACCCTTTTTTTTTGAGGCCATCACCTTAAAAACAGAATTTTTTTGTGTGTGCGCCAAGGTTGATAAGATGGAAGTTCATAGAGCGATAAAACTAGATGTTTGTTCACTCTTTCAGGCGACGCGGTCTGAATTAAGGTCAGTTAAATATAGGCACATACTGCCGAATTTCTTCATTTCACTGCCACGAGTGGCTCTCACCACTCAAACACAACCCCAAAACATGCATATTTCCGATTTAAGCAAAAAATTTTTGAAAATTCAACAAGGGAATTAATTTCCATCCTGGCACTTCCTGTTTTAAGAATTTGTAATTTAGCTAACTGTAACTTACGGCAAACCTTTTCGTAGGTCTGGAAACATTTCGTTGAAGTACTTTATTGTGCCAATAAATAAAATGAATTAATAGTCAGATCTCTATAGGTATGAGAACATTCTTTCAATGAACACACACACACACACACACACACTTCTTCACACAAATGCTTCATTAATAAGCTGCTACATTTCATCAAAGGTTTTGTTCTTAATTTATAAAATACTACACTTCCATAATGTGTCGTGAATACTCTTCTCATCATATGGCTGTGCATCAGCTCATACATCGTCCTCTTTTCGCCCCCGCACGCCTGCCTTCTATCAGTGAAAGATGCAAGGATACGTGTGGGAGAAGTGTTGTACGATATCAGAAATAGTGCGTGCTGCGAGCGATTTGGAGGTAGAACGTGAACTGTCTTGCATTCTGTTAGTCCCTTCTAACTTAGTTTTGAGAAGCTAGGCGAGTTAGAAAACGAACAATTCGGTAACTCTACCGACAAGGTTCGCTCACGTAACATACTAATACGACTAATTGGATAAAAGCACTTTAGGATACAGCCAGAAATGTAAATGGCTAGTAAGAAATAATTTAAAAAAATGTTAGAGTGAGTGAAGAAGAAAGAGTTCAGTACTTTGCAGTTGAACAAAATAAGCTATGGTTGACGGCTTATGTAAGTGAAAGGGGTAAAGCTGAGTGAGATTGTTTAAAGCTTGCTAATTAGCTATTGTAAATTTCATTTTCCCTATTACTGAGGAAGTAATCCACCACATTGCGGTAATCCATCTATTTTAATCCATTAAGGAATAACTGCTGAGAAATACTTCCTTGCAATTGCTATGTTTACAGTTCGAAATTGTATTTCAAATTATTTGCAAATGCAACATGATGCTCTTCTCAGGAGGTTCATCAAAGGTTGGGAATTAGGTGAATGTGTGAAATAAAAATAAATAAACTTAAACGACTGCTTATGCATTGGTATTATATTTGATGCCTTTAGATAACCTCTTAAAACGCAGTTTGATGTTGACCCATTTTATCGGAATCATTTCATTTCCTCTTTTTAAAAATGCCCTATAAAACCGGTCATCACGACATCTCACTTCGTACCATTCCTTATTTTTTGTATCGGTACTCACTACTACTCAAACAGTTGACATTTGCATTCAGCGTTCTCTCTCTAACACCTTGCAAAGAATCATTACAAAAATTTATAGTTAACGCATAATTTTCTTAAATTTAAATTACTATTTCAAAGTAAGAGATTGAATTATTTGCTTAAGAATAACTAAGGTAAAAATAACATTGTTTATTCGCAGTATGTTTACTTAAATGTCAGCTTGAAAACGTATTTACAAATAACTTTTCCTTTTCTTCTTTTCATTTTCACGGCAGATGGGACAAGGAAAGATTTGGTTCCGAAATTACTTCAAGAGGTGAAGTAAACTTGGCTTTCAGGTGCAAGGGTTTCTTCAAGAGAACGGTGCAGAACAAACGTGTCTACACATGCGTTAGTGGTACCGGTAGCTGCCCAATGACCAAGGAACAGAGGAATCGATGTCAGTTTTGTCGATTTCAGAAATGTCTACAACAGGGTATGGTTCTTGAAGGTTAGCACTTCCTGTGTTTTATCATTTCAATTCGAATAATGCAGTTCGTTGAATACTTATTGTAACGATGAACTGGTAGAAGAAAAACAAATCCATCACTTCTTTAGATACCTCAAAGGAAGAAACAGTGATAATAATAATAATTAGAAGTTATTTGAAGCGGTACGAGAAGACCGAATGCCAGGTGGTCGAAACGGAAGTGCTATATACAATCTTTATAAATTGAAATACAAGAAGACAAGGCGTTTACAAGCGTTGTGCGAAAGTATCTTACGAGAAAACGCGTCACTTTGCGGAACGCCGTTAGGTGCTTCCGGAACTATTTCAAGAGAGACTCCTCCAGAACAACGAACAATGAGGCGTATACTGCTGCAGAGTCCGCCGTTGAATACATCAGCGCCCGATGTGCAGCCTTGCATCGAACCTCTTAACTTGTCGGCCAAGGAATGTGCTAACAGAAGTGAAGAAGTACCGCCGACCGGTGGCTGTAGTAGTAGAGTAACCTTCAGCAGATCTCCTCTCCCTACTCATAACAAGAATCTCATACAGGTAGCAGTTGAATTTTTAACTTTTTTATTTCAATTCCAACACCATTCTAGTAGCATTTACGTTTCGGCTAATTATCAGATGGAAATGACATGCTAACAACTGTGTCTGACTTTTATCAGTTATTTTCTTTCGGTGCTATTTGCATAGGTCGAACATAAGAAAGCATAGCTCTAATTTGAAAAACTATTACTGTCATCCTAATTTACTCTCATTTAATTTCATCTTACGGTAAAAAAATTAGTTCAACGACTTCCACATGAAGATTTTCTTGCAAGATGCAATTCGCCAGTGAATTTTAATTAACTCAGTCCTCGCTATGTTAGTCTCACATTCAAAGGAACTGCAACCTTTTGCATTTTACAGCTAGAAATCTGTGATAGGGAAGAAACGGATTTCACTTAGCGTCGAATTAATCTCTCCCTCGCACACACACACACACACACACACACACACACACACACACACACACACACACACACACACACACACACACACACACACACACATTCCCTGGTTAAACGTGTCTCATGAAAACAACTGTTCATAATTAAAAATAGAAGAATGATTCGTCGTCCTTATTGCTTATCCGAACTTTATTTGTTTTATGGGTGGCGATAATTCTTGAGACTTTTTCGGACTCATTTCGCCGCCACTACATTTATTTTTTTTTTAAATGAGTGAATTAATCACAGAAAATCTCACAACGACATTTTCAGCATCATAATTAATAGTGCCTTTGATAATCCCTGAACCTGACAATTGAGACTTACCGTCAACTACTAAGTTAATATAGAAGGCGGTGCGTCTGTGTGTGAAGTACTAATTCATTCCGACAATCAGTTAACCGTTAATGTAATGTAAGAAGTCGATCACAAGGACATCTTATCATTTCCTTAACTGTAAAGTGCTGAAATGACACTGTCGCTTATCTGTCCGATTTCCAACCAGCCGTTCTATTCTAATTTCAATTTCCATTTCACTCCTTCTGCAATAGCTGTACTGAAGTACTTCACGTACAGACAAGCAAGAGAGCGTAATGATAACTGAAAATCAGTGATAATGCAACAGAATTGATATCCTAGCCGCTGCGCTTACAGTTCTGTTTTAGCTTGTCACACTGCGTTACCATTCTCATTCCTATCATTTAATTATTTTAAACTGCCGTGATCTCTTCTATTCAATATATCTGAATGCAAAATGTTTGCTCCCAACACTTCCTTAGGGATGCGAAAGAATGAAATTAGCAATTAATTCATACGTCGAATTGTACAGCTTTATCTCAAATGAAGTAATTAGTTCAATTATTCTACCAAAGCAATTGCCAGGCATGTAAGCACTTTCCGCTTCCGTTCGAATTTGTGAGTTTAAACAAAGAAAGAAGAAAAGAGAAAACTAAATTTTTTGGCAGTAATTATTTGGATGCTCTTTATTGCTTCTATTCTATTCTTTCCGGAATTTTCAATTCACACACATGCACTTCAACTAAAATTCCCCAGTTTGCTTAGCGTTGACCGTTTTTGCAGATTTCATTAGCCTTTTTTCCTTGAGAACCAAAAAAAATTCTTTTTTAGGAATTGATTGAAATAGATCATATCGAAAAATTAATCAATCTGAAAGGTTTGCGAATCGTACACCAATTTGGACCACATAGTGACGATCTAACAATTCCCGCATATCAGCGGTTGTCAAGGATCGGTGACGAAATCGTCGAACAATTGGTAGAGTGGACGAAGATGCTACCGTTTTACCATGAATTACCTGTTGAAGTACATACGCATTTGCTGACCCAACGGTGGGCTGAACTGGTCGGTGTCGTTTCAGTTCATCTCGCTTACTAAACATGCTATACATTTACAATTATTTTGTTTTAATAATATTCTAAATTCAGATCATATAATTTAGGTATTGCTGTCGGCTTGCTTTTATGCTGCTTCAACACGATCGTCCGGTCAAGATAGCTTACCGGTTAGTTCGACAACCACCGACGATAGCGAAGAAGTATCCTTCGTCGATTCCTCCGTCAACCTGCAGTTGCTGCAGAAACGATTGTGTGCTGTGATGGGAAAGCATATACCATTTGAGCATGTCAACAAGTTTGTTTGCGTTTGTAGAATTGAAAATTAAAAAATTTTCACTGGCGAATTCTATGATGGACGCAGACTGTAGAATTTGATCGATGCAAGACTGGCACGAATTTGGTGCAAAACCAAATTTAGTTAGACATTTTGCTATTTTTGACATAACAATGATGGCTGCTAATTATCTGAACAGTAATTGCTGTCTTTTTAATTTCTCTTTACGCTACATTTCAGGGAGGCCTCACCTTTGGTGGAAAAGTTCACAGCTTTATTGCATTCATTCAGTCGCTTAAAAATTACCTTAGAAGCTTACGTTTGCCTGAAGGCTATCACTCTGTTACACTACACACCTCACACTTGTGGTCTGTTACATTTGAATGATTCAAATTTCATTAAATTTTAATTTTGTTGTTGTGGTTTCTGGAAATTTATTTCTCATTAAAAGTAAGACGAGAAGGATAACGGTTACTTATTACAATTAAATCCATGAAAATTTGTTGTAATAGCAGTAGCAGTAGAATTATTATTCGGTAGGAAAGGCGTTATGGCACTTTTTCCTCTCGACACATCAGTTGTTACAGTTACAGGTAAGAGATTAGCTGCTGCTATGCGAAATGAAATTGCCCTGACCTGACAGTTTGTTTGTTCTTTAGATGAAATGACCATTGATGTGAGGAAGTCAATGGTTCGGAGTGTGTATGTCCGGAAGGTATCGATAATACAGGATCAGTTTGTGAAAGCGTTGCAGATACATCTCAGTCAGCACGAAAATGGCGCACGGCTAACTGACATCCTAACGTGGTCCGTTTTTACTGCTTTGATCACAAGCGCTTCCAACGTTCACAACACTAGGCGATAATTATAAACGCTTAAAGGTCATTGCAGGTTGCCAATGCTGCATTCTGCTTCATCTGTACTGTTGCACAGCAAAATGTTCTACGTCCCTTTCCTCATTTGCAAAAATCCGCAACGAATTAACGGTATTAGCCGTGACGTGGAGGTTCGAACGGTATTGTCACCGTTATCATATCGTACTTTTTCCACCCTTACCGATGACGAGGAGGAAGTAAATGCTACAAGTAGCTGTTAAATACCTATTTTTCGATAGATTAGGTTAAAAATCTGCGCATAAATCATGCAGCGAAGGCAATCTTTCATAACTGAAAAGATGCGGAAAATCGCGATCGTCACGTTTCCCACGGTGTTGATAGATTATGAAGTAATTATTTAATTATTGTATTCTAATTTCATAAAAAAAAACTTTTTCATTTTATGAATTAATTAATTCGTCGTGTAGCCTTAGCGAGTCGCTCGTTATCTTTTCTAAAATTTGAATCACTCAATTGTATGAAGTGCAATAATACTGCCTCACGTTTTGTTCATATTGTCATTTTTGTCCAGCTGTACTTCAATGCCCAGAAAGTCTTTCATAAACGGTCCAAGCCCAGTTCATCTCTCATCAGTTCTCTCTCTCTCTTTAATTTTCCAACTTTATGAGATTTAAATCATTACTTGTATGCATTGTAGTGTAGGTTTAATCCTTCGTAGTAATATTAAGCTAGTCTTTCTTTCATATAGAATCCCTAGAAAAGCATAATGTCATAGAAGACGGCAAGGATCTAACAATGTCCTGTGCAAGCTTTTCATGAGTCTAAGCTGCAAAAATACTAGGCCTATTTAAATAGACTAAGCTAAGAGCAATAGAGATTCGTTCTACCCATTATAGCCTTGGATTGAGACGATTCTTTCTCACTTTGCATAATATGGGCTGTCGTTTTCACTCTTTTATTCAAAATTCATGAATTTTAGACCAATAATATTGTCATTGTTTTTGTTTTATAACCAAAAAATGCTATAAACATTTGATGTTTGATTTGCCTATTTTTGAGAAGTATATGTTTCGTAGAATTTGCAAAACGTTTTGTCTAATTTCTGATAGTGCTAATATGTGTAGTGTATGAATTCGTTTTTATATGCATATGCTTTTTTAATTGAATTGAAGATTTCTTTTCATAAGTTAAAAAATTATCGGATATTATTTCCGATTTTTTCCATTACCGTATGAGAACAGTTGTTTGTAGTGCTTTGGAGAATTAGAAAGTAGTTTGCAATGTTTTTTTCCCATATTTTTAGTTCCTGTACCTCTTAAGTCTGTACCCGGTTTCACTGTGTATATTTTTAGTTCCCTTGAAATTTGCAAACATTTCAAAAAGGCTTCATTGAAAGCGATATTTGCTTCTGTTGCAGAAGCTTTTCTCAGAAGTCTTTCTTTCGTTCACTTGTCTTTCCATCATTGGTAATCAAAAAATAAGGAAAAGCAATCGAAGTCGCTATTGTTTGCTATGTTTAATAAAGTATTGATTGATTTAAATTTAATTTTTTACACTTTTCTAAGACATAAAAAAGGTTAGTTTAACAATGAATTGCTTGCTGCTAGTCACTTTTGCTTTTCAACAATTCCTATTGAATGAGTTTGGGGAAATCTGACAAGTAATGATTGAGAAAAATTTTGTTGCTGATAAGTTTAATAATTGAGTTTTGCCTCAACACTTCGCCTTGTGAAAAGCGAAGCAAATACACAGATGGCCAGGTGTAGGTAGCACTTTGCTCTCACAAAACTATTTATTTTAATCGGTAAGTGATAACACAACTTATCTGCAATAGTTATATTGTGGTCAATCAAATGACCGCAATATAACTATTGCAGATAAGTTATTTTCTTGGGGCTGCGTAGATTTGGAATTAAATTCTCATTTCCGCTACTGCAATGCACTCTACCAATCTAAAATATTTACTTGCAACTAGTGAGACAATACGTTTATGTTTAGCCGAACCAGCAGGAAATAGAAATGAAATTTGAAGGAAAGAAACATCTAAGCCGTGAAGGGTTTTTAAGCATTTCTCATATGATGTCTTCAAATCAACTTGCTCATTTCAAGAGTTCATATCTAAGGTGAGACTGAAAAATGAGTTTCACACAAACGACCTGCTCCATATTTGCGTGCTTAAATTCATCCAAGGAATGGGAATTTGGAAGTTTTGTGCGAGAATTCGATAGATACTAAATTTACCATTTCATGTAATTCATTCCATTCGAACTGGTTGTTTATATGAATTATCATCGGATAGCCGTATGCCTTTCCGTGTTCTGAATAGAGCTCCACGTAAAGCATCTGTTGCAGTAAATAGTGCCACGCACAACTGAAATATCACTGAACGATATCTACAAGCTTACGATGAGGAAAGACTAATTAGCAGTAAATACTGCCAGAACATTGACAACAAATGAACAGAAGTATGGATTTGGATAAAGCAGACACATAATTATACTTTAAGGTGATAGTAATTCTTTTTTCTTGGAAAGTAAAAGCTCTGTAGTTGAGGGGGAAAAGATTTAAATGAAACTCGCACATGAGATTCCATGAGCTGCATTCATTTGCACAGAATGAGATGAGAAGTTACCTGTGCTAGCAATAATGAAAATTTTTTACACACAAAAAGCAAAGCAAAATAACTTGGAAGTATATTTAATTAAGCAAACATTGGTCGACCATACACTTTAACTTAATTTCTTCTTATTTTAAATGCTTCGAAATTATTTCAATTCGATTTTCCAAGTGCAAATCTGCCTACTTACAACTAAACTATAAAAATAGTCCAAATACATTTAAATGGAGCGGACACGTCTTATTTGCTATCATTTTTGCGAGCGAGTGGTTGGAAATTACTTCAAAAATCTGCAATTTTTTTTCCGTCGCAAGTTCTGCTATAGTACGTATGCTTTGAAAAAAATTACAGCTTTTTCATTGTTGTTTTTTTGTTAGCAATAATCCTGAATTTCCTTCCTTTAAATTAATTAGCATCTTTTTTAAGCGCTTGTTGCTGATTTTTGCCGAAGCGATGTATTCCAAATTACTTAAAACGTTGAATTCATCATCAATAAAATTAGAAAAAACATTTATTTAACTGTCACTAACGGCGTGTGCAAAAGATTTTATAGACTGTGACGGGTGAGTGTGAGAAGAGAGAAATGTCTGCTTTTGTTTAAGCTTAGATTAGGCTCTGTGGATTGAGCTTAACGGTATCGCTTCCACAAGAATGCTTTGCAACGAAAAGACTCATTAGATGAAGCGTTCCGCAAGTGAAGTTAATTCTCCGTTCTTTCGATCATTACAGCTACTACTTTAGGGTTTTGTTCATCTTTCAAGCAACGATTTCAAATTCACTGAACTACCCGGTGGAGAATGTTCACAGCCGCCATCTGTGCTTGCTGCTACCTTATCAGTTCTATCACTGCCATATCGCACCTATTCGTCTTTACCATCAAATATTGAAAATTTTCCTGTCGAAGAGATTTTTGGAATGCAAAAAGCGAGGAAGGAGGAGATTTGCAGAAGGAAAGAGAAGCTTTTCCCCTCTTCTCTTTTTCTTTTTTTTGCTCAGTGAAGTATTGAAATGACAAATGCAATGAAAATTTTGGTACGAGCCGAAATCCGTCATCACACCTGCGCCTGTACAGTATTGCTGTTGGTAAGCACTTATAACATAAGCAATCATTGCAGATGCCTGCAACAGTCCTACGTCTTCAACTAGTTCTTCCCGACGATCATCGCTACTCTTCGACACTCACCAACCTTTTCGTGAAGAGATCTGTCATGTCATCAAGTTACTTACTCGTTACTCTGTTAGCACTCTTCTCTCCTGTTCTCGATGCAAAGTTAGCTAACTCGCTCCGTGTTGTTGTAGGGTAAAGTTAAGTGGAAGACAAGTATTAGCAAGCTTCGCATAACACTAGCTTGTTCTAGAAGCTACCAGCAAAAGCATATATTTTCAGTTTGCACCTTACTGCTTTCAATTCACTGACTACCGAAAACGCAGAAGCATTATGGAGGCTCGTTTTACTGCTACTCTAATTGTGAGAATTATATTGATAGCATTATCCTGTCACTATCGGAGCTAGGTAAAGACCTAGGAGTTAGAATATTTTCTTTCACTCAATTAATTTTTTTATTATGCTAGTTAGCTATTTTGTTAAAAATTCAATCATCTTTCATTATAAAAGCTTTTTCAGCATCTTCGGAGATCATATCATTTCAAGGTATTATTATAAAATCTGTTCCTTAACCTTAACCTAGCTCAAAACGTGACATACTGCTAGGCCTCCCCTCCGTTTGGCTATACTCCAATTTCAGCGCACTCCCCTCAACATCTTATCTTCACCTAACTTCGTATGGTTAATTATTTCAAGGCCGTGCCGTTACTTCGTACTTTCCTCTCTCTTTCGTCACGACATTTCACGCTGTTCTTAACGTCAGCTACTCTTTCCGGAAGCACACCGTAACCGCACAGTAACCAGCATTTCATAAGACAATGAGCAAAAGGAAGTTAAAAACTGCAAGTTAAAATAGAACAGTATATTCGAGATATGGTAAATATTCTTCGGTTCAATGAAACTGCTAAATGCACGTTTGATTTAGGACAACAGAAGAGAGGAACATAAGCCGATGAAACAAAAATGGAATTTGGAACAACTACGAGCTGGTGACACCTTTTTGTCGATGCAAGCTGCCACAAACAAATATGATTCGCAAAAAGGTATGACTGCGCCCGGTATGCCACGATGGAACATAACGAAGGACAAGCATCTCGGGTTTCAATTTCTCTTTTTAAATATTTGGAAAATTATATATTGATCCTCATAAATTTTATACTTTGCGCAGATCAATGCAACAATTGTATCATAAAATAGACAAACTTCTTAACTGAAAGAAATACGGTAAATACTTTCTGTATTACAAAAGTTAGAAAAAAGTTCACGAACTTTAAGTTTCTGATATGAAGTGATAAATCGATTGAGTGATTTTCAACTTGAATTAACAGATCGCATGCTTATTTATTAGAAATGAATGGTTAGTGAATGGCGGAGAAGTTTAGGTTCATAAGTCCCGATCGAAAAAGTGAGGAAGTACTAAGAGCGCAGTATGGGAGCAATCAGTATGCATCACAGAAAGGCATAATTTCATCATATTTTTAATTTCACAATTTATAATTAAAATTTCTTTGAGCATAATGCCAATAATTTCATGAAATTATTTATCAGCTTGATTTGGATTATTTCTTGGTTTCTATGTTGTAAAACTCTCCATTTTCCTGTGATATGTACTTAAAATCAATTTAATTTAAGCTTACGTAATTAATTAACAATAAAAGCTATCGTAGTCCAAATTTCAGGCTTAACACCAATTGGTGCATCAAGAAATCAAGTGTTAAAAGTGGAATACAAAAAAGACTGGCCGATAATAGTTGATAAACAGAGTGAAAATTTCATATCTAAGCAGTCTGGTGATTATGGAATGGCTACGCAATCCGGAGAGGTCATTTTGTTAAATTTTTGGTTCCATGAACAAATTAATGTAAGTTTCTCTAAATTAAATCATTGAAATTTTTAGCGCTCGATGGGTTCTCATCGTAATCAGGTACCACTTATTAGGGGACGTTTACCGAGAGATCGACGTACGCATGGTATATTATGTTACCAATATGGTACCAATATATTTGCTTCTCAACAAGGTATGAATGCACCACCTGGTATTGGTGCAGTACGACAAGTTACGATGGAAATTGAAGGACTTGGTTTTACGTTGGTTTTACAGATTGCATTCCATTCTGCAGTTAAAAGGATTAGGATTAGCCAACTAATTGAGTAGTTTTTTTTTTCCACAGGGAGGATGGTTTACGAAAGGGTACTGCATTCACGCCGTGGTACTCGGGACAAAATAAATTTGCCAATCAATCAGGTACTGGTGGTTTTTTGAAAGTTCGTGATGTACTACCAAATTCAAAGGTATTTTTTATTTTAAATTTTAGGTGGGATTCTCTGTAGCTGCAATTATGTTAAGGCTACCTATGCATCAACACAATACATTAAAGTATACAATCGTGCAGTAAGCATAAAAATGATATTAGTGAATCGAATCACTCATTTGTGATTTTGGATTTTGCTGCAATGATTATTATGAAGACGAAATAGCTGCATTATTCATAAAAATAGTCTGCAACTATTGCAATGAATGATTGATACAGGAGCTTCTGAAGCAGTGTTTTAGGGCGGTAAGGAAATTGATGAGGCGTTGAAAATTAAATCGGAGGGTATCGTACCACTTCAGGCTGGCACCAACAAACTTGCATCTCAAAAAGGCATGACGTGTTTTGGGACACGACGAAATGTGTTGCTAAAACAGGGCTGGAAGAAAGAATGGTTCGCAATTTTTCTACTAAAACCAATAAATTAATTGCATTTGCTTGTTCATACTTGAAAATTGAGTTCGACTAAGTTTTCTTTAGCTTTACTTCAATTTGATAAATGTCAGGATTGGAGAGTATGAGCAGGCGCTGCGTGACTTTGAGGAAACTCGACCGCCTGGTTCAGCGCCTGCCACTGATTCACTTGGATATTGCAAGAAGAAATTCAAGGGAAGGAGAGCAGTTAGAATTATATTTGAATATTCTTGAAATTTCAAATTATTATTGGAGTATCGGTTATATTTTTAAAAGCATAATATGCAGTGTTGACAAAAGTCTTACTGTCCTGTTCAGTACCAATTAGTTAGTAGTAGAAGTGCTGGAAGTGGATGGCCAGTTTGAACAAAATTATCTCTAATTCTTCTGGGTCTTGAGGATTTACAATTAACCCAATACTTTTTCAGTGCATTCAGCAAGTAAACGTAATGATGCAAAATAAGGACTGTAATTGTATTGTTTACAATATAATCCCAGTCCCTATTTTAGAAACGGAATAACGTTATGTTTAAAGTCTTATAGAAATTTAAATTTTCAAACAACGATACTTAAAAGAAAAAGGCTTGAATAGCAATCATCTCGCACTGCCTTTTAGTAATAATGACTAACTTGTGAAACAATCGCAGCAAAAACAATTGCAGTAATTGTCATATGTAAAACTTCAAGACAACCTGTTATGGCCTTTTCGGCGTTATTTATTCATTCAAATAGACAGTTCCTAGCAGAAGCGGAGGAGAAGCTTTAAGAAACTTGCTAGAACAGCGATATCGACCGCTCTAAGGTTCTTTAGTGTAGGTGAGGAAAAAGTAATGACTATTACGATCAGAGTAGTGAAGTGCTGGATCATGAAACTTTCAGATGGAAAGAATCGAAAATGAGGAGGAAGTGAAAGAGAGGAAAAATAGTGTGGAAAAAGAGAAGGTTATTTTTGACAGTTTGCTTTACTTTAGAATTGTACTGAATAAGATGATATATTAGAAGTCACAGAGAAGTGGATAATAATTTTTATTATAGATGGAGAAAATATCAGTCAAAGATGAGGAGGAGGAAAAGAAGGATGACGGAGATGACGAGGAGGAGGACGAGGAGGTGGAAGCGGAGGGAGAAGATGAAGAGGAAGAGGGAGATGAGGAGGAAGGTGAAGAAGAGGAAGACGGAGAAGATGAAGAGGAAGAAGATGAAGACGAATAACTTGTATTAATGCTTTTCTTTAACATTTATATATTTTATCACGCGTGTGGAACCATGCTGGAGGTGTCATCTTTAAAATCGGCAAATACCAGCTCGTGCACCCACTCTCCGTTTCAGTGTCCCTACTTTCCAGTGTTCTGTTATGCTCATGTGGGAAGTAATAAAATTCCTTTCAACTATAATCTTGTGTTTTCTGTCACCTCAACTGTTTATTCTGCTTCATTTCATTCCCCACTGTTTCTGGACATGTCTTAGTTTCACAACGTAACGCGGGCAGACACTCCATGATAAAACCATGTCACTGGCAGAATATAAGTCCGGCTGACTTTTCTTTGGTTGCTGCCTTTGTAAAACCGGTAAAAAACCGTTAAGCCTTTACTTCATAACTATGGAAAATAAATACAGTGTTCACAACCTCTTCTCACATGATACCTAATAAATTTATTCTGAATTTGTAGCCATATAAACCGACTCTCCCAATTGTACACACTCGTGATTGGGAATTTTGGTAACTAAGTTGTATAAATGCCAGTAGTTTGCCGCACAAGCTTGTTACAGCCATGCACAATCAGCGTGCGAACTCGATCGCCCACAAACGGATTTAAGAAAGCTTCCTATGGTTAATCTATAATATATGCACTATGCTCCTTCTAAATTCATGACTATAAAAAGACCCCAAATTATAAGTTATACCTCGGAAAACGTCGGGAACGCATATATAACAAAAAGATATTAACTGAAATGTCTTCATAGACAGGTCGACCATTATATGTATGGCCGTAGATATCTAGATAACCTCAAAAACTAATTCGTGTGTCTGGAACACTTGTGTGAAAGGATGAAAAACATTTTACTCTTTTCGGTTAACAAACAATTTGAAAATAACGAAGCAAGATAAGTTATGCTTTTACGGCATATTTCCTCATTGGAAACTTGCGGAGCTTGGCTAACTGCTTTTTGGTCTTCAAATTCGATTCGTACTTAGTCAGCGCTCGACGCATCGCTCGTGTTTTCTTTGGTCGAAGATCCAGTGGTTTAAAATGCTTTCCCTTAAATTTCAAAACCCCACTTGGAACTACACATTTTGCGATTACATTACATCAGATATTTTAATACTAATAAAGTTGAAAGCTTACATTCTATTTCATGCTACGTCATTCGTAATTACTTTAGTCTTAATGCTTGCAATTTTGAGATTTTATGATCAAAAAGGGAAATCAGTCTATATATTCAAAAAATTCTGCAAGCACGAGAATCGCTGTTGTAGTGAATAATTCAATACAGATAGATCTGCGGGTTTGGCAATTAATGTCTTTACAAACATATTAGGTGAAAAAACCACAACGACTCATCAAAGCCCTCATCTCCACGTCTCTCATCGATAAAAGAGTGATAACTATGGGAATTAATGCTCTGGAAAGTCTTCTTACTAAATAAATCAGTACAATCCACAATCAAAAAAAATCAACTAATGACCTCTACTACGATATGAATGTGTCAGTGTATGGCTCATAAAAATAAGCTTTTACAAGAATAAAAAGAGCATATAAAACAACCTTGTAGAACTTCCTCAATTCCTGCTTCTGTGTTTGATTGATGACTGTCAAAATTCGAGCGATGTTCTTGCGGACTGTACGAATCTTCGAAAGTTTAGAAGCACCTCCACCTACTACTTTTGATACCTGCAATAATGGAAGAATGCAAAATGTGTGTTGGAACAATGAACACAAAAGTGATGGTTTCTAGAATAATCCGACTAATCGCTCAAAAAACTAGAGTACGTCTTGAATTAGCCTATCATGATCAGGATCGAAATCAAAAAACGAACCTGAAGTGAAGCAAGCTCCGTCTTCTGTTCATCAAGCTGTTTCGTTAGCTCGTCTTTCTTTTTTCCCCTTAAATCGCGAGCCTTAACTTTGGTCATCTTGCTGAAAACAAATGCTCCCAACATTTACAAATTAGAAATTAAACTATAAAGTATTCAAACACTAACAGAACGATTTATGGATGCACCAATAACGGGAACGGTCTAAATGTACCTAGATTTTCTATCGTGATACATCCCTCACCTACGTGCATCAGAAATCCTCTCCAGTAATCTCTGACAGTGTTCTTATTAGTAATTCTGAGTAGAAATTATTACGAAACGAGAACTCAACTTCAGGAAACGCAGAGAGAAACCCTAACCATTCAAGCTCTCATCCCCTCCATCCCCCCATCCCCCCGCCGCGTGCTATCTTGAACAAATCCTCGCCAACCCTTCACGACCTAATAAAGAGCAAACCAACGACGTGGTGCAACGAAATGAAAATTTCGTCCTACGAGCTGCAGGCAAAATCAGAAAGCAACTGTTTAGTTTTCCTGAACTGTTGTCAGTCGGTTAACGTCATCATATTTTGGTACTCGACTACTTGTTTAGGGAAGATGACGCAAGTGAGGAATGAAGACGATGATGCTAATAATTTACGGTTAACAGATCAAGCCAATGTTGAACCCGAAAATTTGCCCAACGAGTTATTGGAATCAGATCATGTTGTTCAAGCAGAGTGCTTACCTGAAGCTTGCGCTAGAGAAGGTTGGATTTGCATAGTGATAATTAATCAATGTTTCTCTTTAAAAGCAAAAAATTGTGAATTTCAACTTTTTAAAGGTTGTAAATTTTTCTTACACCGAACACAATTCTGTATGTTGCGTTCGTCTTTTCCATCGCAGTTTCAGCAATTTTATCTGCCCCTTCAGCTTTTTACAGTATGTGTAGTTCTTCTCTATCATAGGGTTTCGTGCAGAGTTCAGATAAATAATTGTGTTTTGACATGAGAAATGACTTATGCAGCTTCATATGTGAGAAATATATGCCACAATTGGATATGTGAAGAACATACGTCAGTTTTTTTTATTGTAAATAAAACGCATCTTCTGTCGCAGCTGAAAACCTTATTGTAAGGTTGCTACATCCTTAGCTTTTTAGCGTAAAACTTGCTTTCGTTTAATTTAAATTTGAGTGATTTTACTAACACTTGTTTTCAACAGCTTATTATACTTTGCGTTCCAGATCGTTTAGGCAAGATTATGCATAAATTTTGATAGTATCTTACTGGTAACATTAATAATTGAACTTTAGAGGGCAGAATTACTAACAGTGCACGCGTTGTTGTTGGCAATGACTGTGAATCTATCGACATCAACGAAGAGGTTTTTTTGCTATTTTAATTGGACTATGTATTCACACATAACGGTTAAAAATTGATAAGCATCAATTTCCTACTAAATCATTTTCTGCGTTGAGAATTCCTTTATCTCTTAAATTTCTAAATCCAAAAACTTTTACACATGATATTCGGTAATTGTTTGATTCCTTCTTTATTCTTCGTTGTTAGATCTGCGTTAACTACATTTTCTGTTGTACTTTGCAATTTTTTAACATTAAAACTTATCATTTTAGATATACTCACGTCTGTGTCCTTATTTACTAATCGTTTTCTGAAATTAAACCGAAAACTTGTCGTTTTGAAACCTAAAGTGTTAATAAATGTATCATTATAATGTTTTAGAATGCAAAAAATGGTAACAAGACGAATCGGCATAAGCGGAAAATGCGCAATGTTTCTAGAGAGACGGAAACCATTTCAAGAATAACTCAAGTTCGTTTGCTAATGCCTTGATCTTTGATCGAAAAAAGTATAATCCGCAGAAGAGTTTGAAACAGTTGGGTGCATAATTTATATTAATGCACAGCAAAAATGAGAATTGATAAAAATCAAAGACGATTGAATTGATGTCGCAAATTCTGTTTATTTTTCAACTAGCAAATAATATGCTATCGATTTATGCGCTGCAGCGAATTCCAATAATAGCCTGTCAATTTTCATATTAGCAATAATTTTTTAGGAGAAATCGCAGAGTAATGATAGTGGCAGTGGTGAAAATCAAAAGGAACAGGCAGTGGATAGTGATGAGAAAAGTGGTGCTTCAGGAAGTAGTAGCGATGATTGCATTGAGAGCAGTGACGAGGAGAAAGAAGAAGAGGAGAGTAATGATGAAGAATACGTGGTGGAAAAAGTTCTCGATAAAAGGTATAATCGACGGAAGAAAAGAATCGAGTATTTGATCAAATGGGCAGGATATGACGATGAAAGTGAAAATACGTGGGAAGCTGCAGAAAATTGTGTAAATTCTCTAATTTTATTATTTATTTTTTCATACATTTGCAGCTGCAAGTAAGGTCACTCATTACATTTTCTTGCTTAAATTTACTCATACCACATTGCTGTTAATACAGCAACATACTAGAAGATTTTTATTAATCCGAGAACTTAAACATTCGCCTGAGTTACAGTCACAAAAAAAGGACATAACCGTGGGACAAGTTACTGGTGAAAACTTTAAAGACGTGATTTTTGACAGGACTTTTTATGGAGCAAAAATATTTAAGAAATGTGCTCCTGATGCAATCCGTGAATATGAGGAAAGTCAGAAGAAAAGTGAGAAGAAATATCTGTTGCGAAGTAGAACAATAACAGAGGTTACTTTTGTTTGTATGCTACTTATTTTGTTTATTTCTCGTCTCCTTTCTTCAACGTTTGATAACTACGAATCTTCAGGAAAGTGTTTCAAGTGATGACGAAGAGGGGCCATCAAAAGTTCTGAAAAGGAAAACAAATGAAATTAAAGAAGAACCATATTCCGAAGGTTAATATACTAAGTGCTTCTTCTAAACCCACTCTGTGGTTGGTTATTAAATACTAACTTCCATTTAATGTTAAATTTTACTTTCCAATGTGCTTCAGAAAGTACTGACGATGACATTGAAGAAATTCAGTCGAAACGTAGTAAAGTTGACTGCATTCTTGGTGTCAAAAAAGAGGATAATGAAGTTCTAGCAGTGGTGCGTTTTAAGGATGGACACTATGATCTTATATCAACTCGGATATTAGTCAGCAAATGTCCAAAGGTAATTTTTATGCACTTTTTAGCACTGGTTTTGATAGAATCCATATCTGCCTTATGCAGAATTTGGATGGTTGCTGTAATTTGCTGTTATTGGGTAACAAGTTTTGTTGTCATATTCTTGCTTGGCAACATTTTTTTATTATTCAAAATTCAGTTGTTGAAAATCCATTTTTGAACATCAAAAGCACAAATCTGAGGTGCTTATATCGAGTAGGATCGCTTAACTTCATATTACCTCATAAATACTATCGCATCATTCAATATAATTTCAGAAATTGGTAAGTTATTATGAGAAATCATTGAAGTTCGTCTCATCATGAGCTACTTGGATCATTTTATTCAATTGTGAAGTAGTTTTTATTTTGTTTATTCATTTCCGGACGATGGATTTTAAGCGTTTCAGTTAACTAATTCGTAACGCATATCTTTATTTGCCATTGAAAGGTAATTTACCATGTTTTAAATGTATTGTAGTCATATGATGGGAAGCATAATTTATTCAAATTCCCAGTTGAAGAAAAAGGTGCTTCAATTACTAGATTTTTGGCGATGTAGAGTAGGTATTCTACTTCGGTTATTCTGATAAGTGCTCTAGTAATTTCTCACGGCGAAGGTTTTGAAACGCAAATGGAATTTGCTCTACTACTGTTTGTTCTGAATGTATGTTATTTTTTTGATTCGATGCATTCTTGTTAGTCATATCCACTTTATTCAATAAAATTGATAATTTTGTTGTTAGTTGTATCTGTTGATTTCTAGCAATCAGCCAGATGCCATCTTTCATATTTGTTTAGCGGGTGTTTTTACCCAAATTTTATTCTGGTAACCTTATTGAATCTCATCGTAACGACATAGGTGGTTAGATCTCGGAGTTAGGCTATGTTTTTTTTATGTATTCCTTTTAAAGCACATTCTAGTTTAGTAGGCAGCAAATACTTGTTATAAAAATCCTCAACATCGGTACATTTATTTATCACTATGTTTCAGGCACTGGGTTAGTTTAACAGGTTATTCCGCGAATGTTAATCTTTAATCCTTATAATAATGAAAATTAAATGATCTAATGACCCGAATTAATAAGCAATATATCCTAATTCAGTATAGGTAGAGTAAATTTAAACCTGTCGTAATGTTAAGTATTTCAGTTCATAACTAAGATTAATGTCTAGTGGCGTTGAAACTAGGACTGTGCAGGTTAATGATGATCTGGCACTGGAAAAGCCGAAAGCAGCGAAAAAACTTAAGAAAGAGGCAGTGAAAGCAGCGAAGTTAGCAAAATTTCATGAAAAAACGAAGAAAACGGAAGTTAAAGCATGTCAAGCAAAACATATGGTGGAGGTGGAGCTTTATTTTATGCAGTTATACTTTTTCAGTTCTCTGTTTCAGAGGTTTATATTTTGTATTAGATTATTTTTTCGACCTTTTGGTAACATTTTCAGGCAGTGGAAGCAAAAAAAAGGGAGATTTGTGAATACACTGCTAATACAAAAGTAGGAGAGAAAAAAGATATCGATATTGAATTACCGAATGCATATAGCCCTAAATACGTCGAGGCAGCATGGTACGAGTGGTGGCAAAAATCAGGCTTTTTTCGTCCTGAGTACAAGCGCGATTTAAGGTTTGCTAATTAGTAATAAGACGAAGCTTATTTACATCTCAATTTTTATGTTCTTAATGTCGATCGAATATTTGATTGATTGTATGAATACCTGTCAAGACTGGTTGCTCCTTTATGATGCATTTGTCTTGTAAGCATTGAACATGAAATACGAGCCTAAACGGCTTCTATTGAAGCTTATTGATGCCAAGTGCTCTTTTAATTTGTTCTAGTATTTTTTTTCTAAGATGATTTTGTTCCAGTAAATCGAATCCTAAGGGAATTTTTACTGTAGCTATTCCTCCACCGAACGTCACCGGAACATTGCATTTGGGACATGCCTTGGCTACTTCTATAGAAGATGCTGTGTGTAGATGGTAATTTATAAATACAATTTATAAATACATCAAAGATAATTTTTTTGCAATGTTGAATCAAAATTCGTACTAGTGGTAATATATATCTTTTTTGAAATAAATATTTCCGTAGGTGGGTGGGTTTTTTTCTGGATCATGTCTCTTTCTTAGTCAATAATATTTGCATATGCGTTCCAAGTGAAAAAAATGAGGCTCTAATAATTTTTTGAACGCGTAATTTTTTTAGGCATCGTATGAAAGGAAAGACGGTTTTGTTCAATCCAGGTTGTGATCATGCTGGAATCGCTACTCAGGTTGTAGTGGAAAAGCGTTTGAAACGTGAACTGGGCTTGACAAGGCATGATCTAGGTCGTAAGAAGTTTGTTGAGGAAGTTTGGAAATGGAAAAATGAGTGCGTTTTTTTTCCCGGTTTAACTTACAGGTAGAGCGTAACAATTAGAATGTTATGTGGAATCATTGGCGGTCGATTGTATATTCATTACCTGGCTAGAAGAGCGGAAATCTGAAGCTCTTTATTTCTTTATTAAACATAGTTATACTTGATATTTGATACACATAAAATTTCAAACTTTCGCAACCAGGAAGTCTCACGATTTCAAGTATTCCAGAAATGTTTTATATTAAAAATAGCATTGAGATACAAAGTTTTCCTTGGAAAAGCTGTAGCTTTATATTAGGTTCGATATATTTTTTTTCTTTCTTGCTGTTGCAGAAAAGGCGAAGTAATTTACGATCAGTTGCGAAAAATTGGTGCAGGAGTCGATTGGGATCGAGCTTGTTTTATGATGGACCCAAAAATAACACGTGCTGTGACACATGCCTTTATAGTAATGCATGAAAAAGGTATTATATATCGGAGTAATCGACTTGTGAATTGGTGCTGCGTCCTGAAATCTGCTATTTCGGATATTGAAGTATTATTTTCAATTTTTCGATAACCGCATATCCTCATCTTTCTTAATGTTAGTCAAAAAAGTGGGGATACTTTTCATTTGGAATTGTATCATGTTTTTATTCAATATATTTCACGACATTATGGGAGAGGTAAACTAATTCAAAGCAGTTGAGAAACGTTTTTGCAGCGTCTGTATTGAATGCTATTAAATTACATTATTAAACTGCATCGCATTGCTCAATATCACTTTTAGGTTGAGAAATTGGAGTTGAGCGGACGTTCATTGTTATCCGTTCCTGGATATTTAAAAAAAATTGAATTTGGTGTACTGACATCTTTTGCTTATCCAATCGAAAATTCAGGTAGTTTCAATATTGCGTCCCTTTTGTTTAAGACCTAGCTGACGCTCTTTCACATATTAGTGTTATCAGTATTATTTCATTTAGATGATGAAGTAGTAGTAGCAACCACTCGGGTTGAAACAATGTTGGGTGACAGTGCAGTTGCTGTGCATCCAAAAGATAACCGATATAAACACCTCGTTGGCAAGGTTTTTTTCGTTTTATATTATAGACTATAATTAAACGTAGAAATATATTAAGTACTGAAAGCGCGATGCATTTTGTATTTTAAAGCATTGAAAATTCTTTTCTATGAATTTATTGCATTGTCTTGTTTGCGTAGTAAAATATAAATTTAAAAATCAAAGATATAAGTGAACAGTAATTCAAGGTACCATTGCTTAAGATATCTGTTTTGTCCTAGAATTGCATTCATCCATTTCTACAAAGGAAGCTTCCAATAATAGCAGATTCATTCGTGGATATGGAATTCGGAACAGGTGAATATGCTTTTGAACTTATGATTCATTAATTGTAGTTTAGATCAGCAAATACTATGTTTTGAATGAATTTTGAAATATATTCGTCATAATCGAAAGTTATATCGTTCATATGTTTTCCTATTTTACCATTTTGATGGAAGATAAACCAAAAAGAAAT
The DNA here is from genome assembly GCA_963070105.1 of Litomosoides sigmodontis. Classification (NCBI taxonomy): domain Eukaryota; kingdom Metazoa; phylum Nematoda; class Chromadorea; order Rhabditida; family Onchocercidae; genus Litomosoides; species Litomosoides sigmodontis. Next base: position 5,462,446 of record OY718807.1, on the reverse strand, counting down.
GATTAGAATTGAAACGTTTTGTTCAGGAATAGTGAAAATAACTCCTGCTCACGATCATAACGATTATGAAGTGGGACTGCGTCATAATTTAGCATTCATTACGTGCTTCACGGATGATGGTCGCATGACCGAACAGTGTGGCCAATTCAAGGTTTTTTTGCTTTTCGCTTGCAAAGTCGATGGACATTAAGATTCTATAAATTAAAATAAGGTATTAGATACATGCATTTTGTTAGTGTTTGCGTAAAATTCAATTATCGGTTGCTCACATTATTTAATTTATATATTTTAGAACATGAAACGATTCGAAGCAAGAGATGCTGTTTTAGAGGCGCTCAAAAAGGAAGGTCTTTTCAGGGGACAAACTGATAACCCAATGGTTGTTCCGTTATGCAGGTGAGTTTCTAGAATGAAAGTTTGCATCATTAGTTCCTTTTAACACCGTTATCAGTTGGGTGGTGAATAAAGTTTCCTTCTCTGAAGTCGCAAAAGAATTTCCAGCCGTTCCAAAGATGTTGTTGAACCGATTATGAAATCGCAATGGTATGTAAAATGTGACCAGATGGCGCAGCGAGCTATTGAGGCGGTAGAGAAAGGTGATTTAAAAATCATACCAGATTTTCATATTGCTACTTGGCGGAAATGGTTGGAAAACATCAGGTACTTTCAGTTTTTTGGTTTGGTGAAAGGGTGAAAAAATGCAGAAATTGCTTTCTATCTAGCTTGTGTTTCCTCTTTCAGAGCTAAATTCTATCAGTTCATGCTGACATACTCTTAACAGTGCCTTAAATTTGTGGAATTTAGACCTATCTTCCGAACTTTCATCCAAATTCATGTTATTGTGATTTTTCAGAGATTGGTGCATCTCACGACAGTTGTGGTGGGGTCATCGCATACCTGCTTACTTCATCAGTGTCGATGACCCTAAAGTTCCTTCTGGCACTTCTGATAATAATGATTACTGGGTGAGTGCACACAGTGAAGCTGAAGCATTGCAAAAAGCTGCTCGAAAGTTTGACGTTTCAGAAAAGAAAATTTCTGTGAAAAGAGGTAGTTTTTATGTTGGTTGTTTATTCCTAGATAAGTCAGTAAGTAGACCTTATTTTCTATGGTTATTTGCTGGCTATTTAAAATCATATTTTATTTCCAAGAGTGTGTTCATTTATTGACCATCGTTGGTGTCTTTGTGTTTCAGCATTTGATGTTTGTTTTTAAGCGAAGATAGTTATAGATGAAGACGTCTTGGATACCTGGTTTTCTTCGGGAATGTGGCCGTTTGAAATTTTCGGATGGCCTGAAAAAACAGCTGACTTTGATAAATTTTTCCCTAATACACTTCTGGAAACTGGACATGATATACTTTTCTTCTGGGTAGCGCGGATGGTGTTTATGTCACAGGAGCTTACTGGGAAGTTGCCGTTTCAAGAAGTTAGTTTGTTGATTTCAATTGCTTAGAAGCACTGAAGTACAGAAAGTATTCGGCCAAGACTTTTGCATATAAGGAAAAAGTTTCTTTGACGTTGATTAAATGTTTAATTGATGAATCTCTTTCACAACATTAAATCTCCTTTTTCTAGGTCTACTTGCATGCCATGATTCGGGATGCTCATGGACGTAAAATGAGCAAGTCATTAGGTAATGTAATCGATCCTTTGAATGTGATACATGGTGTCTCATTAATGCAGCTCAACAAAATGTTAGAATCTGGTAATCTTGATCCGAAGTAAGCATTATTTTAGTCAAGAATGATTTCTGATTGATTTAGAAAATATCTCTCTCATGACTACGCACGAACCTTTTTTTGTTATTGTATTTTCTGAATTTTATCTTTATTCCATGTTTTGATGGCAAGGGCCTTGCAAAGCGCAATATTCGGTTTTGCTATAAAGTAGATGTGTTCAGTTTGAACAAAAATTTACGTTGTTGTAATTATAGGGAATTAAAGAGAGCGAAAGAAGGGCAAGCACGTGATTATCCGAATGGCATTCCAGAGTGTGGCACTGATGCGTTACGGTTTGCCTTGATAAACTACACCAATCAGTGCCGAGACATCAACCTTGATGTACTTCGTATTCAGGGCTACAGGTTCTTTTGTAATAAAATCTGGCAAGCGTCGAGATTCACACTGATGCAGTTTCACGGCAGTTTTGCACTTGCGGAAAAATTTAACGTTAGTTTTTTATGTAGATTTTAGTGCTGGAAACAGAAATTGATGTGTTAAAGACGGAGCTTACAGCTTAATTTTTGATGAAAACATGGGTCATTTTTTTGATGAAAACAAGAGGTTCTAAAGTTATATATGGTTACAGTGCTTAGTATGATAGAAAAAATTTTTAGTTCCTTTCAGTTGTCGGAGGAAAGTAGTCCATTGGATCGTTGGATCATGTCACGACTGTCTTATGCTGTTGAGTCATCTAACAATGGGATGTCGAGCTACCAGTTTAGCCGTGTCACGACTGCGTTATATAATTTTTGGCAGTATGATTTTTGTGACATATACATTGAAGGATGCAAACCAGTACTTGCTAATAATGGTTAGTTCTTTCAGTATGTCATTCACGAAAATGGGATTTAAAATATCTAAGCTGTCTTTAAAAATTTTTTCTGTGTTATACTTTTTTTTTGTATTTTCTTCAGCTTTTGTGACTCTGTTTTGCAATGTAGTTCACGTATGAAAATTATTATTATTTAGGGTATTCGAATGGTGCAGAGATTGTACGAAGGGTGCTTCTTGAATGTGTGGAAACAGGACTGAGGCTACTGTCACCATTCATGCCTTTCATTACTGAAGAGCTTTGGCAGCGATTACCATCACGTAAATCGAAAGGGCAACCGGAAAGCATCTGTGTTGCACCGTATCCAGAAGTAGAACAGGTGTGTTATTTAAATTCTGAACATATACTATTTTTGGATAAAGCAACAACTTTGACATTTTTTCACCAAAAAAATTGCTTATATAGTATTCATTCCGAGATGAAATATTGGAAAGTCGGGTGGCACGCGCAATGCATATCGTGAAAACTGTTCGTTCTCTTCGCTCCGATTATGGCTTAACAGCTAGGATTAAGACTGAGCGTAAGTTTCATCTGTATGAATGGAGATTTGTATGTCCAGATGTGTATAATTTTTCAATTTCAAATTATTTTTTTCCTATCACTTACATTTTTTTTGAACTGGTTTTTTGAAAGACCATTGATGTGCCCAGTTAACTATTTTAGTTTACATCAGTTTCGAAAATAACTCGGAAATGGTGGAAGTGGAAGATCTTGTACCGTTAATAACTATTTTGACTTCTTCTTCGAAGGCTTGCTATTTTTCGCATTCTTTTTTTATATTTTGCTGATTTTCCATTGCAGTTGTAATCGGATGCAGTATTCTAATCTCATAAAATACTCATTCAGAAATGAGTGAAGAAATTTGAGGCTACATAAAGTTTTCGCATTCGTCATGTTAACTTTTTTTAGGTTTCCTTACTAACTGCGGACGAAACACAACAGATACCTCGAGACTCTGTGCAACTTGTTGTTTCAGCAACTTGCAAGATTTTTCTTTTGCTTGAGGTTTCGGTTTCTTCAGTTTTTTAAAAATTATCTCCTTCATCGAATATTTTATCCTTAGTACAAGCAATTCACAATTATTGTTCAAATGAATTTTATCTCAGTTGAATTTTAGGGTATAATCGATGTTCCAAAAGAAATTACGAAACTAACGGACAAACACGAGAAACTGATGATTCAGCTGCAGAAACTAGAAGAAACAATGTCAAGTCCAGCTTATAATAAAGTGCCACTTGGCATACGTAATAATAACACAGAGAAGGTGAAGAAATAGCTTATTTATCGCAGAATGTAAAATGTCTGAGACGATCATTCATCTGTTCAATGATTTTTTTTTTATATTTGCGAAGTTGCAGTTGTCTATTATTATTGTAAATGCATTTTCTTTGAGGAATTAAGGAAAGTGAGAAACGTTTAAAACAAATTTGTAAAAAGTACGAGCTTACTTTCAAAATTGATGTTTTAGGTAGCGTCACTGTTGGCCGAGACAAAGCATCTTAATGAAGCCATAATCGCGCTCAAAAACTCGCTACCATAAATTAGTTTCAGTATATTATTTTTTCTTTGCTGCAATCAATTCACTTTTCATACACTTCTGTTGTTTATATGCATTTCTAAATTACCATTTCAGGATTCAAATATTTAATCAACTTCTTTCATCAGCTTTTGAAGGATACTACTTCGTCTGGTGTTATTCTATTGCTTACATTTTGTACTATATTGTTGGCTTTTTATTATCTTTGAGTTATGCTGTTGTTAAAAAAAATGTTTTTTGTTCATGTTCTCAATCTGACATGTAATCTATCAGGTGTAATATTTTGCCGATATAAGTAATGGAAGAAAGTAGAAAGTTCATGACAATTTTAGGTAGTTCTTATTGGGTCAAGTAAGATGAAGACAAAACATTAGTCTCAAGAATTTTACGATGAGGTTGAGCGAGGGGGAGATTACAGTTGGTTGGTTAGAGACTAAGGTTACTTTCGGGTGTTATGTAGAAGTGCAATCTAAGATAAGTTTTAGGATGTAATTTTGCAACTTGTTACGCAAGCTCACTCTGGAAGTCTGGAAGCTACTGTTCCGATTAAAAAGGATGTTTCGATGCATGAATGTGGATTCACATATGAAATACATGGAGAATTGTAAAATAAACATATATGGCTGAAATAGAACAGCTGAAATCGATCTATGAGGAAGCGGTAGCTTCATTATTTTTGAAGCACGTGAGGTTGAAGCCCTTATCAGTCGAAGAAGGATCTAAGATTGCTACGAATGAGGAACTAATATCTCAGTCATGGGATTTATCCAAGCGGTTTAATCAACTGAGGGTATGGTGATCCTTTCATGAAACTTAATGTTAGAAATTCGGTGGTTCGCAAAAACTTTCAATTATTTTTTCTAAGAATTTTGAAGATTTGAAATCCCGATCTCGTGAGAGATCTTAAAGTTGTTCTAGAAGGGAAAAGATTATCACCGCGTACTATGTTTAGGAAATGATTCCGAATGATGACTTAGACAGATGGCGAAGGCATACCTCATTTACGCATCCTTTACGTTCTTTCATTCGTGAACGTGGAAAGAGTGCCTATGGTGTGGAATACAGTACCCAAGCTTTCTTCAAATTCTACGAAATCTTAATGCGCTTTTCTCATCTTTGCTTCTCCAGCAATGCAGAACATATTAGGTACAATGGTTTTTTCAGTAGGAAAATATCAAAAATTTGTTTTAACTGATTTGGTTGAAATAGGGGTGATCAACGTAAAAAATGATTGCAGTATAAAAGTTTGGAAATCTCTCGTTTTGAAAATAGCATGATTTTTTTTCAGAAGTTTTCACCTATGTGAGTCACCCGGTGCTTTTATTTCGGCTCTCAACGTTTATTTAGTACTGCAGAAAAATAAATTGCCATGGTATTGGTACGCAAACAGGTGAGTTTTTTAGTTCAAATCCTAATTTATGTAGTAAGAAAGATGTGCTAAAGATTTCTAGTGGTAAGGAAGCGGTGTAGGTAAAGTAAACATTTTACAAAATGTAAGATTAGTTTATTCGATGGTTTTATTTCAATTTGGAATTAATTCTTTAAAGATGAGGACGAATATTGAGAATAAGGTTAAATAGAAGATGCAAAAATGAAAAAGAGAATATGTTAAGGAAGTCCAGAAAGACGGCCTATAGCTGAAATTGTTAAGGACCATGTAGAATATATAGAAGATGTGAAATTTAAATTTTAAGTTTAAATCCTCACTATGAATGGAACTCACCATTTGACATGTTCCTGGATGATGAATTAATCACAAGTACACTTCCAAATTGGTTTTTTGGCCCGGATAACAGTGGTGATATATTTAAGTGGACCAACAAATATATCAGCAATATTGTTGAAAAAGTCGGCAAATTCTGCCTAATAACTGCAGATGGAAGTATATATTGTCAGGTGATCTCAACTATCGGCTAAAATTACTTTAGGGACCTTACAAATATGAGCAGATATAATACCGCTACTTTTGCTTTTTTTTTTTATTTGAACGATATTTATTTTTACAACTCTATTTGCGTAAGGGTTCTCTAAGTGGAGTAGTTGATTTTTATTCGTTAAAGTTCTCATTAAATTAATGTTTCGTTGGAAAATTTTCGAGTGGCGCAGGTGCCTTAAACGTCATCTACATCATTCAGAAATTTCTGAATTTTAAGATTTCAATGGTTTTGCTACGAACTGCTGATGAATGATTATTTTTTCAGGATAATCCAGCAGAACAAGAACGAGTTATCATTCCCTTATTGCAGAAGGAGATTGATATATCACTATCATTACTGGAGGCAAATGGTACATTTGTTATAAAAATGTACACGTCATTTCTTAATGAAACAGTAACATTGATGAATCGCTTGATTATGTGCTTCAAAGAGGTTCACGTCATAAAGCCTTCCTGCAGTAAACCAGGCAATTCTGAGGTGAAGTTAAATTTGCTGATTTTCGAAATTTTGGTTTGCTAATGTTTAAAACTTATTCTATTTAAATATCAAATGGTCTTGTTAAAGGAGAATACAAGTTTACCGCAATTTCATGAAGTTTGGAACGGCTTTGCTTATTTTAGGTTTACCTGTTATGCGCGAGTTACACACCATGTAAGCAATATGATGAAGGAACAGAGTTAACTACGCCTCATCGAAAGGTTCTTGTGTTGAAGATTGTTTCTTATTCAGTTTAAAAAAAACATTCATATGTCAACTAGCCTTTTTACTTTCAGGTTTTGTTGGAATGCTTAAAATTTTTTGTGGAGCATCAAATGCAAATGATTTGGTTCAATATTACAACCTTTGGTAAAGTTGAGGTATCTTCTTCAGAATTTTTTCTAAAAGGAAATTTCATCGATTTTTTGCTTTGCTTGAGACAAATCTGCTTATTATTTTCAAGTTCTTTTTGCTTTCCGTTGGTTTATTTCAGAGCGATTTGAAAAACTTCATTGAACAGAAGAAGGTGCAAGCAGCAGGATTGTATGAACAAATGATGACTGTGTCGAAATTTGACAAACTTTCTTCTGAGCTCCTTTCAGCTTCTTTTACCCTTCTCAAAAAGTAATTTACATGTAAATGCAATGAAAGTACAGAAACCTTTTCCAAGTTTTGTCATATCATTTCTTTTATTTAGGCCCAATCCTTGGAAATTTTCAAAACTTCGTGGTTTCATCGAAGGACTGCGAAACATTACCACTGAGAATGCCCAAATTCTGATTGAAAATATGGTACGTTAAAGTCAATAATTTGATTCTCGAAAGCTGTTTTTTGTTTGAAAAATGCTCTCCTTTAGAAAGTAAAGTTCTTCAGGTAATTCGCGATTATATAAGGGGGGATAATGTTGCACAACAGAAATTTGTTATATCTTCTTGTTGGATTTGCGACTGCTGTCAATGGGTTGATAATTTCTGTATGAACAAGTACAGTTTGGATGAAATTCTGAAAATAGGAGATGCACCATCATCTGAAATTAACATAAAACATACGCTCTTCATGGAACCGAAGACTTTCGCACTGTTAAAATGCGCTTCTCCGGTAAAATTCAACTATCATCGATTTCTTGTTCTTTGAAATTTTTGTACGTAACAAAATAACTCAATTTCATTATCTCAGTACTCTATGTTTTATAGTTTTTCTTTTCTTTCTTGAATCTGCCGTTTTGCTAAAAAATAGCTTAGATACTTCTAGAAAATAAGAAAACAGTTGATTTTTAGGAAATACTAGATATCTGTTCTGTTGTTTGCGCATATGCCGTTAATGTGAATCTCGAGAAGTTGGATACGTCGCTGCGGCACAACTCAGCATTTGAAATCAGTCCGTCTATGATCAGATCTCAATTCGACTGGATATCGGTTCTTGAAGAAATATTTCTTCATGCGTCGAACTACTCGGTTAGGGGCATATAACTTCCATATCTAGCTAGTTTTTTATTTCCCATAACACGAAGCAGCGGAAAATTAAGTCTTTTGGTTGGGCAAAGCGGAGTTTTTTAGAAATTCTGTTTTAAGATACTATTGAAAAAAAACGTTGTAATTCTTTAGAATGTCGAGTTAGTTGGATTATTTTAATGCGAGTTGATTATTAGTTTATAGGATTCAAAGCTGCAAATAAGAATTCCCTCTTCCTCGTTAATGCTCACTCGTTTCACCGTCTCATTTATGGCATTCTGCTCACTGATTTACGAAAGTGTTGTATTAATATGTCCTGAAGAGAATTCGCAAATGGCATCGAATCAGCTAATATGCTGTCATCCAGTAAGCCTTCTTTCCTTAATTAAAGATTACACTGCATATCGAGTTTATAATGATTCTATATGAAGTATGTAAACAAGTTTCTACTCAAAAATAGCAAAATTTATATTTCTTTTGCAAAAATCGTATTATGCAAAAAAATTAAGCCAATTTCTAGTTTATATAAAAAAGGAAAGATTAATAATATTTTTTAAAATTACTTTCAATAGTTTCAGCGAAAGAATATTCGTAGCTTCTGTGAACTTCGTAGTTACTTATCGATCATCAAGGAGAAGTCACTAGGTTAGACTTTAATATATATCCAAAGTTAAGATGAATGTCTCAAAGATGATCAGTCTCAACTTTAGATGGTTGGTCTTTGCTATTTGTATAAAAAGCCATATTTGGCTCTAACAATTTGATAATAAACTCATTATAGATGTTATTCGAGATGGGTCGCATATTTATCGGTTTGTTCCCCAATGTCAGTTCAGATGTGAACACTTTTATGCATCGATATTGCGTTACAATTCGTTTATAGCACGAAGGGTGCTTATGAAGTGCAAGTTATAATATGTATCCATGTCTTGATGAAAGCAATTTAAAGGCCCTGTTTAGGAGGAATAAAGTGTATAGCCATCAAACTGAGATTTATAACGCTTAACTGGTGTGGGTGGAACATGAATGAGTGAACGAACCATCACAGCAACTTATGTTTTTGCACAATCCGGGTTCTTTGTTTGAAAGGATGCACCTATTAGATGATATACATATTTGTTTTTCTTGATAATTACATCATTACTCTATTAGCATTTCTAATAAGTCTTGTGTCTCTGTTCTAAATTTTATCAGAAATATATAACATTCCATTCAAAAATTAATTTTCAATACTATTAGGATTATTACGTTCACTCCACTGACTTATGAAGAAAATGATTACGAATGTTATGCATTATAATTTGCTGTAAATATCAAATTTGTTACATTTTATTGGCAAAAATTAGTAGATGGAATGATCATGAGAATCCAGCCCCCCTCCCTGTTCCATTTCTGATTTGTGGAAAATAAAGTAGAAAGCGAGGTGTTTTTGAATAGAAAAGTCAACGTATTCTTTTCTATTTCCAGTTACAATTCAATCTCTGCACCCACATTTGATTTCATTTAAATTATTTTTTCGAACAAATGTGAATTGAAAAACTTTCCAGGTGTGAGGTCTTTGATATCGCATAATGTTTGTAAAAATAATTCTTTATTGTCTTAGGATCTTAAAAAAAGCTCCAAAATCTTGACAAACAAGGAAATTTTTTGGCAAAATTTAAACTGATAATGGCAGTCATTTTATGACTTATCTTGAATCACCTCTAACTCGGTTGCTTCTTCCTGAGCGGCTGTTGGTATATCCGCATTTCGTATATGGTCGAAATATTTACGGCATCGGTTGAATATGAGAAGTTGGTAAATGAGATAGAGACCAATAAGTAGTATTATAGCCTTGATCACTAAGACAATAAAAAATCTTGTGATGAATGCTTTCTGGTGACCTGAAAACATCTTTTCCAGTTCAAAGGATTAAGTTGTATATTTTTTCACGTAAGCATTAAGAATTAATGTATAGGATTATAAGCCATTTTTAAATTGAATATTTCTTTGTAACGACAAAAATCTATGACAAGAGTGGCTGAAATTGTAAATAATAAAACTGTTAAAAGATAGCACTTTAGATATTCACTTTTAATAGCCTAATCTACTTATTGCAAAAAAGACCGTTGTAGATGTTTGATAACATTTCATTTCACATTATCTTCCGGTTATCTTTTGCGGAATATGTAAAAGCATACCTTGTCCAAATGTATCCAGAAATGTCTGAGTACTAAATAACGCTGTTACAAACAAAATGACTGTTGCAGATAGCCACATTAATATTACTAAAACCTGAAAGTAATAAACATGCATTTTTCGACAAGGGCCAGGATTTGATTTATCTTTCCAGGCCTTGAACTTATCGAAAGCGGAAAAAGGCTGCAATTTTCAACTGCTAGAAACAGAATGAAAAAAACCTTAAACTACTTCAAAAGACATGAGAATTGCTGGGAATTACATAGCTCAAATTACCGAGTGTATAATAGCTGGCCATAAGCACGGGGCGTGCTTTTGTCGAAGAGCGTAGGCTGTTGCTAAGAAGTACAGTACTGCGATCCAAATGATCAGAATGCTCCATGGAAACAGACCACCAATTATGATCAGCCAGCAACTCATACTCAGCATAAACATGAATTTTGTGATAGGCTGCAAGGTGGGGATGGATGAGTCGCACGTGGTCAATGGATCAATGGACAGGAATGAAACTTGAGTCATGACACAGAGTCAATCACTCTGTGCCTTTCCCTCCTCAATGACGTACGTCAAAATCTTCATTTTCCTTCTCTCGCAACTAAGTGTTAATATTTATGGCAGTGATAGGTGAAGTTATTGGGTAAGCGCCACCCCACACACGAGATCAGTGCTAACATTGAAATTTAACATTCTGCAGAAAAACGAACATAAACATGAAATTTATCGTTGAAGCATCGAAATGCGGGATTATTTGGTTCAACATCAACTTTCTTGGACACCAAATCTGTCAAATACTCCTTGATTGGCACACCGTGAATTTTTTTGTCCAGCATTTTAATTAACTGAAATTACATTTACTGGTTGTAGCATGAAAATCTGCAATTAGCTACCACAAACTGAACTGCGCATTTCATCGTTTTTTTTGTTCGTTAAAATAACTTGACTAATGGCATTAACAAAACAAAAAATTGTGCTTGAAGGAATGCATATTACGTCATAGTTTAGTTTAGTGGAAGAATTAGAGTTCAATATGAAATAAATTTTGTCATCATTTCAAGACATTCTCTTGAAGCGGTCTGGAAATTCTTGAATTCTTGAATTTCTTATTTCAAGAAGAAATTGTTTCAATTTTTTCAAGAAAAAATTCTTGAAAAATTAAGAATTAGGTATTCAAAAAAGATTTCCCAATTTTGGCAATCAAAGAAGGTAAGCGGTAATGAGCAAATGTGAAATTGGTTAACACATACGAAATAGAAAGCAGAAAATCACACCGCGAAGATGAAATTTGAATTTCGTTTCAGTAGCAACGGTTTTCTTCCATCATCGATCGAATGAATTAGAAAGAAATGTTTCAATAAGGGAACAACAAAAAATGTCACAGAAAGAACTGAAATTCATTCTCGGATTTTTAATGACTATTGAGTCCATGTGACCTAGCCAACCTGAATTCGTTACTCAAATAAAAGGAAACGTTGATTAAAGTATTATTAGAAATGATTAGTTTCCCTTGATTTTTCACTTTTAAATTCATTATTGTAGTGGCTTGAAACTAGTAGTATGTGAATGCAATATTTTTTCATGAGGCATTTAAAATTCAAATTAATTAAGTTCATGAATGCTCACAGTGCAAAAGTGCTGATAATTACAAAGATGAATTTTAAATGCTACGGCGTTGACGACAAACATTTATAATTTCAACACCAAAACATTACGCGTAATGATTACACAAAGGGAAAAGTAGATAGGTAGCAGTAGTAGGTAATTTACCTGCCTATCCATCCAGTATGTTACATCAAAATACGTATTACAGTAATTGGTTTATTCCGGCTTATCTTTCATTTCTCCGAAAAAAATTGATCGCTTGTGATACTCAAAGTTTGCTCGCATTTCTGTTCACTCCTTCTTCCGGTGTGTGGAACTTTTCCTAAGAACATACGCCCTGCATTCTCTGACAAACCATTGATGCACTGATAGAGTAATTAGCAGAATCGTTCCGGTTTCAGTTATTTAAGCAATTCTTCCATAAACCGATCCAAATTTCATCCCATGCCCCATCTCACGGTCATACATTCATCTGATATATATATTCCATCTGGAGAGCATAAGTAATATTTCAACAGAATGCGCAAAAGATTTTAGCTAATAAAAGTTTAATTTAAAATATTAGTGTGCATAACTGGTGATTGCAAGAGGATAAAACAGTAAAAAAAATGGAGTGCAAAGGGAGAGGACTTGCTGTGCATAATTATCCTCGCCGTTAGCTAATGAGATTATCACACTGATAGCGTGGTTATCAGTGAAGCGCATGGAGGAAGGTGGAGTGGGAGAGTGAAAAATGCATATTTTGATGATAAGTGGTTTCGAAAGCAGTGCCTCTCTTCACGACGTTGCATGTATGGCTAGAGGCAACAACTCCATGCACTATCTTTAATGTATCATAACCGGTTTTTGGCCAGATTTGCGCCTATGCCCTCTGCCTGATGCCTTTCCGCACTTCGCCTACCCTACGCATAGTTTACCCGTATTATCAGTTAACCTCTCTACTACCTTCTAAAAATAATTCTGTAGCAATAAGTGGGAGAAACGAGCAAACGTGGAGAGAGGAGTTTCCCTTCTTGCCATTTTATTTCTTCTTAATTTATTACTATTATTTCTTTTCTTTTTTCATTTAACAAATTGTACGGCGCTGTTGTCGCTGTTGCTGTTCAGAGCTATGTGATCATCTGCAACAACTTTAGCATGAAATTATCCTGCTGTTTCAATGTTAGTTTTACAATTCCTTCTCTTCTTATCTTACTAACTTCCAACCTGTGATAGCTCAGAAGACTGAAACGAACGCTCCACTTAGTATAATCTTAGAATTACCAGTGAAGTACAGAGGAGCCTACTACAGTGCACCACATCTACGGCTTTTTCCGCATGCGTGTTCTACTCACATTTCATCTCATCATTTAGTAAATTGGGTAAGTTAGGCTTGCGCTTCTGCGCAACCATCAATGCCAAGTAGGCCAGCGTTGCAAAGAGAAACTGATCGATGATGTCTGGGAAAAATCCAATGAAATGCGACGTATAATCAGAAATTAAGAAAATAAAAACTATGAAAAAGTGCATCTTCTGAATTGCTTGTGTATAAGTGAAACGACAAGAAAGTAAGGTTTGCTTGTCTAAGAACAACGTGTGAAAAATTTACATACTTTTCATCAAAAATGCCCAGAAATTCATACTTTTATCTCGAAGAAGGGAAAAGTTTAAAAAAAGGATAGCGAGAGAGTGAGTGAGAGAGAGAGAGAGAAAGAGAGATTAGAAGTGAATAATTCAACTTCCATCTTTTCCAATCCGTCACTTTCTCGTTCACATGCTATTATGAAGCAGCGACCAATCAATATGAGAAAAAAATCGTCGCCGAAGCAACAACAACAACAACAGTGATCTGTCACTTATAGAATGACAACAGGTATGATCTGTTCACAACAATTGTCTCAATCTGAGATGTAAATAATATCTGTCGCAGTTGCATTACACGATTGCAACAGTGGAGGGAGGAATGGCGAGTTCGTTCATCAGTCGATCGAGGAGCACTGCCCAGAGGTTCGGGGTTCGGAGGTTCAGAGGAACGCATGTGATGGGTAACTGACATCTAACAAGGATATCACTGGGCGAAGCACCTTATCTTCTGGAATACTGAAAGTAACCATTTCATGCGCTTCTCTTCTATTTAGCATATTTCATCAAATCTTTGCTTCTTAGGGAGATCTTTTCAAAAGAACGAATGAAGTGAGTGCACCAGTGATATGTAGAAAAACAGCATTAGTTTCGTTACTGATAACAACTTGTCGATAGCAAATACAACAATAACATCAGGGCAGTAGGAATTGAAAACATCACTGTCACGTTATGTCCGCTTGCATAATTGCTGTTGGCGTAAATAGTGCCATAATCATTTTTCGCGTGTTCTTCTTCCTCGCAGGCCTTTGAAAAAAAAAGCGAATTTTAAATCTGAGAAGCATTTATCCGTATAGAGTGCACTTAGATTTGCTTTTTTCGATCTCTTTTATCGAGAAGAAAGTGAATTGTTTGAAAATTTCTACAGAAAATGGTAAAAATATTTTCTGTTAGCTTGTTTATTTCGTATGAAAATGTGATGGAATCATCAATTAGGGTGTGAATTAGACAGCTCTAAACTCCATCAATCGTAGCTGACTTACCTTATTTAGATCATCCACGGTATTTAGAATAGTAGGAGTACTTAATGTGATTAATTGGCTTAATTGGCATGGAACCGAGCAACCTGGCACGAATAGTTCATAAGCATCTGCACTTTCTGTTTCATTCTTATATAGAATCTATAACAATAACACACTTACTTGATTGTAAAAACGGTTCGTTCACAACTATTCCTATTTATTTCCCACTTCTTTGTTACAAGCTAATTAATTTAATCTGGCAAATAAGAAGATAAATTACCATCTTACTCTAACTTACTCACCCTTACTCCAACACTACTGTCATAAGTGAACTTTGCTCTACCAGTGATTATCAGAAAGGTTGACATAGAAACTGGTGAAGTTTAAAGTTCTTCAGATCTTATGCAGTACTTCAGCTTCATCTGGCGCTCTCATTATCAGTCCGTGTGACATCTGCTAAAGCTCATTTTTATTTGACCTGTTATTTTGATAGCGACATGCTCAAATTACTTTAGGCTTTCATTTGAAAACATAAAGGCCGTGAATGACTTCAAGTACGAAGATGTAAACTAATATACTCAAGATCCGTCAGCATGCAAAATTTCAATATGTAAAATTTGCAATTTTATTAGTAATTTTTGGCTGGATATTTTGATGGAAATGTGAAACAGAACACTCAATTGTAATTATAACTGCTAGAAATAATTAATCTTGCCCGAAGTATTTCCATCATTCGAAAGAGATAAAAAGCATTTAATTGCAACACGAAACGCTAGAAGAGAATTGAACTTAAAGGACTTTCAAGCTTACGAAAATTTGAGAGGGATAGGAATTTTAAGCAATTTAAGGCGGCGAATTTAATAGCTTGGAGTAGGATTATGGGAACCGGTAAAACTGGTAAAACTGACCTTTACTACTGTTTCATTCATTTCTGTTTGGTGGAGTTCCATAATGAGACATGCCGAGTATGGTACGAGTAAGTCGTTGCTTACATTCAGCGCATGCAATAGTGATGATATTGTCACATCATGCTGCAGTTATCATTTCGATCACAACAAACTCAACTGACTGACTGATTCAGCGTAATGCTGACCGACCGATATCAAGGATAAAGAGGGTTGCGATATGTGTATTATGCCTCTTTACAGTTAAAATAGGAAAATTTTATTAGAAAGAATTTACCGCAGAATAGAGGAACATTTTACGCGCCTCCACTTCCAGTCCGGCGGAAACGTTTTGAAATCGATGAAGAATATCACCGAGAAGCAGACCACTTTTAAAGCGAACTTTTTCAAACGTATTGTATTTCGAAATTTGGCTAACACGCTTGAATTCTGTAATTATGTCAATGGTGCGCATATCATCAAACTGTGGCCACTTCTGATAAACCCATCTCGGTTGCGGAAGTCGATGATAAATCTGAAATTTTTGATAAAAGTATCATAAAATACAATGACAATGATCTTCCCTTTCTTTAAACAATTCCTCTGCTGCCATAAGCTAAACTGGGCAAACTTAGGACACTTCATCATTCCTTTTAAACTAATTTACTTCAATCTTCAATAAAATTCAACTCCAAGCATAGAACTGGGAACTGAGCTTCCTTTTCAGAATTAAAGCCAATTATGATTTGGAGGTGAATATATTCTAGGACATCTACATTGAGTAGCAAAATGTTCGAACGGCTGAGTACCTCACGTTGGATATCAATGAGCGCGGCTATTCGACCAAATTTTAATTCCTCACCAATTTCAGTGACATTTGCAAGGAAGCGCACAACGTCAGCATATTTCTGCATCATCGTATCGGCGATCACAGCCGTTTCATTCCTCACGAGTTCATCATAACGTGGACAAGAATGAAGGGTGGAATGAAGAAGCTGGAAAGATACGGTAGTTAGACAGTCCAGGGGAAAGGAACGATGAATAGGCGCAACTAACAGGAGCATTCCGCTTGATACTTTCGGTGTGAAACGGAATTGGCTGCCAACGCTCATCCTTCAACCATTGCATGACAATGTTGTTAACCGGAAAAAATCCTCGCAGTAGCACTTGCGCACTAACGATGGCTCGATCTGATCGGGATGTTATAATTTGTATCTGAAATCGTTGCTACTGCCTTCAAATTCAAATTATAAAGTAATTTCTGTGAAACAGTTGAATAATAGTTATTATAATGGATTGCATTAAGCTGAACGAATTTTAAAAATAAATGAAACATTAAGCTGATTTAAAAAATTAAAAATAAACGATTTTGAAAATAAATGAAGCAGCAGAACAATTACATCATCAGGATTGAATTCTTCAATGTATCCATTATATCGTTTCCGGAAGAAAAGGCCCAACTCATATAATTGCTTCATTCCTATCTGTAGCAAGAAATAAAAGAGTAAAATTGTAAAAGATAAATTTTATCTACTTTACTTCAAACTTAAAAACAATATCGATTAGAAAATTTCGGGAAAAAATTGAATGTTTTTCACTTGAAACCTGTTGACGAGATGTATGAGCAACAAAAATGAACTGGATTTGATAGGTAGAATTGATTTATTCTTTGAAAAGCACTTTAACAATGTCATAAATGGAGTGGCACTTCGTTTACAAAAAGTTACAAGAAGTGTCCAAAAATTGAGTTAAAAGTGAAATTAAATTTTTCCCAAAACGGAAACCGCATACTGTTGAAGAAATGTTTACTTGGTTCAATTTTTTCAAAAATTTGAATCAAACATTTGTTAGTTGTGACCATCCTCTCGGCCAAGAACGCTCATTGTTCCGATCATTTGGATAAGGCAATTGGTGCGGTGCGCGATCACCGTGCCGCCAGACAGCCTGTACGTAAACTAAGCGTTCTTCCGGTTTCCTCGGTGCGATCGCATTACTGATGGCGCGGTCGAGTAAAGAGAAGTGCAGTAGGACAGAGAGATGATGAACGGCGAACATGTAGTGCCTGAAAGTAGCAGCAGTCATTACGGAAATATCAATCTTCAAATGAAACGCACATCATAACATTGTCACCGATATGGTATCACTGCAAATGAGTTGGGTGACGTCAGCCATGCTTGCTAAAATAAATAGAACAGGTGGAGGAGACGAACAATGATGCAAGCGAAGTGAATTTTTTGATTCAAAAACTTTTGTCATCTAAATTCGATTGTCGGAGAGTATCTGATATTGTGTTTTGTGCAGTTTTCAATTGAACTGTATAAATTTATTCAATCACAATGTGTGCCGATACCTTTGTTCAACAACTAAAATCCAAGTTTCGTAAAACTTTAAAAGTACAGGAATATGAAATTCTACCTAATTCTAATGCTGTGGGCAATGTTGCATCACAATATCAAGTTGTGAATGAACAGGATGAATTTGAACTATTGACCTTATGAAATTTTGTGACGACAATTATAAATTCAATTGGGAAGAGTAGCAGTAGGTTCATCGTAGTGAAAGGAAGAATGAAAAATGACGAATCGTTTCCTCCACTCCTTAGAGGAACGGCTTTTCTACTCTGGTAGTTGCAAAAAAACCTTGAATAATTTTATTTCCACCACTTTTTCCTCCTTCCTAGAGAGGAGTGAGTTCAGGAGCGGCTCTTGTAGCATCATGTACTTTGATTTAACTGTAATGCATAAATTCTGAATAATATTTCATATCATCGCGCGGCCTTGTGATCTCATCTCTAACATTTCTTACTTTCTCGTAGGGTGCGGGTGGAGGAAGGTTGTGAAATAGAGAAATAATGAATAAATTCTCCTGACTCATCCTTCTCAGCGGCATTCACGTTTCCAGTTTCTTTCATCTATCATCGTTGTTGGTGCGATCAAAGACTGAGTCTCTTCGCGTTTATGAGCTGACAAAGGCAAGCATTTAAAAAAGGTTGTCGGATTGCTCTAAAATTGCAATTTCCGACAAGCTTGCCACCCTCTTTTCTCGCTGAAATTATCACATATCTATTGTCTGCACATTTACTGGGAATTCCGATTTCTTCTGTAATACAAATGCACACATTCCAAGTACAGAAAGCTTTTAACTATCTCTCTCTCTCTCTCTCTCTCTCTATTCCTATTACCTCCTAGTTAATCATGAATTTTTGTGGAAACTTCAAAAATTAAATGAAATATTATGACCGCAGAACAATCCCTTCAATGTATCAATTACGTCGTTTTCGGAGGAAAGGAAGACCTAACTTCTTTCACGCTGCCCTGTGTAGCAAGAAGCCAAGTAGTAAAATGATAGAAAATAATATTTCTTTCAGTTCACATTTTGCAAAGCAGCCAGTAGCAATAAATCAAAGTCTCATCGATTCAGAAAAAATCAACTGTTCGTTTTAGTTGAAAGATTGTGTTTGTTGATAAGATGATGCAAGTCGATCGAATTTAAAATGGAATGGACGACGTTTGTGAACGCGTGACTTCCAATGAAACTAAATGATACGCTAAAGATTTGAAGCAAACTGTCGCCGAACCGTGATGAAAAAATCATTCGCTCAGATTTAATTATAGGATGCAAATGCTTGCACAAATTCACAACTCTATTTTTAATTTAAATTTTTCAGCATATTTTTTTTTAATTCCACTTTCATAGTGCACTGACATTCATTCGTCTAGCAATTCAGCTAATATTTAGTGACAGAAGTAGGAAGTGTTTTTCAGTAAAGTAAACAATCTGTTGTGAATTGTTTACAGTGCACTGTCGCTTCTAGCAATTCAGCTACTATTTATATTTTTTTGCATCAAATACCATCGTCACATAACTTGTATACTGTATTGAATATTTGCACAGATAATAGGTGATTTTTAATTCCTTGCAAAACAGTATTAAGTAGTGTAAATTAATTTAATTAGCTTGGATTTGAATTCACATATCATATTAATTATCCAATGTTAGATTGAAAAGTTCACGAAGTGCAAAAAATATCGCAAAACAACTTCGAATAGCAGTTGCAGACGCGCAACAACAGTTTCGCGTTACGGCATGTGTCCGACAAAATACATTTACCCGACGTTCCCATGGCGTATTAAACTGCAAAATTATTTGTCAACGTAGCAACGTCCCTCTAGAGAGTTCTTCCCCCCTCGTCTAGTAGCATAATTGTATTGCTGCTCCAAAGCGAGGCTTTAACTTCTTTCGGTAGTTCGAATTTCAATTTAAAATTTAACTTTGTTATTTGCTGTGCAATAGCTTTCTTGAACTAATACTATAGTCTAATATCTGATATCACTAGCTCCTCCTCTCCCAGAGTTTTTTTACAACAACCTCAAATGGCTGTCTTTTTCCAAAAATATCCATCCATAATTTGTATTCCAAATTAGCTGCACCGTTAACATGTTGGGCAAGAGCATCAACCACAGCATCAGCGTACCAGAAGCGATCCTCTGTTGTAGGAAATCCTAAAATTGGAATATTTGTATATTTTTACCAAAAAAATTCTATTACTCAAATTTCATCAGAAATTAATGAGAGAATTTGAAGCTTTCTAGCTTCAATGTATTGTACGAAGTTGACATCTAATCGAAAAACAGGACCAGTAATTTCCTACCGTCATAGGAGAGTCCTTGTGCTCGTTTAAGATATTCCAGGCTTGCGCGTATCTTATCATACTCGTGATTCAGACAAACCAACCAGCGACGTCCTTCTTTATTTGCAACAAAAACCGGTTCTGTTTTTTGTCGACGTTTGAACGCATAATGACCATTGGACGATCCTATTTCAGATGAAGAAGAGTCAACAGCAATTGCAGTGGCAGTCGTAGCTGATCGCAGCAATTCAGTGCTGCTCATCAATCACCGCAGTAGCGACGGTAACTCGAGCGTGACTGAGTGCTACAGGGTATCAGGTGAATGAATAGCTTATGCATACCTTTGCACGTAAATTTCTCTTTGTTGTGATATGCTGCATCTGAAAGAAGAACACAATTTGTTGGATTTCAGACAGACGAGGCCTACAATATCGTGTGATAATGTCGGCTTATCAGTGGTTGTTACCATAAATTCTGGCTCATTTGAGTGGTCAAAAGCTCCAGCTGGATCAGTTTTACTTTAATATTCAAATTATGCAATTGCGCGATGTCACTTAAGCATTTTACGTTTTGAATTGCTGTAAGTGCTACTACCACTACCATTGCCATGCTGAGATCGTCTTCGATCGTCAACGTCATTGCCAGGACTGTTGTTGCAAGGTGCTGCCACTGCTTGTTGCTCCTATGAGGAAAATATCATTAAATGTTTAGGCTGTTAAGTTAGTGTGGCATTTTAAATTCCTAACTTACCACGTCATCATCGAATTCAGCAATTCCGTTACGATACAGGCCAACAAAAACACCTTGATACTGCGCAATGGCCGGCTCACAACGACCCAAGATTTCTCGCAAGCACTACAGCACCATACGATTAGACTTCAACTGTCACTTAAGCAAACGGACTTCCCAAAAAGTATTCAGAGATCGTCCAACAATGACAATGTTCAATACTACTACTTTTATAATTCTCAAACTGAACAATCTAAACTATCTATTTTATCCTTTTCTATTTTCCATAATATCTTTGAATTAAATTCATTTAAATATTTCAACAAGTTAAAAAGTGTCCAATGCATCCACATAAAGTCAGCAAATTTTTATGGCACTCAAATAAAGGCACCGAATTTTGAGATGGAACTTTGAGTATTTTTCCTCCAAATGTGTTTAAGTGAATTTGGTGCGTTTCATTTGCGTGGAATTCAGCTCTTCGTCGTTGTATCTCATTGTTCAAACGCCATGGTCCAATAACTGACGTGTACTGCAAATACTTAAACCCATAAAACTGCTACTGCTCATATACGCAAAATCATCTACGTTTCGCTTCATTTACAAAGGACCGAAACTCTGTCGTGTCATTTGTGCATAAAATACACCGTTTCCCTCTAAGAATTAATATTGTAACTCTGATGATCATTTTAAACCAAGCTATCAGTAGGTGTAATATTAAGCTGAAGCAGCTTTAGGAAGGTAATGCTTGAGAAGTGACACCCACCTTATCAATAATGCCGTGCTTTAGATTAAATTCACAAATTGCAATTTCGGCAGGAATGCATATGCCATCTACGTTTCCATATGTTTGTAGTGAAATAAACAAAAATCGAGCTCTCTGAAACATTTTGAAAATGTAGAAGAAAAGTTCGAAAATTAATCATCTAACCTTTTGAGAATTCCCTGTTGCTATTTTTCCTTGACATTTATGACGAAAAAAGGTCAAAAATTTTAAAACTTTTAATATTAACTCGAATTTCATCCAATCCATTAAGAGTGCGTAGATATGCAAGCACTCTTTCTTTATCTCTTTCATACTTCTCTTTGTAAGTCCATTGACTGATACCGTCTTCTGTAACTTTTGAAAGTGAAAATCCTAAATCAGCAAAACTTCGGTATGTGAATTCATTCGTTGATGTAATTCATGTTGAATATACTGAAATGAAAAGCAGCATTCCTCTCTTTTCAAATTATTTCTATCACTTTTCATCTTTCTTGGTATACCTGCCGAGTCGTAGTCCTTTTCGTTTAGCGGCACACCAATCATCGAGTCTTCCGGATAATCGTCCTCATCAAACTCATCAAGTTCCTCATTTCGTGCTCTGTTCGCGGCCCAATCAATTCCTTCGCTGCAACTCTTCGCAGTTAGCTTTCCAAATGGCTACTAAATTTGCCGACAGTATAAAACGTGACGTGTAAGCACTGCAGCCGCTCAATCGCTTTTCATCCATTTGTAAAGAAAGCCTAAAATGCTTAAAATTTACCTAACCGCCGTAGTACCACTTCTGCATTTTCGTCGTTTTGCAATCGTTCTTGGCTGGTGCAACAAAGCGAAGTATTCCTCAATATTACGTTTCATTCTTGCCCGATCTTTCCACATCTGTTTAAATCTATTCAGCGGCAATAGAAGATCTTTAAGATATTGCGTTGCAAAACTAAGGAATTGTTTGTGATATCCTCCAATCACAATCTCCGCACACGTCGTGGATGGGAGCTAAGAGGTTACGTGTTTGGAAATTAACAATCCTTAAAGGCCGTCATTTCAATCTCAACCGCAACTCAGCTCATTTTTCTGAGCACACTCTGCGGTTAGTTGTAGAAATTATCATAAGAGCAATTTGATGTGCTTGAAGTGAATTGGGAAAGAGTGAGCGGACATATAACATAGTTGAAGTTAGAAGTCTATCAAATGCTAACCTTCTTCTCCTCACTTGTCAGACGTTCCCATAGTGGCGTTATGACGCGAAGTAAGTAAGGCGAAATTACATCGTCCTCGCAACAGTATCTGTGCCCCGTCATTTTGGCACGTAATTCCTGCGCAAACAAACAGAAACCATTGATTGCTGTTGACATTATCACTTCACTTTTCTCTTCGTTCATCAGATATTACGGCGAATTTTCTGCAATTTCTGCTCAGAGGTTTCAAGCAAAAAAGTTGGAATAAATTCATTTTCAAAAGGATTAAAATAGAAAATTTTTCGAAAAATTAAGAGTACCGCAAGAAGTTTTCAAAATTGTGCTTTGAAATTTTAACCATTGCGAAACTGAATGAGTGATATTTGAACTGCCTGCTCATTCTTCATTTCTACTATTATCATTATCACCACCAGGAAATTTTTTAATGAACTAAGAAAATAATGCACGACGAAATGCGAATGCCCCTCCCCTTACTAATGTTAAATATGCAACAGATAGTGATTGAAGAGAGCGCAAAATTAATTTGATGCAACGATCCAGCAAGTGACAACCGTACGCAGTGGAGGAACGAGCCAAGCAATTCTAATTTAAGATTTCTTTTCATCGATTTCTTATGCAAATTTATTCACATTGAGTGCGTGCCATTTCTGAGTGCCACAATTTAGGAACTTGCAATGCTTTATTTTTTGAGTATGCGACATTGTTGCAATTTTTTGCGCTTCTGACGACAACTTTCCTTTTTACTCAACACTTTTGTAGTAAATTGTTTTGTTGTGCAACAATGACAAAACCGCATTTGACGAACACTTCCAGCTACTTTTCCTCACAATGAAATATTTACACAAAGCAAAGTGAGGGCACTTTTCACTTTTCAATTTTTCAACTTTTCACTGACATTGCGAAGACTTGTCGAAGCAAGCGGGAAGAAGTTTCCATAATTGTTTCAACGGCTGATGATGGGCACATTTCCGCGGTCTTGTCACAGTAGCCGCACGTAAGCGTTGAAGCTTTTGTACTCGGCGACATTCCAGCAAATGTTCATCGATTAGCTGAAAGGTCCAAAAGAGTGAAAGTAATCAGTTTCCAAAGGAAGACTTCGATAATTGGAGTGTATTGAAAGCTATGCGAGATGAACTGTAGCAGACCAGAGCGTTAATTAATATTCTAAGATAAGCTGCTGACGTAGGTTTTCATTTAATTATTATGTTATCACGCAAGTTTGGCAACTGCATGAAGAGTACAGAGGATGAAAGGAATGAAATAGATGTACATTAAGTCTGATATTTATCGTAAGTCGTCCGAGATCCTCAACTCCATTCCATTTGTTGGAGAAAGACGCTGCAGCCGCAGCTCGAGCACGAGCAGCCTCAATCATGCAGATCGTAATCGTTGCTTCATCACTTACGTCTGAGTACAGAGAGCAGAGGAAAGCTAAGTCATCCACCAAGTCTATCCGTTCACTTTCTTCGCTTTCCCAGTGCTGCAAATTCCTTCACTTCACACTTTCGGATAAAATTAAATATTCAACTTATACGTACTTTCAGCTATCACAAAATGGCTCTTCTATGATACACCTTCGGTCAAAGTTTCCATTATTGTTCCAACTTTTCCAATTCTAAATATTGGATTGTAACCTAAACAATGATCTTCCAAAAATCGCAGTGCAAAATATGCGACGAACTCACACAAATAATATTATGAAAAATCACCTTAGCAGCACACCTCATCAGGTCACTGTAAACCACCTGTATCAATTTCCAAATGTCCCAGCGTGTTACTCCTGCCACGTCCTGACTGTCTTCGTCCGATGGAAATTGTGTTACCAAAAGATTCAACTGATAAAATATATGCAAATACGCGTCGATGTAAAGAATTATCAATTGTCTGCTGATGTTCCTGCATGATTAATTGACAATCACGGTCAATAAGCAATGGAATTTTCCAATTTTGAATTTTCTTAACTTCGTGATGTACATGGAAAATTCGATTTAACACCCTTATTATTACTTTACTGTTAGCCATAACTGAATGAAAGTATTCAGTAACTCGCTCGATACCGATAATTTAGAAATGATAGGAACGTGATCCAAAAATCAAATGTATTCAGTACTCGTCGATGGATTCTCGTAGCTGTTTCGCGCAACACAGCAGCGCTGCTCGTCGCACTGTTTTTTTTGAGTTTTTCTTATTCATTGCTTTCACGGCTTCTTCCATCACTGCCATTCTATCTACGCTTTCATCACGTGGCTTGCAAACTTTTAGTACCGCCGCAATTGCCTCTGCTGCTGATCGATCGTCGGAAGCGCTATTGCACAGAGTAATACGTGTTTGACGATTCACCGAAAACAGTGACGAATGGGATACTAAAATTAGCCTCACTCTTTTTCGTTTTGCGAATCTGTATTTTGCAATCACGCAAATATACTCATCGAATTTTGAGATGCAAGGTGTTCTCCTTCTAGCAACACTTGAAATTTAGATTTCCTCCATATTCATTAGAAATATTTCACTGTTAATTAATTATTCACACCTGTTGTGAACAAAGGTTTACGGGAAATAGCTCATTTAACTTTAGATTGGTCCGGCAAGGGAATTTAAATAAACAGTTATCAAATTAACTTTTCTCATATAAACGGAAACTCAAGTATTCCTTTCTGCAAACTAGCATTACAATAACCTACACCTTTTTGTTATTAGCATTACAGAACTAAGTCCAATTTATCAAATTCAAGAGAATTAAAAATATGCTTAGCGAATTAAAATAAACTCACTTGAGGTGTTCATTTTAATGCTTCGATTACAACATTCTTTAATTGCTGATTGATTGAATTTCTAAAATTGCATTTTTCTAAAGGAATTAATTATCATTATACAGTAAGTGAAAGTAATCGCAGACGGGCTGTTTTAAGTTGGAACTTCTTCAACCTCTGCACAAACCTCAATAAAATGTAATAATTTATGCAATCTGGCGCTGTTGTGATACTGATGTTGTCTCATCTTGTGCAGCGCGGTAGGTGGTAAAGGAGTTGTACCGCCGTTTTCCAAAACTGACAAAGCAAATTTCATATCAGCTTCACACTCATTCCGAAGATTCTGCAAATAATACCTTATGTGAAGAAGTAAAAAATTTGGAACGAAAAAATTGTTAGAACTAAAATTTAAACACAGATAATCGACTCTGACAATAAACACATTTGCTACGAGATTACTTGTGCCAGTTGGAAAAATACTGCGACAAAAATTTCTTGAAAACTTTCAAATTCAAATTAAACACAATGTGAAATAGTGCGTGAATAGTAAAAGGAGGAATTGAATAAGATCCTCCAAAATAGTCAATCCATCAATCATTCAAAAAAAGTACCTGTTTGACCTTGTACAGTGCAAGGCGATCTATTGCGGGCACTATCGAGTCTTCACTGAGCAGCTTCAAACTTGCTTCTATCCATTTGTTTGTTTTCTAAAACTCTTTTCCTTTAATCGTAAGCTATAATTGTGTTCCAATTTCAAGCCTATGCAATTGAAATTCTTAAAATTGACTTTGATAAAACCGAAACCTGAATACTATATTGTAAATTATGCAGGTCTTTGATCAATTTTTGATGTTCATTTTCGAGCTCACTCAAAGTTATCAGTTTGTGGCCGTTATGCCGATTTACGCAACATTCCAGACATATTACACGCTGCAAAAAAATTGAACAATCGTTTGAGATGAATCTGAAATTCTCACGTACTGTATACAGAATTAAGAAAAGGAATCCGTGACTGGAGGGAGATAAAAGCACTCGGCTCCTCTGGATGTACTTCACCTGTCAAACGAGGCAAGAGTAGCAGTTGCACGGCAACCATAGATTAACACGTAACCAACGTAGCACAGTGTATCATGACAATTTACCAAGCAATCATCGTCATCTTTTTTCGAGCTGAAGCAGCCTGCGCAAAACCGAGCTTCTTCCCGACATCTCTTCTCCTTGATTTTCCGCGAGCAGTCAGTACAATGCATCAAGTGGCGCTTTCTAGGATTGCATGGTGGTCTCGGCTTGCCGCGGCAGGAGTGTGACCTAACCGATCTGCTTCTTGCTATGCAGTTGTTGTCCGGGACATGGATGACCGTTACGTTGGCGTCATTTGTGCTTCCCACTTGTTGCAGCTGAATCTCTTCCAGCAATTCTAAATTATGTTCAATTCATTCAAAAGAGCACAGAGAAACCGTTTTAGGAGGTCAGCTCGTTTCATATCGAAAACGCGAGTGGTACTGAACCAAAGTGTGCACAATGACTCTATCCATTGCAATTACAATGTGAGAGCAGTTTTGTTCACATCGCTGACCAACTAACGGCGAATAAAATTTATAGATAAATAACAATTGAACTTTTAACAGGCAGGCAGGCATACTTACCGCATAAGCCATAATTAGTAGTAGCAGTAAGAGCAGCTGAAGTACTAAATTCGCCACGACATGTGGGACAATTAATCGAATCCAACAAGTAGTACTGCAATTTCACATAGCATTTCTCATAGTTACACTTATTCACATGACTACCAATACAATAATCTCTTTACCTTAAAAATTTAACGAGAAAAAATTTAATTAATTACTTCGAAAGAGATGGTTACCTACCTGTTGATGGCAACACAGTGATAAAATGCACTGTTCGCAAAAGCTATGCTCGCAAGGTAGCAGTTTCGGCAACCGTTCTCTGATATGAAATGGTTCAAAGCAAATTTCACAGCGAATGGAATTGTATTCAACAGGTTTAGTCATCTTTCCGGCGCTGCCCTCATTTGCATGGATCTTAAAATTGATAGCTTCCATGTTGCTTTTTGATTGAAATTTCAATAGAGAAGATAAGTGACAGTTCCCTCATAGCTTGTTGAAAATAGTTCCAGAGTAACGGACGATAACTTTAGGATATTTTCGGATCACACATACACATCTTTTATCTGGAAAATCAATCTAGCGCTAACGATCAGACAGAGATTCAGAAGCACCGAAAAAAGACAAATGAGTGGAATGAGATGGAGATTGAAAAGTGATCTTCGTATTACTTTTATAATGGAAATAATTGAGGAGTTATTGCAAGAAATTTTATAAACAGTAGCGCATCGGCTAGAACTACTACGTTATGTTCGAGCAACTACCGCTTCAGTCGGAAAAGAATTTCGAAATTATTTGTTGCAGTAGTTTCTTAGTTTTTAACTTAGATACTCAGTTATGATCGAAAAGATTTGTAAGTCCAATTTAATTTAATTTAATTTGGTTTTTTGGTATTGCATGACAGGATGGGTTTTGTTATAAGCATGAATATGCTACACTTGAACGTTTTCATTTCTAGTCTAGGTGGCGCACACTGATAAGATGATAAGGTTGGAGGTAATGATAACCAATGTGAGAATGTCTCCTCAATTATTTGTTCATTAGTTAAGCCGCATTAATTAACCAGCACTTTCCGCTCATCCTGCTACTCACTAATTCATTGGTACAAGTGTGACACGTACGTGTATCAATGTACTTTTGGCAAATGAAATTGCAGCACTTTCATATAAATGGCGAACTCATACAGTTCGTTTTATTCTCAGATATGATAGTTTGTTGCTTATCAGCCAGTGAAAAAGTACCATTGCAATTATCAGAGACTCCGATCAAAGATGTGACACTTTTTGAACTGTTCATTGGTGGTCAGTAATTTGATAACAATGAAAAGTTAAGTGGCGTTATTCCTTCCTGTCGGTTATTTTCAATTACTACTGAAAGATCAGTCGCTTGTCGGTTATTTCAAGTTATCGAAGATTCTTCCAATCTTCTGCTCTTCCGATGCTTTCACTTAAGTGGAGCATACTTCCCCGATGTTAATCATTTTGAGATTATTGCAAAATGCGAAGAGTTAAGAGGCAATAGGAAAGGAGGAACAATGGTGACAAAGCGCAAGGACACTTTGAGGAGAAAACTTACAGTCAAAATGGGCAATAAATAAATTTTCCAGCCGTCCATCAGCAAACGACTGGTTCCATCTCAAAAAATACTTTGGCCGCGACAGAGTGGAGAAATGAAAAGGAGTGGGTGATGGGATTTGACCGACACAACTAGGTTTTTACTCTCTACAACATATCTCTCCTCCAAGTGGTATTTCTTTCTTCATGCGTTGAGAGAAATAGCCTGCGTGGTCATCGACATGGAAAATGACCATCTACACCACTGAATTGAATGTGTTGGAAAATAAAGAGAAGCGGTAGCTGAGAGAGTGTGGCTTGGAATGGAACACATTAAAATAATATAGCGCAATATCATTTTTGAAGTGAAGTGAAGAAATGTGCTAAGAATATTTTGCATAACATATCACCGTAGTTGCCATTTAGTTTCTACATAATCATATCCTCTATTTTCAGTTTCTCTTTTATCACCATCTTAAGTTTAAATTAAGAGTGCTCACTAAAGCAATCTGATTTTTTTGAGCGTACTTCAAACTGCAATGACAATGATAATGATGTTGTCGTTCGTGAATTAAACGTGATCCGAAATTTATGGCACTTCTTAGGAAAAGGTAGGAGGATAAGCAGTAATACATAATATAAGCATAGTGTAAAATACGTGAGAATGACTTTCGTGTTCCTCATGGAAATCCGAAAATTAGACACCAAAATCTCCGACGTTTTCGAAAAAAAAAAAGGAAAGAAGATTAAAAATACTACTTCTCGGTATAGCACTGGCTGCATGGAAAAATACAACACTGTAACATTGATAATTGTAATTGCAATTATCAAGTTGCTGAAGAGTAATGGCAACAGCTGGGAAAGGAGCTTCATCCAAGTTAGAAGGGAATTTTTGGTATGAATTATTTAACGGTTTGTGTGGGAATGGATTAAACTGAAGCAGAATGGTAGCAACAAAAAAGTCAAAGAAAGAAGTCGGAAATAATCAAAGGAGTGATAGGTGGATAGAGAGCTTTAGCAGATAAATGCATTTGGATAGAGCTAATTAAATAATGAACGTAACGATCATTAATTGTCCCTTTTCTCAGTAGAGGATGACCTGGGAAGCGGTCTGGTCCTTAGAACTGTGAAGTGAATATTTCGTAAGGGTAGTCTTTTGTTTGAAAGTCATTGTCTCGCCACCATTTTGCCTTTGATTTTAAAGGGAAAGAATTCGCTTCCATAAATGACTGTGCAATTTTCCACTGCAATTTCTTTGAAATGTTTGTAAATTTATGGTTTTCGATAAATTGATCAAACAACGCTCAAAAGATTTTATGACTGAGATTTGGTTGCATCGGCCATTAAATGCTCTTTTATTTAGTTGTGCCACCGATAAGAAGTTCAGATTAGCAAGTTCAATTATTCAGTAAACTCCTTGCTTTTCTTTTAAATGCAAAATGTTGAACTTATCAAAAAGCGTTACATTCTGCTTTCAACGCTAATCGACGTAGCATGTCATGTAAGATAACGTGTAAGGCTTTGCAAGTAGCGTGCACACTTAAGAAGTAATTTCAAAAAAGTGAAAAATATAGGATGTAATTAAGAGGAATCTTAAATACAGTTCAATGTTAAACATCAAAGTATCATGGTAAAAAAAAGTCGAAACTTTTATAATTCAACAAAAAACTTTTAAAGAAGTACATTCGTTGTGGAAGCCTAGAAATTTTTGATAATTTCTCTTCATTATATTTGAAAAGAATACACTGTTCCTTAATTCTCCATTTCCCATTCACTCGTTTAATCACCTTTTCCAAATGATGTCAAGCCATTGAAGCAAATATCTGTACAAATTTGTTAATTCTTCACTGCCAATGATACATTGCAATTTCGGACATTAATGGTCACAAAAAAATTAATGAATGTAAGAAAGTGTTGTATGAAATGAAGTAGACAGGTATGATTAAAATCGTATAACTTAAAATCTGAGGAAAACCTTATAATACCTTTCAAGAGCAGTGATGTTAATTTTTTGCTGATAAAATTATCCAAAGTGACATGGATAGCGACTGCTTCAAAAAAGGTAATGCTTCTCTTGCTTTAACGGAACACTGGAAATTCCAGGAGCTATCACAATTATCATTTAAATGGCATTGTGATATGAGAGAGCTATTACTTCGTCATTGCAGTAGAAATAGTTACCAGAAAATCATTCATAATTTACTTTCAACCAATTTCAATGAAAGAAAAGTTATAAATAATGAAGGAACGCAGTTTGAGTTGAAACTCATTATTGCTAACCACAATGCATACACAGCATTGTGAATGAATGAATGGGTTGAAGAGGCGAATAAATTATTTTCGAAATTTGACCATTAATTTATCGGCATTTGAAAACTGGGCAAGTGTGACAATCTATTGGAGCGGCTGCGGACAGTTGTCCCCAGTGGAACTTCCTATCAATCATATTGAAGTTTAGAGAGAGTGAATTAATGACGCCCACCGTTTTTGTATTTTATGCTCACAGAAATAGAAATGATCAGACATCCAAATGCAATTTAGCGGTTGATTTGCTCGTTGAATTTTAACTTTAAAGTTGCTGAAAGTGTCTTAACTTTCATGCGCCGAAAGAGGAGTCAATGGTCATATTTGTTGGAACACATATGTGTGAGGAGGTTTTTGACTGAAGGCCGATTGCATGCTGTGGTCTACCTGCTAAGGTCACAGCATGCAAAATAATTTGTCGAGAAGTCATTATTGTATGATATGAAGATGATAGCAAGAAGGGCTTGAGCATCGCGATTCAGACCAGTAAAGCCTTCACGTCTTGCTTCTTCACGTTTTCTGCCTTACATCCTCGGCACGAGCACCCAAGGAAGTCTTCGAGCAGCACTGGCCACATTTATAATTTATGACGCGGCGGCTATCGAGCCAATTAGCCCTTCTCTCCTTGTCATTTTTGAAAGCTTCCACCACGGTGAAATTAATTGTATGAAGCGAATTGTGTGGTTAGCGATCACAATTGGCCGCTGTCGAAACTTCAATTTATTTTATAACTTCAACTCTTTCTTTCTTTGTGTAAAGAAAACTTATGAGGGAACACATATACATTCGCCCATTCACATTTTCCCATAATAATTGACAAATTGGATGAAATTTGAAGTCGTTGTTACGGGATGGTTAGAGGGAGAGAGAGAGAGAGAACAGCTTTTTTTTTTTATTATATGATGGTACTAAAATGCTTGAATAACTTTAATGACTACTAATTAGTAATAGTCGCTATTTTTTAGAGCAAAAATGTTAAACTAAAAAATCACTCCAACAATTCATATGTGAATATATCTTTCACTTACCTGTTCGCATATCTGAAAATGTAATTCGGGAAATTATTTAATATTTTTACTTTTTATGAATGAGACTTTGCAAAAGTTCATTCTGATCTTCAGATATAAGAGTCATTTCAGGAAAGTAGGGCAGTTATATATTTCACGGTGATCTTTCAAAAAAGTTCCGCCGCTATTATTCATAATTAAATTTAAAGTAAAAATTTGAGAAAGATAAGCCAAGAGGGATTCAAATGTTCGAGTGTCAGCAAAGATTAATAGCCACTCGATAGGCCTGGTCAGTATTTGTGTGGATTGCGGAGCGGTGATTGACAGCGAAGCATTTAAAACTCCACAGCTTTTAATATAACCGAATTTAATGCGTATTATCAGTCACATGTATGACATAGACATATATAATATCCAAATCGAAATATCGGCAAGTCGCCAACTACCCAAATCGAAACATCGGCAAGTCACCAACATGACGGATCTGATAGCGTGCTTCATCTCCACCGGTATTCCGCGTAAGTCGTCGGAAAGGTAAGTGATGTGCGTAGGCACTGTTAACATCTTCCAATGGACCAGACCAATTCTCTGCAAATTTAAATTTAATTCGTACCGCTCCCGCTATCACATATTTTCTTTAACTATCAGTGTATCGGTTTAATTTTACAATGAATCTGATTCGGATCGTTATCTCACATTATAAAATCACTTACCGTTTAGAGATTTTACAGCAGTTCATTAGTTCATTTAAAATTTTTTTATGAAAATTTAATTGCTTTCAAAATTCAATTCAATTTCAAGAAACACCTTTTCAAAAATTTAATTCTTACAACCGCTTACTGTGCTCACCTTGAGATTCCGATGGTGCATAAGTTAACAAAAACTCATCAGCTGAAAAAATGAAACACTGATAAATTGATAAGAATGACGCTAAAAAGATTATATTACAAGTTTACTTAAATAATAAACAAAAAGTTTAAATAATAAGTAAAGAGCTTAATCCCTTTTCTTCTCTAAAGCATTGCAAATTAGTCTAAAATAGATAAGAATAAAGATTAGAGCAGTGAAATTTTTAAAATATTGAATAAAACCATTAAATTTAAAAGAAAGCTGATAATTTGCAGGGAATTATTCTTTTACTTGTCAAGCTCGATACCAGTTAAAAAGGCGCAGGAAGGAAAGTGAATAACTCATTCTGAATCGGAATGATTTCAGAGCATTGTGAATTAAAAGCATGAAAATTCATAGATTTTGCTTCAAAAAGGTAAACATTACGACGAAGTGTCAGTTTCCTGGAATAAAAGGCCGGAATAGCGGTGACGGACTGACGAAAGATTAGCAAAGCGAAACATACTGTAACACAGTACGATATGCACGCCGCTTCTCTTGACATATTGGTAACCTGAAATAATCGAGTGGCTGCATGGCGATTAATTTTCGGGAGGGGAAGCGGGCGAACTTATATGCAATAATTGAATTTCTCCTGAAAACGCGAAGTTGACAAAAATGTCTGGAACGATTTGTTATGTGTCTTCCAATCAATTCAAGTGTAGCTTTAACTACTTGGGAATGAGAGGTAGGCCACATTTCGAAATAAGTCACCGATTATTTTCTTGAAACTTTGAAAAAAAAAGGTCATTTACATTTCAGTTAATAGTCAGAAGAGTGAGGGAGAAATACAGTCTCAACCTACTTGCTACTTTCATTTATTTCTGCTAAACTAACGTCACACTTCCCGTGTTTGCATAATGAACTAAGACAAAGTTTGAAACGAAATAAAAAGTTCCTTTAATAATATGAAATTCAGGATTCTGCAATGACAAGCACACTGTAATCTTATGTTATCAATCGAAAACTTCAAATTTGTCGTGCTGTGAAGTGTTTGTTTGAACTTATCACTGAATTAATTGGTTGCAAAGTTTCTTTTCAATTTTTTTCACTGTTCAAAAGAACGAGTAGTCCGACACTGGTTTAATGGGCAGTGCCCACTTTTCCAATAATTATATACCTAATTGGCATATAACCGTAGAATAACAACGAAATAAACATTTAGATGGAAAGCAGCAGCTATAAATTGGCTATATAATTATGGAACAGATAAGTAATCTGACATGTCAATAATCTTGAGGGATTTCATTAGCTGGTCATTTTACCGAGAAGAATAAATACCTCAAAAGAGTGGGGAAAGACTTCAAGTAAGTCACTAGCCACTTCGCTTCCCAAATTTGTAGCGCAGCTGAAAATGAAAACAATTTCAGTATTTCGATGACTTTTTCATTAATTAACCAGCCGATAGTCTCGTAATTCTGAATTAATTGATTTGTGGGTGCTAACATATGAAAGCATTGACACTGCAAACAACAATACTTGCATCCCGCGTACTGGATCAATGATTCTACGTGACCGCAAAATTTGAAAAACCTAAATTGAAAGACCTAAATCTCAGGAATTTATTGTATTCGCTTGTAATTCAGTAGACTAAGCTTAAATATTGTAACACGGAGAAAGACGGGGAGAAAATTATGGAATAAGCCGCTGTGGCACTCATCCCAATGTTGCCGTGTTTGGAAGCAAATTCATTTTCTTAGGCCCTAAATAGAAGACTATGCTGAAGTGGAGTTTGTGTTCAAATCGGACTCCCGAAGTAATCGTTCTACTAATATGACAGAAGCAATTATCTCCAAGACTATTCCAGACAACTAAGTTCCAATTAACCTTGGTCGTTGTTTGCTCGCTCTGTTAGAATTACAACTTAAATCGAAATAATTCAACATCTAATTGAAGCGATGCAAGAATGCAAGAGGCACAGAGTCGTTCAATTTTGCCGTCACAAGGGAAATGTTCTTATGGGAAATATTATGCAACGCAAAATTGTCATACTTCGAGATAATTTTATCATTTTATGTAATTATCCTTAAGTTCTTACGGTGCCTTTTTCACTCATAAAGCTTTTCGGATGTTCTGCTTGCAGCCTTTTTTTTAAATTACAAAGTTTTTGCTCATTGAAAGAACTAAAAATAATTGTAGAACATCAAAAATTTTCAGGTGAGGGAAGCCAAGTGATATAATTGGAGTTTCTCACTTAAATGATTTATAAGTTTTTAATTACTGCACCAAAGTGATTACTTAGTTGGTAAATGAAAGTGATGAAAATCGATCAACAAATTCTTCCAGCGCTTAAAATTCATTCTTAAAATGAGAATTGCAAACAGCAATTATAACAGAAATTGCAATTCAATTTTCGTAAGCGAAATGAATTCGATTTTCCAGTTGGAAAGTTTTGAAGTGCCACTATAGGCTTAACTTCCTTCACTGCATACAGCATTCCTGGCTCAATCGGGTTGTTTTGAAATTTCACACAGGTAAGAGAGTAAGAGCATTATAAGCAAAGTGTAAAATGATTGAAGTGAATATAAAATAACAAAATGTTTTTTCTGAGCTTGTCGTCTCCAGATGAGTTGCTTTCGCATTATCAAAACTTTATGGTTGTGGAAGTGTTAACATTTATTATTTATGCATTCGATTAACTCAACCATTCTAATATTCATGAAATTTCAAGCAACTGATACTTTAATAAATGAAAAGTTATTTTAAAACATTTTCAATAGGTTTTCTTTCACTCTCTTATTTTATCATCACTTCTCCCGTTCACAAATTTTCATTCCGATAACCTAAAAATTATTCTTATGTTGAAGAGAAAACGACGATCAAATAGAAGAAATATCAATTTCGTACAAAAAAGAATACAATCCGATTTCTTTCTGTAAAAATTACAGTAAGCGTTTTTTTATTGAGCAATTTCAAGAGTAATTTGAATAACGCATTCATCAAAACAATAAACAAACAATTAATTCAACATTCTTCCAAACTGACTACCCAACTAAAGGAATATTAAACTCACATATTCGCATCACTCACATATTATTTATTACACACACACACACACACACACACACACACACACACACACACACACACACACACACACACACACACACACACACACACACACACACACACACACACACACACACACACACACACACACACACACACACACACACATACACACACACACACACAAGTGGACAGTGTTTGGGAGATTCGAGCTAAAAGTGAAAATAGTAGTGTAATTAGAGGAGCTGAATTTTCAGAAGTTCATAATTACCTCATCATAATGATCGTTGAGCTGATAGACGAGAAGCCTACCTATGCTACTCCCAACGTAATGATCGGAGTGAAATGATTGAGTGACTGACTCCTAAAGTAATATAATCCTCCTGCCTCCATAACATTTCAATACTTTAGCTTTGTATAACTATCAACTCATGCGTAAGTAAATCGTTTCGCAATCTGAGCTGTTCACAATAGCAGCGCCACAGAGCAGCAAAGTACGCTTGCAATCGTTTCCGGAACGGTCTTTGATCTCAGAAGGCACTGAACCAACCGTTTGTGATATCCCCGCTACAACATCACTTTGCATTAAGTGTTCTGAGCACAAATTCCTATTGAGACTATAATGGAAAGGTTGAAGTTCTTTTCAGTTGCAACTGAGAATGGCTTAAGTACCTTCTCAACGAACTGATCCTTTCCCAAAGAGATTCTTTAGCTGTCACATTTTACAGCCTTTTGAATTTGTAGGAAATATTCGCATTAACCGAACAATATTAGATGATAGAAGGGCGGGTAAAGAAAACAATGATTTTTTTTGAATTTCTACTGTCACCACAATCCGATTGGTCATCATCATATGTACACTGACATATGCATTCCACTCTTCTGAATAACTTTTAAAGGCCAAATAGGTTATTGATGTTTGCATTGTGATAGTAAGGATGAAATGAATATTTACATGCAACATTAACTTATTTACCAATTAAATTAATCATATCATCTTATCAGGATGTGCTGTAAAACAGGTGGAACTGTTTGTTGACTAAATGAAGCAAATGAAACTAACTAGTAATATGACAACTGATATGTACCACACTTCCTGACGTTACTCATTCAACTTCACGTCTTACAGTGGTAGCGCAATTGATGTAATCAAATTAATAAATCGCACTGAATTAAATATGATTGAAACCTAATTCGAATTACTACAACCATCTTTATTTGAGCATAAAAACGCCAATTGCTGCAAATTTCATTCCATCCTTTGCAACTGTACTTTAAGATATCTTTTTTCAACTGTACTTAGAGCCACATTGAAGCCCATTTTAATTATTCCAAGTTTAAAACCAACTGTCAATGCTTCCCAAGAATCAAAAACTACAAAACGGCCAAAATCACTCATTTCTCTATGAATTTAGTAAAATGTTCCTCCTACTCAATTTCTTGCAAAGGATATTTCAGATCCAATTCAAGAATTTTCAGAACCAGTAGCATGATACAAACTAAGTTTTGCAATTTTGATTGAGTGACAAGTAAAGTATGAGAATTAAGTGACTGAATTAAATTGAAAAGTGAACTGGACATACGAAAAAAAACAAAACTTTTCTATTTTACCATTGCTAAGCATGTAAAAGTCTTTTCTGTATCTATTCCAAATGACACTCCTTCAATTTGCAAATTTCACCCCAAAATTATCACCGCTGTGTGATAAAGGGAAAAATCAAAGGTTTAAGCAAAAATGTTTGCATCCGATCAAAGCACAAGCGATGATATGTGAGCATTTATACTGATATATTTCAATCCACACCAACAAATGTTAACTTTCCAGATCCTCATCACCCATACCTCTTCTCATCTGTCATATATATATATTCCTCATATTCCAAATACATTTCTAGCTTCCAAGAAAGCTTCTTTCACTGCCTCTATGTCCATTCTCATCATTTTTATGTCTAATTCATTTTATCAACTCATTCCTTATGATTGAGACTTTTCTGACCATTTATTTCTTAACAAAATCTACTGGTAAAACCACAATAAATCTTAATTTCTATAACCAACAATATTTACCAGTAAAAAAATGACTTTAAACCGTAGGTAGTCGTCGTAGAATAAAGTTACAACACAATTAAACGACGCATTTTCCCTTCATTTCAACTTAAGAGAAAAAGGAAAAAAGCCCATACTAAGTCAAAGGAAAACTCTCATGAAAACAAAAATTTTTTTTTAATCCAATGTAGCGTAAAGTACTAGCAGTTTTTATCGCTAATTTCATATCATAAGACAAAGAATATCAATGACTGTAGAGCACACAAAGTGAAAGACAATAACGATAAAAGCATTACTGTTTATACAATTCTGCTTTTGCTATTTTGAATTCCAAGTTAAAATGCTGTTTCTATTTGGAATAATATCGAAATGAATTAATTAATCAAATCGTCGGTCGAGCATCAAATAGAGATACAATATAGCCTGAAAATACATTTGAAATATTTCTTCGAGTGAGCTCTACGGCGGAAAGAGAATTGTCACTAAAAAAGGAAAAAAGAAAGACTTACAATATAATCTTTATGACGAAAAATCAATAAGGAAATCACGGATTTCGATGCCCATTGTCCTGAAAAGAAATTGATACTCAAAAGAAATTGAAAATCTGCGCAACAGAGCATTTGTTGTAGCTTATACACATATAGATTTTTCTTCTATTCGCTATACATTATTTCAATATAACACATGAAATTCGTTAAAGAATAAATGCAACAAAGAAACTTATAAACTTTTTGACAGTTATAAATAAATTAAAACTAACTTGGCTAACTGTTCCGAGAATTCAAAAGTTGCGATGCAGCGATATTTCGGTGTATCAAGGTTTCCATCAGCGGAAACTCGGTTTAAAAAGCCCATTGCACAAAGTTCGGCAACCTAAAAAACACAGTTTTATGAATTTTGCACAACAATATATTGCGAAATCTTGCACTGATTTGTAACAGATGGTTCATCTCAAATACTGCCTTGCTATGGATAATAATATTTAAAGTGCAGCTTTCATAATTAATTAAACAAACCTGTGCATGTATATCAGCAGCGCAACGGCTTCTCATATCATGCTTCTCAAGCATTGCAAGATATATGAAAAGCAGTCTTTGCACAGGGAATGGTTTGGGACCAGTTTCATGAGCTGATTCTATATTGTTCCGCAATCCCTTCGCTGTTGATGCACGACGCCTTTGTTTCCCGTGATTCTGTATTGCTTTCTTGTTAAATTCATTAGAGAAAAGTAGAACTCCTTATTTTTTGTAAATAATACAATTTTTACCAAAGGGTAGGAGCAATAATGCCTCTCATCCCTTAAATCATAGGGGGATGTTCTGACGATATTTTTTATTAATGACACAACTGATGAACGTAGTGATAGGCAGAACGGCAAGAGTCAATTTTATCTAGTACCCATTTTGTTGATCGTTCAATCTTTTGCTGAAAGCGGAGAAAAAGCCTCAATCGAATATATTAATAGTGCATTAAGAAATGAAGCTTAGCACCTTAAATCACATTATTCTTACCATTTTGCAATCAAAGCTGCTGGTGGCAATTAGCAAAATCTTACCAAAGTTGTGTATGGAAGAGATATTACAGCCCGATTACGCTTGTTATCACACGTTCTTTTTTCGATTATACACACATCCCTGTATTACGTTAGAGCAGGGATATGTAATATATCAGAAAAAAGAATGTGCAGTAACAAATATAATCGGGATATACACGTAGAATTTAAGACGATACATCGCTTAAGATGAAAATAAGATGTAATGACTACTTTAGTAAAAAAGCGGCGGTCACTGCTCGGAGGGTTATAACTTGCACAGTAAGCCGCAATAAGTAAATACTTCGCACTTGTTGACAAACAAAATGTTTGTCCGTCTTCCTGCAATGAGAAATCAGCATATTTTACTCACCATATTTCAAGTACATCAGATTTTACAAAATGCAATGCTACAAAATTAGATAAGTGCATACCACAGGTCTTTTCTCACTGCGATAGAACAAATCATCAGTTTTATCTTGCCCTCCAACTGCATAGCATGTTTTCAGTTTGTTCAGTGCTGTGCTATTCGTCCAATTCTCATCACTGGTTCCTGTATCCCACAGTTTTTCGATCTAAACATACGAAAATCTTAAAAACCCACAATACTATAAATACAATGATGAATGTAGATCATGCTGATTTTGATATGCTTATAAAGTTTTTTCCTGTTACTATAACTTTATGAAAGCAAAAAAAAATGCAATTTCAATCAGGGTTAAAAAATTAATACA
Source organism: Litomosoides sigmodontis (assembly GCA_963070105.1). Classification (NCBI taxonomy): domain Eukaryota; kingdom Metazoa; phylum Nematoda; class Chromadorea; order Rhabditida; family Onchocercidae; genus Litomosoides; species Litomosoides sigmodontis. Next base: position 5,422,484 of record OY718807.1, on the reverse strand, counting down.
TACGATGTAAGACAGTTGGTTCAGGTCACGACATACAGAATAAACCATATCCAACATACATCGAACAAAATTGTTGTCAAAATTGAGCCGTGTGGACAGCGCCTCCTGAACCTCACCTTTAATGAAAGAATTTAACAAATGCATACCAGCTGCAAACTTTCGTTATTTCAATATACCAATTGTTTAAGCATAACTCGCAATCATGTGAAACAAAAACCGCGAAATTTTCTCTGCTCTAATTTACCTTTCTCAATACATCACAGTTTTTCATAATCCTTTATGATACATTCTCCATTAATTTCGTGTGAATGCAGAATTTGCAATATGCTAAATCTAATTTTACAAAAAAAAACTTGTGCATTATAAGTTACGTCAACATTATCTTATATCTAGAACACAGCCAAGTTGCACAACATACCTTTGGACAATGCTTCAAAAGCAAACTGCACGGGTGACGATATATGTTCGGTAATTTCAAACCGTGTCCACGGCAATCGAGCAACTGACACTAATTTGATCGTACCACCATACTGGAATATATGAAAGCACATCAAGTAAATGTCCACTGAAGTATGAAAAATTAAGGGAATACAATTTTAATGATTTGTTGAACCAGTGCAGGAATTGGAAAAATATCTTTCATATCTTTCACGGCAGGTTTTGGAGGTACTGTAAGAAACACATTGCAGTTGTACCAAGATTAAATAAATTAAAAATCTTCGGCAAAATTGAAATTTTAGAATCATAATGTTATTCCTTTTTAATTTAATTTTCAAGCGAATCCACTGCGTCCTGATAACTTATCATAATGATCCATATATGGATGAAATACCTTTTTAGGAATGGAAAAGAGTGCTTGTAAAAAGCTTGGTGGAAAGTTAAGTAGCATTTCGGCATTATTCAGAATAATAACCATAACAACCGATTTCACATATCCCAATTCTGTTTTGCACTCTTCAAATACATTTTCCAGATTTTCGACCTTTTTTCCGGATTTCGAATGTGGCAGCAAATTATATAGGCCTTGACAAAACAACTTGTGGGATCTGTGATTCACGTAACAGTTTACACGTAGAACCATAACCTGAATCACTTGGTTACACAAATACATGAGCAGGGTTCATAGAGTTCGATTGCTAAAGCTCAGGTTTACCGACCTATCACTTGGAAACTTCAAATAATACACTATCAAGCTTTTCTCAGCATTGCTTTCTAGCAATTCTTAATACTATCAACCACAATATCCGATCAAAACCGTTCACAATCTTTTCTCCCTTTCTATCACATATTACCAATGCACCACACTAATTAACGTAACTTACATGCAAACTTGACTTACAACCTCGAAAAACCCACCAAAACAATAGCCCTGCCACAAGCGTTTCTTTTATACATGAAAATTTTGTTCAAACAAAAAACAGACTTCATCATTCTCCTTCACTTCTTCAACAACTTTCTGCATCACTTCATCTCTTGGACCAGCAGTCGTTCCATATACGTGCAGATGGGTAATACTTGAGTTACGACACCTCAACACGGAAACAATTTGCCAAAGCTTCTTTGAACACGTCGCTTCCATGGCAGACATCACTGCAATTAACACAGAGAGGATGGTTCCTAACTTAAAATACTTCAAAAACATGTTGACTGCAGAACTCTCAAAGGAGAGTAGGAAGTGATGCAAGCTTCACTGAACATTAAATTACATGCATTATTCCACTATCACAACCCACCCCCCACGGCACTGTTTCAAATATTTTATATGGAAAAAGCTATTTTTAAGAAATGGAACTGTTTGCTGGCTGCTCAACACACTCCACGCAGCGGTAGGAAAGCAGTTAAAGGACCAATAGAACCTCCCGCTTGGACTCCAACAACAATAATGATCATTTGCGAATAAAGTGCATAGGTTCTGATAACATAAACAAATCTAGCTTGAATATTAGTGGATATGAGTTGGCCTCTCTATTCAATCGAGCCATTCAAGTTCGGGAATGGCAAGAGCATTTTAATTCAGATAAACCCCAAGAATAGGTTGACGGGTTGAACCGATTAAAAAACAATAGGATGGCAACGATAGCATCGTGCGACACCTTGCTACAAAAACATTTTTTTTTCTGGAAATTACCAAGTATAACTTTGCAAATAAGGATAAAATGGAAGGAAAATAATGAAAAGGAATCATGAAAATATTTGACAGGAACTTTTAAACAGAAAAACGCAAAGGTTCGAAACACAATCTGGAAAATGAAGAAACCCACAAGTTGAACAAAATATTCATCTTATCAGGAAAATATCTACTTCAAAATAATTATGATCAACGTTCAATATCTGACCTAGATGTGATATCCTTTTCTTGCATTTCTATTAATCAGCTATCACCTCATTTTAAGGTAATTAAACAATTGATAGCTAAGGTCAGCCTACGCTTTTCCAAATGTTCGCAAATAATACATACACCCAGTTTTCTTACACATCATTTCGAAATGACCGCAACAGATCAATCTCGTACACTTCGAACTTCGATAACTTTCCGGTATTGCTGAGTGTCCAGGGTTTTAAGACTTTAAGAACTTCATAACATATAACTTTTCTGAAACTATTGCGGGCGCACAAACGGCTACAGTGATGCATATTCCTAACAATCAGTGATTTGTTATTATGACATATTTGTTCAGTAAAGCACTTGAATGTGTGTGCCTACGTAAAGAAATCGTAATTCAAAAACCTTAAAATTTTTGCAGAAAAGATAAATAAAACAAAGAGCAAAAATCACACAATTGCCTCCTACTACTACCTTTGATGTAGCTATTTGTGGCGATAGTGCAAGTGTTTCGTGTAAAAGAAAAGTTGTAAGCATTATGAACAAATATGATTGTAAATTATTTCAAAACATATCTCAGAATTACGAAGATTAACAAATGATAAATCTTACAATGCAACAGCACGGTTAACGATACACCACAACTGATATACTAAATAAAAAAAATGTAAGAATAAAAACTGCTATAAAATCCAAACTGAGAAAGTTATTCAGCCTCTAACAACTTCATCGATTAAACTTCAGTATCTCGTCAATAGTGACAACTTATACCAATACTCTCCGTATAACTTTTAAAAGTCAAAAATAAGATGCTGGAAGCACATTCCACCAATAAGGTTACTTCATCTTGAGATAAAGACTTTGAAAAGAATACACGAGATTCCTTTCCCAGCGAACAAGTGGATCTACATTACCACTGTATGACAGGAATAGAATAACAGAACACACTTTTCGTAGATAAGATGACGAAATTCTTAAAGGAAAGAGACAAAAATGGATATATAAATACAAAGTAGAAAGCCATTTTCTAGTTTTCAAACTTTTTAAGTTGACACTTCAGTTTCCATGCCTTCTTTTGTTACTATGTAAAAAAGCAATGCACTCTAGAGAAAAATGATTAACAACAGTACACGAACTGGAAACTGTCACCTACGTACTCAAAATTTTTGCTTCCAACTACTCAGAAGGAAACATTTAAACTTTTGCTGCTTTTTTTTGTCGATTTGAACTGTCAAGTGGTTCAGTAGTTGTGCCGGAAGCAGAAATACTGGACACCGAACTTGCACGAACACCACTTTCCTCTGCTGTCGGGCCACGAGTATTATTCACATGCGTTCCTTTGAAGCGATCAATATTCCCATGAATCACTGCATCACTACCGTCTTTATTAGCATTTTGATGCTGAAATTAAAATGTACTTATTCACATGTTTGCTCGAAGAATTTTCTTCGACTAAAACAGCCGACTATTTCGCATTAAAAAAAAAATGGCATAATTCATGAAACTGAAGGTGCTAAACTCATAAAGAAATATTGAATTCCATTAAAACCTACCGCTTCTAGGCTACAATAGCAATCCCAAGGTATTCAATAAAGCATAAAGAAACCTGATAATTTTGCACGCCGTGACACTGCACTGGAAGGCTCACTGGAACGGTCCAACGATCAGATGACTGATAACGTGATAACGGAGGACGACTTCCTGAGAGGACAGCATCTAAACAGATTCCACTGTAAAAATTAGGATACAGTATAACGCTTCCTTCAAAGATTTGTTATGAAGTAAAACCTCGCCATTCAAAAGTTAACGTATTCAACTCTGCAAAAGCGTACTACTTGTATATTTGAAGGAAAGTGCAGGGGCTCTTGTCCAGCCAGCCGCCATAACACTATTCGCATCATTACTTGCGAGTTGCGGAAGGGCTGGATAACGTATTGGTGGTGGTGGAGCTGTGAACGCATGAAGCTGTGGTGCCTGATTGAACGTAGTAGCAGGCGATATTGAATATCCAGTTTGGGATGCCTGCGAAAAATTTAACGGCTGAAAAGCAAAACAATATAGGAAAAATATACTCAACACTATTATACACAAAAGCAGAAATTGCGCACTCCGTTCATGATATAACCAAAATTTCACTCCACATCAACACTTTGAAGTGTTAACTTAAAAAACTTATAAGAAAATATTAATTCTTTTCCGCACATTGAATACTAACCATAAAGAAAATATTAACGTGTTCTACATAAAGCTCTATATTTTTCACTAAAATTAGCCTCAACCACCGTGAATGATATTTCACCTGTTGCAAGTGTGGAATTTGTCCCATAGTATCATTTGTGTTTCTAGACAAAGGATTATTCGTTGTAGCGTGTGTCTCACCGCTGCGCTGACTGCCTACAGCGCCCAAACTAGCGCCTTGCAAAGAAACGAAGTCTGGAGGAGGACCCATGAAATTGTGCGGTGGTAATGGTGGAGGAACCTGATGTGGATGAGGTGGAGGTCGTCCCAAATGTGTGATCTTCGCGTTATTGCTCAAAACTGATGGCACCGGACCAAATGCGGAAGCAGACCGAGGCTGAAGGCATTGCACATATATCTTACACGGTATATAAAGCAGATCATTAAAAAAAGCCTGAAATACCCATAAAATGTTGAGGATATTTTAATTCAAAATTCAGAAACCTGCATAATACTGCAGCAATTTTTAAGTGAGTCTGTATGCATAATGAGCAATGCTAAGGATCGAAAAACTGATAGAGCTAAAAAATGATGTGATTGGAACACATACCGAACTGACTTGGAAACGTTGCACAGAACTAACGGTCTGCGATGTAAGTGGAGGTGTGGCGTTGATTCCAGCCAGCAACTCAATTTGAGGACTAGCATTCGACCACGTCATATTATTTCCTGCCGCACCACTGGGAGGTGGATGAATGAAGAGTTGTGACTGTTCGACAAATGAAGCAGGTCGCGAACGTGTTGTCTGAGTTTGACTTACTGGGAGAGTATTACCAATTAACGTCTGTAACAAGTATTTAATGCAACATCGATGTAAAAGTGGAAAAAATTACTACTAGCAAATTTCTTCAGTTTTTGAAATTACTCACTTGAGCGGGAGAAGTGGTTGACGAATTCGGGTTATACGATTCGCTAAACATCATCGAATAATGTGGAAATGGTGCTGGTGGTGGAACTTGGGTAAGAGACTGCAGGTAAGCTCCTATAATGACTGCTATAATAAAACGAAACGTAGACAAATGTCAACAAGCTACTACATATCACTGCTGCATGACATCTAAATCACTTACATGTTCTTCAGGCAAAACAAGTTATAGTCTTGAGGATTCAAATTGCTTATTCTCAAAATGTGTCATAGAAAACCCTTTTAGATTAATTTACCTGGCGGCAAACATGCAATCGGCGAAGGTGGTGGGAGCAAAGGGACAAATGGAGCAGATGAACTCGATTCTTTTATGCTTACGGTGGCATTGTTTGCTGTTTGTTCACTTGCTTGAGGTTGTGGTCTGACCTACAAAGTTACAAGAATTCTTTGGCATAATTACTACCCGATTTTCAAATTTGTAAATATTATTGATACCAGGACCAAATAATTCAAAATGCAATAAAGCATTTACTTTAGCAACATTTGGACCATGTGGAACTGAAGAAACTCCAACATTGGTAGATCCGCTTTTGTCAGCAACCAGCGGTGCAATTGTAGCACTTTCGTTACCATTTCCAAGTAAATTATTTGTAAATTGTTGCTGGCCAGGCCAGAAGTCTTTTACCTGAAAAAAATCGAATTAAAGGTCAAGTGTTTCTTGAGAGTGTTTGTGCTAGAAAAAAAGATTACATTCAAAAATTTGAAAAAGAAAGACAATCCATAAATGAGACTTTATCTAATCTTTGCTTTAGACATTCATCATCATTTGCTTCAAGCGAGACTCCTGCCAAAGGTGAAGTGCCATCGCTTTTTGTTACCAAAGCTTCTTTTGATGGTCTTTTCTGCAAAACACTGGAAATTCAATCAAAAATTAAAAACAACGATCCAAAGATGATTAATAAAATAATCCAGTACTAAATTTCCAGTTCTTAAGAATCTTTTGATGCGAGATTCTAAGACAGATAGGCAAAAATGCAAAATGTGGATCAAAATCAGAAATATTGCCTGGAAGTTGTGCAGCACACAACCTTCCATCTGGAACATTAATGTTATTAGTAATAAGAATTAAACGTTATGATTAGTTGAACTCTTGTAAAAACTTTGTAGGTTACGGATCTGTGTCTACATTGTCAGTTAATCACTGTATAAATTATGTATTTCGAAACAAATTACCAAGCCTTGCGCACTGTCTTGCGGGGAAGGATCAAATGTAAATTGGTACTGTCTATTTTCCCCATGAGTTGTAGTAGCAGGATTAAAATTCGTCGTATATTCTGCATTACTCTTTTTCAGCGCACCATCAGAAAGCTGAAATAATGCTAACTTATGCACAAACTGAAAAAACTCGTCGAATGCATCATAATGCTAATTTATAACACATAAACACCAATGTTTGACATTGTTCTAATTACAATAAAAAAATTGAGATCAAAAACCTTTCGTGCAGCATGAAGTCGTTGCTCCCCCTCTGGTCCTGTCCATAAATCTTTTTTCACCGCGGTGTTCACTACAGAAGTAGAAGATATGCGCGCTTTTGGTGTAGGACGAGCTATGGGTGACGGTATTACCGGATGACTGCAACAGGGCAGTTATATAAGTATAACTTCAATAAATCATGAATTCATGATGTTATGATTTTACAAATGAGAAATAAAAACGAAAACCCTGAAAAGTAAAAGTATTTGCATGTTTTACAAGAAAATAAATCACACTTTTCAACTGATGCAGATTGATGTGTCGTTTGTTCACGAACAATCGAGCTATTCCACACAGTAGTGTTCAACGTATTTTGTGCATTTGCCAAAATTGGACGATTCATACCACTACTAGTATCTTTGACTCCGTGGTTGCTCGTATTCATTGAACTTGTTTTTGTGGGAACTTCATTAGCTAAATTAGCACCATTTGGAGTACGGCCACTTTTTGTTGCCGATTTCTTTCCTACTCGCTTTGCCTGCACTCTCGCTTTGCGACGCTCAATTTTCTCCTTTTCCTTAATCTTTCGGCGTTCTTCCTATAACAAAATCACAAAATAAACAGAAAAATCGAATATTCAAAAACTGAATTTAAATAATTGACTTCACTCCTCTCATATTAATTATTCAATTCCAGCATAAAATCATACACAACGAAAAGTCCAGTTTCTTACTTCTGTATCTATCCATTTCTATTATCAGAACAATTTTCTTAGATTAGCATTTAGAAATGCTAGAAAGAACGATAAATTGCATCAAAGACACCGCACCACGATAAAATACATTATTCATTCTACTCGTTCAGCAAAAACTTCACGGAAAGTCCACGTTGTAAACTAAACTATAATACACTGATCAACTATAAAACACACTGCTTCTAATTGCTCATTGATCTGCTGTTGCCGAAGTTTCCTGCTTTTTTTAGACAACACTTCTTCGAAATCATCGTTATTTTCCGCGGCATCATCCACCTGCCCATCTGGACGATCGTCAATCACGATTACACCTGCATTGTTGATGTCCACTCCCGCCAGCCCGTCTTTGCAGGTATCGGATCTACGTGTTGCTTCACCCCGTGTTATCGGCGCTGTTTCCTGCTTCATTTAAATTAGGTTACTACATTTAAATTCCTATCTAATATCATCTTGAAAGCATTATGAAATGTTTATAACATTCTTAAAACAATACCATGCAAAATTTACCTCCTTTGTTAATTGTGCACCGCGGGTGGCCGTGTGCGACGTAGTGCTGGCGGGTTTCACGTTTTTTGAACTATTTGAAGTACGATTAGACACCGGTCCTGTACCGCTTTCGCGACGTCCTGTAAAAAAAACACCATATAACATGATTATATAATGCAAACAACTTATAATTTTTCTTTTGATCAAATATACGTTGCCATTCCTATATCTAGCAAAGATCAGGAAGTATAAAGTATCAAATTTAAAGCTAAATACATAAAGAATTTCATAGAAATATCTTACCATTGCTAGAACGAATAGTCCTGCGTGAATTGCTGTATTTTGATGGAACATTCTGACGCCGTACTTGCCTGGAAATTTCTTTTTCCCATATAATTTAAGAATACTTAAAGGAATAAATTAAAATTTCATTTGTTTTGATCCAATTCCAACATGCGGCAGCATTTGAGAAAAAAATCAGGAAATTGGAACAGAGCTCTCCATCACTCACGATTTAAGTTACAAATGAAATGATTTACTTCTGTCGGTCTGCGAAATCACTATTCTCGGAAGCTGTTTCCCATTCTTCATGCCCTTCTGAAGTAACTGGTGATTTCAACTGAGCTGCACGATCAGTGCCGACAGAGTGTGATTGACTATTACCACGAGTGTTACCCTGGCGTAACCCAGAATGCCTACGTCGACGTATCTGTAAAACTCCGAAATAACATGACAACCATACAATACATTCCATATGAATGTATGAAAAAGTTACCCTCATAATAATTGCAAAAATTTCATATAATAAAAGTTACCTTTATATGTAAAACAAATATGAACTTAAATAGAGACCACCGAACTCAATTACTTTCAAGACATAATCACAAACGAAACACCAAGAGGTACACCTCAGAGCCACTTTAACATGGAATGGACTTTAATTACTTGTAAAAAGCAAAGAAACATACGCTATGTGCTCCTCGAATTCCACCGCGTCTGTATGATCCATCTCCATGAGTTCGAGATGAACTTCCATCATCTATCACCTTATGCTCTTCGTTAGTCTTTTTCCGCTTCCCCCTTTCGGGTGGATTCTGATAAGTACCTGTTGTTCGGACATCGCTACTGCGTTGAGCGTTAATTTTTGTTGGACAAGCGCGGGTGCCTATAAATTTATTATCAAATTTCCATTCAAATTACATTTATCGCAAGAAATCCCTTCGCCTTTCTGCCAAACAATAACTTATTCTGTGCTGCTCATATTTATAAAAAAGACCTAACAAAACACACAATAGTGTGATGTCTCAAATAAATTAATCATCGTGACGCAGTACAAAAGGAATTTTAGAAGCTGACTTACCCCTTCTCCCCGTACGACTATATTCCTGACGCTTTTTTGGTTCATATAATTGCTGCGTGCTACGATGAGGACCACCTTGACGAGTGATATTTCTACTCTGAATATGACGTTCCTGATCCTGCACTATAGTTGTAGCACCAGAAATTTTTTCTTTTTCTTCTGCCGAGGGTTCTTTAACATCCGGTACACTCATGTACGTATCCTCGACACGAAATTCGCCCATATTCGAGAAATTATCCTCCTAAAAAACATATCAGCTTATCAAAAAAAGAATTAAAAAAATTATCAAAAAAGTACTAAAGAAAAATTAAGTCATTGTGTCATTTGAAAAAGTGGAGTTAACATTGACAATTTTTACACTAAGTTCTCGATCCCGGACTGGAGAGCAACGACAGAAAAAGAAAAAGGGTTAACCTGAGGTTCCTGAATTTTCTCACGACGATGATTTCGCTCACATCTATTCTGGATGCGTTGTACTTGTCCAGTGCCATGTTGGTGTGGCATGCTGCCACCACGGCGTATTCCCAAGAAACTACCACAACCATAAGTTCTGCTACCGCGAGAATTTACCAGCGACGAACCACGTCCAGAACGGTGAACTCTCGAATTTACAAATTCACGCTGACCGTGGAAAAGTCCACCAGTTCCATCTTTTCCTCCATTTCCATCTTCCTCATCCTCGGCTGCATAATAATCTGGGGTGCAAACTTCGTCATGTTGTTGACTATAGCTGTATTTTTTTTCTGCCCACTTTTGGGCATCCCGATTTCTACTTTTGTTATCAGTTCGTCGACCACGTTGTTCCTTTTTTGAATAAGAATTTTCGGAACGCCCCACCGATGAATTTTCATCGGGTGGTACGTTCGTATTTATACCTAAACACGGAAAGATCAGGATATGTTAGTTGGTATTTTGTATTTACATCATTAACTAAAAGCACTGAATGCAGTAATTGCCAGCGTAATGGAAGGAAGGCTATCTGTATCCATTATTCAGGAGTACAGTGGGAACTCACCTGATTGTTTATCTACTGTAGGAAATTGCTGCTGCAAACGTATCTGATTTAAGGCACCTTGTTGTGCCGCACGTTCTCTCTCCGCACTTTCACGTTCCTCTGCTCGTTTTTCCCAAACATTATCTGTCGGTGGTGGTGCCACCAACGCTGAAGTGTTTGTAACGACTCCTTCGACTCCACCTTCTCGAGCATGTGACTGTTGTGATGCGCTACCCAACCTGTTAAACAAAACAAAAATATCAAGATCACATATCAATATCACACTGTACAATGCCAAAAAACTGACATTTGCCATCTGTGAAAGCCATTATTGTATATCAACTTACGAAGTTTTTTGCTTTTGAGCCACCCATTCATTTGACGGACTGCCATCACCCTCACGATGAAACAGTGCCTGCGAATCATTTCTTATTTACAACAATAACATGAAAGACGGACAAAAAAGGGATGTCCATCTCTTAGAGAATGATAAGCCTTATGATGACTTATTTATTTACATTTATTGCCAATAAAACAACTCCCAAAAACAGTGATATTAGAATAAGTGAACACAGACCATTTATCATGTGATATAAAAAAGATCACTCAATGTCTTTTACACTATCAACTTAGCACTTACCAAACATCATCTACATTATTTTGCTAAATTACAGTGAAACGCAGATTTATACCTTTTGTTGATGTCCTTGCAAAGAGGTCTGAGAACGTGACTCACTCGTTCTCTTCTCGGTGTTCTTTTGTTGCTGTGCCGATTTGCGCTGTGCTTGTGAGTTGCTTGCTTCCGAAGACTTATTATTAGCTCCTTCGATCGGCGGAATACTTCCAGGAGCCATTCTTTTTACGATCTTTGCTGCTGGTCGTGAAAGCTTTGTCATTTGTATCTCTAAAATTTTTAGCAACATTAATCTTAGACATCCCTTTTCTGCTACTAATTTTCAAGTATGCAACTTCCACGTAGGCTTCGAAATTTCTAAAATTAAAAAAATCTACAAATGTATCAGTTTTTGTTTTGATTGTACTTAAGTTAAATCATCTTTCTCGGAAATGACGAAATCGCTTTCAACACTAACCTTCATCTTCATCATGTGTCTCACTGTCTTGGACACCCATTTGGGACAATCGCTGTGCAACATCGCCTTTACCTTCTGGGCGTTTCAGCATTCGAAATTCAACTCGCTGCGCTGTTTCCTGCTCATCCCGTCGAGTGGATGCATCGTATCCACTCACAGGACCCCAACATTCTCCAGCTCGATCCACTGAATCATCATTACTCTAAAATGCACAAGCTCATTTGCATCACTTTAGTGGGCTTATATATATATATATATATATATATATATATATATATATATATATATATATATGGGATTACGCTAACATTAATCTTTTGCATTCCAAAACCGCCACGAGAAGACTGATCCCAATCAGGATATGAGTCATTTTCATATGCGTTCATCATTCTAACGGATCCATAACCGGACGGTACGCTTCCACCTTCACTTTCCGATAGCGCTGAGCTCTAAATACTCCGTTTTTAAGACGACCCACAAATACATGAAAGATTGTAATAATTATAAACGTCGCTCAATGATGAGTTACAGTTGTTTGTGAGGGTGAGCAAATTTTTCTTCTGTTACGTCGAAGTATGCATTTAACTGTGAAATACGAAAAGACTACGGTGAATTCGCAAAGTGTGTAGCGATAAACTATTTAAATGAGCATACTTGACTGGCCATACGCCTTTTTTGACGTGAGCGTTCGATAGCTGCTTCACGCTCAATATTCTGTCTGCGACCTAATTCTTCGTCGTGATCTCGAGTGTAACAATTCTGAAGATAAATTTTCCGTAACAATTTCAAAGCTTTAGAAAAAATTTTCTAGTAACTTGCCCGTCCCACAAAGGCATGCTACCTAATATTACCCGAAAGCGCTTGAAAATGTACTTGTGAAAATTCGGGAGCACATTGCTGCGGTTCCTGACCAGTACAGCCAATCGCGTTAAGCCATCTGTTTGTTTCTTCGTCATGCCACTCACTTTTACTCCTAGAACTGAATTCATCGAAATCAACGCCTCTGTAATCATTTCAATTTCTCAATATCAAAAACACGAAAACCATGTATAAATACCACCATTTTATCTTACTAACCAATGTAATTCCCAGGTGCAATCGACAATTAAAAAAATTTCAAGAACTTAGACCTATTACATATCATGCGGTATTAATGAACTTACCGATTGTCACATACCACTCGGCGAGAATAATTTGACTGAATATCACTTGATACCGTTATCTGCGTAGTTTCGAGTACAACACCGTCTAAACAAATTTTAACAAAATTATATCGGTTTATATGTGAAACAAATTTCTACCAAATATTACTTAAACATCCCTGAGAATTCTGTAAGATAGAGTTATTAAATTTTTTTCGTAGAATTTATCAAGCCAAAAAAGGCCCTGACAGGATGAATAAATCCGTTACCCCAAGCTATCAAAATTTAAATAATTGCCAGGAATACCTTTCAGTTTCTCCAAATATCGCCGATTACTGCAACCTTCGTCGCCACGCCCACTTTTCGGCTGTATCTGCTTTCCATCTGTTCCTTCTTCGGAAGACTGTAAATGTGCACCATAATTTGACAAGTTTCGCGCAGAATCCGTCTAGAATGAGATCACAAATTCAATTAGAGGAAATGGAAATATCCACTTTCTCAGAAACTAAAATTGATGATCTTTTTTAATATTTTAATACAAATTCATGAAAAAGACCGAAAATATGCATCATACCTGTGCTGCAATGTAACTTGGCGGTGGTCGACAATAATTTGGCGGTGGAACTGCTACATTTGTTGGATACTGGGAAGTTACTGAAGGGACACTTGTTGTGCCTGGACAACTCGTTTTTCGTGTTGGTACGTTTTCTATAAATGAATAGAAAAATGCTACTAACACAAACAAGAAACAGATGAAGCCTGTATAGAAGATGCCTCTCAGAAATTTGACGCTTTAACCTAATAAGAGAACAAAATAAAAAATATCAGCTAAATTCAATTTTATAGCCAAAACTTCTTCGTTGAACACCAACTAATTAAACGTGCTTTACAAATAATTAACTGTACGTTCTCTGACAATAAACACGAAACTGTGATAACTAACCTGCCGATAATGACTGATTGCTCAAAGTTTCCAATGGACATGAACTGGAAACGGATATGGTTGGTTGTAGTTTCGGCACTTGGAATGTACCATTTGGAGGTGGTGGTGGTGGGACTGCTGTTGTGTCGTAGTACCGAGAGGGCAGCTGCAAATGCAAAACTCGAAAATGAAAAGAGCACTATGCAACTAAATTACCCAAAAAAGGAAAATTACATTATTAAGAATATTATACAAAATACCTGTCTCTCTGCAACACGCGCAGTTACAGTAGTAGATAAATATGACGATCCTGAGTGCGAATGTAGCGTCACCTGAGGTACATCTCCTTCGTTTCGTGATACTGCCGAACTCCCCCCAGCACGCCAACTTCCAGATTCTAGAATGGTACTAGATCTGTAACTCATTCACTCAAACAACACATACATCCGAACTAAACTACTTGAGTGGATTATTTCCAGATCCAGTTGGATTTTGTCGTTTTTTCAAATTATGTAATTCGTAAAAATTAAACGGATAATTTCATTTTTCAAGGATGACTCCCAACTATCACTGCCGGTGGTGGTATAAGTGTGGTTACAAAATGCCGAAAAGCAAGAATAGAACTATGAGGAATCGACCATTTGCAAAACATTCCATTATCTTTTCCCCTCATTGAAAATTTTCTTTTTAAGGCATTTATTGTAGGAAACATGAAAAACTTACTTTGTGGCTTGAGACTTTCGGTCAAAGCATTGCCGGATTGTTTTGCGATGGTTGCAGTGGCAGCTGCGAGCGATGGAAAATCTCTCGATGAGGCCGTCACTGTATTCGCATTCTGCTGTGTTGCTGATTGCGCTTCCGCAACATTCGGTTGTTTTGCCCATTTTGGTCGCAAATCGGTAGTATGCGGTCCACTGCCGCTATTTATCCCGCTTAATGTACTCGATGCAGCTGTTGTTGTTGATGTGGATCCTGTCAAACTGGCTGACGATTTCACTACCTGCAAGGCTTCTTGGCCAAAGTCAAGTTAATTCTTAGAAATTCCAAAGCTCGGTTTTCAGTAGCCACTTTTATCAAAAATTGTTATATTTCATTCCCGAAAATTCTATATGTTCCTTAGCCGCTATAATAATAGCAAGTCATACAAAGTTCATCAGTACACAAAACAGAAATCTAATAGTTTTTGACTGCTTCACATTGTTCAAAATCTGTTTGAGAGACTTTACAGACTGACGACGGACCAACTCCTTTAATAATTTCTTCATACCGATTGAAAATCTGTTGTTTGGCCATTTGTTAAGTTTGCATCTCCTTTGGCCCAACCAGTGCCGCCCTGTGGCACGAGTGCAATATTAGGATCTTGTCCTTGACTCTCTGCTCTCAACGACGGTAACGTGGCTGGTGGTGGCATACGACGTACCACCGCTGTTGTTTTTCCAAGACTTTGAAGTCCGCCATGCTTGCCCGCACCTGAAATATGAGTTAATATACAAGGAATTATTCGATGTGATCAGTTCCTGGATAGAAATGTTTACGAAGCAATATCGTCAAAATTTTGAATAAAATTTATTGAGATACCCAATATGTAAAATGAAAAAATTGTTGATATGTTTAAACCGCTGCTCGAAAATTAATCCAAGCACATAAAGTAAACTGGAGTTCACGTACCGGGCGCCTTGACGGCGCTTTGATTCTTGCCCGCGTAGATACTATTTACGTTGTGGAGTTTAGGTTTAACGGCGCCCGCAGCGCCCCGCGCGGAAGACATCCAGAATTATATAAATGTAACAAGATACAATCAAAAACAACGGAATGCGTAAAGGGAAGAATCGTGACTGCGGAAAACTTGATAACCTGTAATAGCTGTACAAGTTAAGTCATGAATGTACTCAAAAAACAGACTACCCTGAGAAGTACATCAAACGAAAAACTTGAGATGTACGAGTTGTATAGGTCAAGATCTGAAACGATTTAGCATATTGCAGATTCTAGTAAGTCTGTATTGTGTCGAAAATTTTCGAATTAGAAGTCTGATTGCAGTGCAGTTGGCTAGCTTAAAAGTATTTTTAAAAATGATTAATGATCTCCACCAAATTTCATGACACTTTTAAAATCTACGCAATGCGTATGTAAAAGAAATTCATAGCGATAACAATACTTTTTCACTTCTATCACGCTCTGCTACAAAACTGATGCTATACGCTGTACTTCTTTAAAAATTCTTGTAAATCTATTGAACTCACTTCGAAGAAAAAAACCAAGGATGACGCACGCAGAGTACGTGTAGATTTAATGAGTGTTGATGTACTAATACCAAATAACTTCAAGGACCAAATATAAAACAGGAATCAAATAGAAAGCGCCACCACCGGATAATAGCTTTCTCCAATCTGCAAGAAAATCGTATGGAACTAATACTTTTCTGACTGCGCAACAAACCGCAATCGCAAGTCCATAAGCAATAGTTCATGCAGGACAAAATGTAAGTCATTCGCTATTTTTTTCTAGACTCTATAATTGACTGGATTTAGCACAAAAACCCTTATGTATGGAATGCAGCGCCTCACTTTTCAGTTAAAATCAGTAGAATTTGTTAATAACCACAAAGATAAAACCGAGTTCGCTTGGTCGTAGGAAACATCAAATGAAGAACTGATCTATCATCCACTGCATCTAGTTTAATTTGCAAAACGAATTAGTACAATACAATAGTCTCTTCTGTCAAACAAATGCAAACTAAACTCATCACGCAGAGGCTGCTACCAACTGCCCCAATGTTAGATCATTCGTTTCACCACTTCAGAAATGAACAAAAAAAAAATATAGCGTTAAATGTACTAATGAAAATGAGACCTACAAAAAGTAGTCATTTTTATGTTTAAAGCATCAAACTTCAAAGTATATCTTAAAGTTTTCACAAAATTTGTCGCTCATGACAGGACTAGTGCAAATTCAATTTTGCAACGTTTCACTCAATAAGATTAGTTGGACATAAGTAGCAGTCATTCTAAATTCCTTCAGTTAACATGCTAAAAAGGAATGAAGAGAATAACAAGTATTCCGGAGATTTGCAGTATTCCGGAGAACAAACGGATTTCAGGTTCGACTGCTGACTAAGACTTGAATTACCTCTCACTGTTCCCATTTAATGAGGAGAAGTGAGACAAATGTCCACGGCGAAATTGAAATACAAGGGTGGGGAGAGGGGGTGAGCAGAAGCGGAAAAATAGCAAAGTAACCAACGCAGATAAGCGGATATGCAAAACACATGCAGCAGCCACTCCAACATGCGGGGTAAATGAATTGGGAGGAATCGATTCAGAGATGGCGCTCTGAGAACGGGGAATGGATCTGACAGAAGCGGGGAACGGGGTGGAAGAAGGAGTGGGCGCAATGATGAACCCAGCGTGCTGCTGCTGCTGCAGCATGTACGACGAACAGATGCTCTCGACTCCTCTCTCCTTCCACACATACACACACACACGCACACACACACACACACACACACACACACACACACACACACACACACACACACACACACACACACACACACACACACACACACACACACACATTCACACACCAGCCGGTGCAGCTCTAAATTGATGAGAAATATCGGCCACTAAGCAGCCAGTGCGGTGCACCGCTCTTCCCGTTACGTGGACATCAGCCACTGCTGCGTTGCTGCCTGTTCGACCTTTCAACCGCTTCGTTCTCCCTCGGCCGTGGACACCAGCTGCCATATCATACTCGACCTTTCCACTCCCTCTCGCACCTCCCATCGCCATCGCCTAACCTACTTCCCTTGTAGGAATGAAGGAGAAATGTTCAGAACATCCATCCATCCGATCCATCCATCCATCCATCCATCCGTCCATCCATCCATCCATCCATCCATCCATATAGGAGAGGAAAAGCGATCATCGTCACATCACATACAACAAGACGTCAGGGCAAAACCATCGCGTCTTCAAGCTGCGTCGCACACTCTTCCTTCCCTTAACTATGCGACATGCCGTACACTTCCTACCACTCTCCCTCTCCCGCTCCCTCTCCATGCTGCCCTTTCCTTTCCCTTATGCCAGATACATCAACACACACTCACACTCACACTCACGCTCACATACATACACACACACACACACACAAATCATCCAGTCAGCCTGCCATTCGATACCAAATGAAACCACCGGCACAACAATTCACAGCATCGCGTTAGGGCTGTTTCCAACTGATCGTCGGGTTTGGAGATGCACGCGTAAGGAATACGTCATGTAGCCTCGGAAAAAGCAGTGCTCCGCAACAGTGAATGGAGGTAAATCGAATAACGACATTACTAACATCTCATCCAAGCTTTCGCTTCTTCCTCCTTACTCTTGCCAACCTGTCTATCAACACCTTTCAGCTGAAAAAAATTCACAACCTGTGGCCTAAATATCCTGGAATACCCGGAAAAACCTTCCATCTAAAAGACATGCGTAGATGCACAAGCACCACATTTATGAAATGACCATTTCGTCACTACAATAGCTTCGTACACAGAAACCGATGATCTCACTATTACCGGTTTGTGACCTATCAACACCCAAGATACAGTTATAAATGGACTGTCGCTTATCACCAAGCGTCATCAGTCGCTTACTACTGCCTACGATTTATCCCAACTCAAAATACTCTTTAACACCCCAGAATTGCTCACCACCAATGCTGGGTGATCCACTAGTAGCGTCAGCGCATGATGGATATAGTAACGAAGAAGCTCACAGTCCACAGTTTAGGCACATAAGAAAAATCTGCCATTAATACCCAGTTATACGCATTTCACGAAATCCACTTCATTCAATGCATGAAGAAGGATCAACATGAAGCGGTCGAGAATACCACACATCTAAATGCTTTTTTTTGACCACATCTATTTACTATTTTACAAATAACACCAACCTTTCCTCACATTACTTTCATAATGTAAAGTGGAGTTAACCTTATAAGTCAGTTCAACTGAGTCCAATATATATCTATTCCTTATCGATGATTATTTGATTATTCTCTCCTTTCTGCAGGATTTAATTCTCGTTACCGAAGCCTGGAACTGTACAGGTTAAAGGGATCGACAATAGCAAGTCACAAAAAATGACAATCGTTAAATGCACACTGAAAACAAAACAGTTTCTAAATGAATAGCTTCGCGATCGGTATCGCAGATCTTTTTTGTAGCAGTATTTAATTTTTTCTTGCAAATGCATTAACATAGAAAACAATCTGTGGAACCCTGTGAACTCTAATGATTTATACAGAACATAAGTCTGCGACATACAGGCGATGTATCACTTCATACAGGTTCACTCAATTTATGTAATTCCTTCCAGACGAACTGTAGTACGGGTTTAACCGAATAGATGAATAAGCTATGATATTGTTGGCTAGTTTACAATACTTCTGACTTGACGAAATACCAGTACAAACGCTCTGTCTAAAACCATTTATACATTGCTAAAATGCTGCAAGACACATTCACCTTAAGCTGGAGCCGTACGTCTAAATACAAAGTAGTTTCATTAGCACCACTTCTTAATCAACACATTCACACTTACCACAGAAATATTTCATCTTTTTTTAAAGTAAAAGTCTCCCTACGATACTTCATGGCATAAACTCTAAAGAGGACCTCCATACTCCCAAGCAATAAGCCATCCCCGCGTAATTTGTAGACTAACACCAAAACATTATATTAGATTATTGGTCCTTAATTCTCACAGTAAGGAGGCAATTATTTCTCTTTCATAGAAATTATTCCAAAGATGGATAAAGAGGAGTAGATAAACAAACTGATTGCTTTAGAGCATCAAACGAACACCTGAATACTTTGGAGTGTCAAAATTTCCTTTTCTGTAGGACTTTAACAGCGCAACAGTGCTTGTGTAAACATACATCGCTACCTTGTACTTACAACAATCTCAATTGCAAACTGGTCTGTTAAATCATTACTCCATCGCACTTCCTCACCCCCTAAGTCCCAAAATTCGCATCGAAGGAACACCACACACAGTGCAAATGACACCTTCATGCTCCAATATCGGTAAATTCTGATGACATATTTATGTCACTCTGACTAGATTATGATGATTCCTTCGTCCCATCTACATTTCATTTGCCGCAGATTTCAAGCTCTGCTCATAACTACTTCATTGTAACTTTGAACTTCATTGTAACTTTGAAAGACTTGATGACCACTTGCTACATGTAATTCATCCCGCATGGCTCACTTGTTTCAGATTTTAAGCTGCAGATAGTCGATAAACCATAACCTTTATCATAATTCGCAATAAATACAAGGACTGAAACAAGTTTTCTTTATCTGTTGCATATCGAAGCGTACAACCAGCAAGTAATAACAGATTTTATTACACCATATCAGGGCTTCATCCGATTGTTGTAGCCACGAGAAGTTCTTCAATAAAGCTAAAACACCATGTGGATACTTGAAAATAGGCACTTTCAAAAAAATTAAGTAATCAGAAGATTCAAAGGAATAATACAAACAGTATAATGGTCATAACGTGAGGGGTCCTAAGATAGGATGTATGAAGCAAACAATTTTCTAGCATGAAACGTCAAGTGTGAACAGCATATCATGCCTTAATTTCAATTTCCCACAATAATAATGATAATAAAGAGGTGGACAAAGAAAGATAAACAGTGCTCTATCGCTGAAGTTTATGAAGATATTACCTAGTGGAATTAAGCATTGCTGTAGAAAGAAGAATAGCGTTTGAAGCACCAGGTGAAGTTCGTCCACGTTGATTTCCCATGTGTACAGCTCGTGATTCCTCATACGTAGTACCACCAATAATGAATAAAATGATGTTATCTATACGATTCCTGTAGAATTTCCAAAATGTACTTCGTTCGTGACACTTTTTGCTACTGTCTTCAAATTCTTTAGTCGTAGACTTCAAATACGTTTTAAATTTGTGAAAAATTAAAAAGCTTCATGATCTTCCCAGTTGGATATTCACCGATGTTTTATTCCTGAATGAGTTAAGACATCAGAGTAATTAGTTCAATAAAGGATTAGATGATGTGGAAAGAGCGAACTATTCACACTTCAACAATTTTAAAAATCTGGAGTGAATGTACAATTTTCGCAAATTTTGAACACAGAAGCTGAGATATCAAAATTGTTGGGCACAACATTTAATTAACTAATTCAGAAATACTGGACGTAAAGAACCAACGGTAGCGGAGGCAGTATATGTGGATATGCTGTATCGGACAGACGACCCTTGGATAATGAATCAATTAATTCCGTAATATACGGTTCGTGTTGCGTGTAAATATTTTCAACTCCTTTCAATCCTTTGATGAAACGTTTCGTCATTGCTATTGCTGTGCCACCAAAGAGATCATTTTGTCGACGAACTGAACCACCGAAATCGAGAACGGCTCTTATTACCTGCATATGTGTATCTATATGTCACTCAATAAAAAACGAAAATTCCATTTTGTATTTTCCTCTGAAACTATTTTTCCCGGAAATCATCATTCAGTGATTTTGAGATAAAAGCAAAAGGAGTTCAGGAGTGGAGGAAGAAGCTATTCTCACGAATGTATATACCTTAATATTTTGACTGCTCACACCTTTCCGTCTTAGCAATTGCACTAATCCATGGATGTCGCTATTAGCATGATTTTCGAATCGCAGAGCATATAACATCACTAATCTCGTTGCATCCTGAATCACAGTATCCAAGTACATTGAAGGATGTAAAAATATACACAAACATTCTCAAAATTTCCTAACGTTTCCCACTGATGTCATTTTTCCATTATACATTATACTCCTGCATCCTTCCTTTACGACATATACGTATTAAAAATATTAAATGTAAAGCAAATCCATATAATTCTATTTAACCCTAAACTTTTAACGAAGTGCTCGCTTACGACGCATTTCAACATAACCAACAAACAAACCAATTTTTTTGGAAAGGAAAAGTTACAAGATCCGTAGTTTGTTCATGCTGCAAAAGACGTCGGACAGTAGCCAAACAATGTGAATGCTCACCACCACTTGCGAGCTGCTGTTCTGCTTCAGAAATTTCAAGCAAATTCCTGTTAGCTACTAATTTTGATAACTCACCAAGTACTGTTAAGTGTTTGCTAACTGTACCTGAAAATTACCTTATTCCAATATTTTTCAACATAACATTTTTAATCCATTAATCTGGACCAGCAGTTGAATCTACTTAAGTTATAGATCTTTCATTTTTCTTGAGCATGACACTTCTAAAAATATATTTGTGTCTATGTTATCCCCTCAAAGAACTTCTCTTTAAAAAATAAAAACAAAACCGAGAAAAAAAAGTCAGTAATCTGTTACATTACTGTACACCCCATTTACCGGAAATCTTTTTAAACTGCGGATACTGTTCAACGAAGTTTTTCATATCAGCAATCGATTCAAGCTTTTGATTAGTTTGTGATTTTCGTTGAAATTCTGTTATCAGTTCCTTGATATTCTGGCCAATTTCACCAAAATTAGCATACATATTCTGAAAAAACGGAACAGTTGTAAGTCGTGTACAATGTCATAAACTTCTAAAATAAATTACCACATTACTTTTTAACGGTTACTAAATGCAAATTGATTCATGTATCTAATACAGCTCTGTAAACGTGGTTCAATAAGTTATGTGCCTATGAATTGAACTCTTCCAAATTATACGTAAGCTTGTATATTTTGCAACTATAAACGGCCAAGCTTCATTTACGTAATTGATGATCTCTACATTGACACATTTCTACAAAATAGGCAATGCTCACAAGTTTTAGAGTAAAAATTTAATCTGTCACATGGGTCTCCGTACCTCTGA
Organism: Litomosoides sigmodontis; assembly: GCA_963070105.1. Taxonomy (NCBI): domain Eukaryota; kingdom Metazoa; phylum Nematoda; class Chromadorea; order Rhabditida; family Onchocercidae; genus Litomosoides; species Litomosoides sigmodontis. The sequence continues at coordinate 5,399,957 of OY718807.1, read as the reverse complement.
ATAAAACGGATCATGAAGAGGAGAAAGTATTAAAGCACCGGTATTCGAAACCGTATTTATATCAACGCGATGATTGTTGATACCTACAAGTTCATGGACCTGAAAATGAAGCCACAAAATGCAAAAAGTCTTCGTAACGCATAAAAATGCCGAAGAAAATTTTAACATGAGTTCCAGACGAAGAAAAAATGAAATGAACTACCATAGCTTCATAAGTCCATTGGTTCAACAGAGGAGTTACTGGGTCTTCACTTCGATCAATTATTAACAAAACTGTATCTGATTTGGCATTTTCAAATAAACTTTCTTCACGAGCGATTACCTTGGCAACTTCTTCCGCCAACATTTTAGTATCTTTGTTTGACTTTTGATATCTTAAGCAGCACATATAAAACATCAAAATAAAGGTCATACTTGTTTACAACATTTCATCTTCCACTTTCTAAACACAAAATCCCTTTCCTCATTCATGCAATTTGTTGTATGATATAATTTGCCCAGCTCTTTTACACAGTAAAATATCCTGCAAGAAAACGTAGAAAAAAAAAACTACGTTATACCGTATTTGTGGTTTTTTCTTCAATGCAAGTAGAGTTGCAATGATTGAATTTAGAGATCGCGTAAAAACTGGTGTCAAAACTGAGAAAGATGAGTTATAGCTGTGGAGAATATTTAATGACAGGAGATGAGGACACAAGGGAACGCCATCCATAAAAAATTCGTGCATTTCACGGACCTAAAAACGCCAGGCTTCGTGGATAGTGTATAGCACAAGAGAAGAAAGAGTAAAAAATCTACAATTGCAAAAAAATTACTTAATAACTCCGAAAACTACATGTTTCAACCTTACTGTCGCAATAAAAAATATCACGTTAAGAAAAAATATATCAGTAAATCTAGAATACACCGTTGAAACCTCTCCTAATATTAATGCGCACAAAATTTATAAAATGTCATACGGCTTCCTGATCATCCGCCTCAGCCAGTGATTTTACGTCAGTTTTGCTGATGATATTACAAAAATCTGGAATACGCATTAATCAGATTGATTACACGTTAAAGTGTCGACAAAAGCTATTTAACCCGTTATATCATAACCGTTCGATTTATAGAGCGAAAATACTACTACGTGGTAAACTTACATATATAATATTGGCCATACTTTGGAGACCGCAACTCTTCAGCTAATAAACGAATATTTTCGGCCGTAGGTCGTAAAAATGCAATACATTTGAGATGCTTGATTGGATCTCTATAATTTTTTTGGCTAAGGATTTCAACTGTACATTATGAGAAATTCCTAGTGAGAAAAAACGACATGACATCTAAGGTGGTATACCTTAAAGCAATGGAATCGATACGTTCGAATAAATATACTTCTTTCTGCATCATATCGCTTTGTGCATAAACACAGGATACAGCGCTGGTCTAAACATTCCACATACAATTGTTTCGAATTGTAAATCCAATCAAATGAATTAACTTTCCAAGTAATCCGTGCAATTCACTCATATTTTTCATCCCTCACATTTCAGTACGTCTCTAGGCCTCAGATTTCTATTTTACAACTCTTTCGCGATGTAAGCGTGGAGTACACCTTTCCGTATGAGAGCCACTATTTTCGGCCAACAAACTCGACAGACAAATGAATTCCCATTTACTTCACAATTTAAATAATTTTTTGTTTCAACTTCTAGTAAAACTACCCTTTACATGAAATTTACTGCTACACCAGCTACGACGTCTAGCTCTTTATAAAAAGAACTATACAAGACCTTTACAACTTAAAAGTATGCCGCTGTTTTCGTATTCCATATTATTTTCGAACCGATTTAAAAGATATGATTAAAACTGCACATGTTTACCGTGCATTTATCCATCAACATCACTTTCATGCCTGGACCAGCCAGCCTGATCATCTCCGATATGTACTGCTGGGCAGCCGCGACAACATTCATCGGATTTTTGTTCTATTTTCCGCTCTCGTAAATTTCCATACTTCTCTGTAATATTTCTGAAAAGAAAGAGCCGTCACCTATGCATAAAAACTATGTGTAAGGTGAAATCACGAAAAAATCTTAGAAAGAGATAACCGTTAGAACAAAAGACGCTCACATAAAAAAAACCGGAATCAACTAAATGTTTCGTAATTCTGTCCTGCAATAGTATTTTAAAATAGTACGAACTGAACTGTAGCTTTCATAACCTCATAATCTATTAAAGTAACTCACTGTTTATGATGCGTGATATAAATATGATATTGAAACAAGATAATACTTGGAAACGGAACAATGCATGATACATCAAATAAACTTTATCTACAAAACATAAAGCAACCAATAATTTTGTTAAACGACGTCATATTATGATAATGAGTCACACAATTCATAAACAACAAAAGCAATCTTTATTCAATTCCTGAAATTCAATCGACATATTCTCAGAGAAATATGAAAGGACAGCTATATGTCCCATCGCTTAACTGATCAGCATTGACCAGTGGTATAAAATTAAAACTAACAATGGAACTCTTTACAGTTCATCCTGATTACAAGTGATGGCTTGCACAAACAATACAATATGCTATTGGACATATTTTTTTCGAACGCAGAGATAAGAATATGAGGCAACCGATCTGTTAACTGTTTTAATGGGAATATGATAACTATTCTCTGCTTCATGTACGTATGCAGCAAATTTCGAAGGCATCTGGAAAGAAGTGAATCCAAATTTAAAAATGCAGAAAGATGTAAATTCCACTTTTATATTACGAATCTCTTCAATCGAGCTCATTCAATGAGATACCACAGACTAAATGTAGGCACCATTCAGTAAAAAAAACATCTGAATATTTTCAAATAACTGCAAGCTTACAATTATATCTTTATTATCCACGCGCACAGCTCTTTTTTCTACCCATCTGTCAAATAGCGATTGGCCTGATGGAGTTAACATGTTGCGATGATTTAAAAAGGAATCGTTCGTCAAAAAGTAAGCATTTATTCCAAGTTCCATAACTGCTAATAACACAAACAAATCATCGTTACTCCTGGAACAAAGTGCTGATGAGAATTTCTTAACACTACTGATATGAACTTCAAAGAAGAAAATTCATTGCTGCCGGTACCTGACATCAACTGTACCAAGTGACCGAATAAAAATAAAAAATACATTAGAACTGCGCCACAGAAACACGACTGAAGTGTTTTCTAAAAGTGGAATTCCATCATATGGTTTATATGAAGTTGAAAAAGAAAGCCTCCTACAGAAAATAAGAATGACTATTCAGCTTGATTTGCCTTTAAAAAAAGAGAAAAATCATACATTCTGTGGCAGAAAAATGCTGACAAGCGAGAGTTGCTGAATTTATCATGTTTACTCCATACACGGTTTGTGTCACTACCTTTTCGGACAATAAGCAATACATTAGCAAATATGTTTAACGATTTCTGTAACACTTCGTCAATTCCACATCTTGATTTCACATTACTTATACCTGTATATAAAACATTGAGCGCGTCAACAACCAAAGACTGTCGATCCTGAAAAATTTACTATTACGGAAAAAATTATTTCAACCTTTAGTGTATTAGGGTATTTCCCTTACACGACAAGCGCAGTTCACTCACTTCTCCGAACCAACTTCTACCGAATTTTTAATTTATTTGCTCAGCAGTGTTTCCATTCTCACATTTGCTTTTCCAAACAGCGACATGCGCAAGAACGCGAATGTGAAGGATTCCATGACGAAGAACAAAAAACTCAAATGACCAGTAAAGTGAATATTTAAAATTTTTAAAAGAGACAATAATTTTAAGCATAAAATAAAAGCAAACTTTAGGAGAATTAATTTCTCGTTTTATATGCTTCTTTAAATCAGAAATCTCTTGATCTGTAGCGCTGAAGAATACTTGCATATCATCCGATAAATATTTTCTACAAAAAATTTATTTCAACACAAAAATTTTTCATGCAAAAAAATTGCTACTCTAATATTGTTGTTCACTAGTCTGATTAACAAAAAAACTCCTTAAAACATTAATTTGAATTAAATTGCAACGCATTTCATATGGCCAACAATACAGGTTCAACACAAGGAATTTTAATTCGAAATGAAACAGAAAATTTCATATATCTCAATTACTCTTACATTATTTCGCTTCTAAGTAAGTTGAATTCTGCTTCGGACAAATCCTCATTTTTTTTAAACTTTCCTCCACAAATGCAGCAATCTCCGGCATCCGATATAGTTGGACTGCCAATATCCCAATATTTTGACCCGCTGCCAAATAAAAGAGTAAAAACAATCCATGAAGTTTCAAAAAGCAAAAATTCACATTCTGATATAAGCTAGATGAAAATTGTTGGAAACTATCCCATAAATCAAAATACTACGACATTACACGCTTCACTGAGCGATATACGCGCCTAACTGTACAATTTGATAACAACCAATGAATTATTAAACAGTTATGACGCTGTAAGAATGCCAAAAAAACCCTTTGTAGAGAACGGTTTGGTTCGAACTCACCGGATGATAGAATTGAAATGCCACATATTCTCAGCCAAAAGAGTAATACTCCGCCGTGAAAGATATTGCAAATATGTAGATGATATAGCTGGATGAGAATTAGTATGCAAAGCGAGAACCCGTAATAATTGGTCGTTTTTAAATAAATCATAATTTGTCTCTTTTGCAAGCAGTGTTTGGAAAAGGTTCAATTTTCCAAAGCGGATATAATTAGCTATAAAAATGATCAATCAGTTAATAAGGACATAAAATAGAAACAGTTGAAAATAAACTAGTTTTGGGAAAACTGTAGACTAAAGATATTACCTAACAAAGCAGTGATAACTGCAGGGCGTAACATCAAGTTTGATGGCAAATTTGGAACAATATTCATGGGACAGCATGATTTCAGAAGCAACGAAACAGTCGGTTTCAAGAAATATGGCATTTTATTCGTCAGCACCAACAGCTCTTGCCAAATTTCTTTGTCGCTTTTTTCAGTGGAATCTTCCATATGAATGCAAACAAGCATTTCAACCATTTCAAGCACTACGTATGGTGGTAATGAGGATGAGGAAGAACATAGGCTTAAAGTTATCAAAATTTATTTTGGGAGAAAGCCAAAAATTTAATTAAAGGTGAAAGCAAAATAGAGTAACAAAAGCTTTCTGATAAGATTGGCATCAGAACACACAACACGCATTTATGCGCGTTTAACTTGTTTCATAAAGGGATCACAAACTGCTCAAATTGAGTAAAAGAATTTGAAGATAAATTCATTTCGTACGAGACAAAACGATAAAAAAGAACTTACTGCCTCAAAACTGCGCGACCTGTTTTTAGATAACGAACATCCTTCAAGATCCGCAATGCACTCAAGTGTTTCATACTACCAAATATTTTCATGCGCTCGCAGAACTCCTCAATACTAACGCCATGCAGCGCATCATTTATACAGCCGCAGTAAGCTAATTTTTCAGCATTTGTCCTCGGATACTGCAGAAAAATATAAAAAAAATCTTTTGTTTATTTTGAATTATTTTTTTCTGTAAAAAAAATTGGGATTCGATAATCTCCATGTCATCACTGCAAGCATACACCACATTTGCCCAGCAGTGTTATATACCATTTGGATTTCAACTTTCACGAGTTTGATTTATTTTACGATGATCTTACAAATGAACGAGCTCTCCATTCCTCCGAATACAACAAAGTTTCGAGTACTCAGAAATATGCATCACAGTTGCGGGGAACTACTACAAAAATAAAGTGAAATAAGGTTTCAAGAACATAACTCCCAAACAAAATTCACTCTTTTTCTTATCCATTCCATCATATATTGTTTAATTATCTAATCAAAAAATTTCATCAAAAATTTTAACTGGAATAAAACGGAAAATCAAACCTTTGATAACGAATTCTGGTTTGAACAAACGTTAGTGCCACTAGAGACAATAGAACTAGTTGACGCATTACATGTCACATGAAATAAACGGTTTCCACCAATCTTAACCTACAACAATTGCTTGTTTGATTCAACTAGCAATGATTTAATACTTGGTACCAGCTTATCAATATGACGGAGTTGAACTGATTATTAGCAATTGCTACCATTTCATTGATAGTATATTTTTATTTATTATTGCATGAGTTAAGGAAAACTCAAAAAATTAGCGGTAAAAAACAGAAAATCATTGTTTATATTGTTGGATATAACATTTGTCACTTCATCAGCAAATCTTTGGAATCCTCGTTTAAAACATGTGAGAAGAATTTAAAAGAATTCAACTCACTAGTACAGGAAGATGAGGAAGAATTCTGCACCTTATCAGCATCATTCACTTCTGTCAGTAAAACTCCCTCGTTCACTAACTTTTTTTTGTAGTTTTCGTAGTTCTGTTTACGAATGAAATGTGGGACCTGAAAAAAAATATTGAAGTGCTTTCAAGTGTTTCGGAGTATTTTTTTTATTATGTCAAGTATTTCGGAGCATCGCAAAACGAAGGGTGTTTTACGAAGAGGGATTCAGTATATTCCACGCTTCTTCCTTATGCGATGAGATAACTTTTATACTTGAGTTTTCTTTGCACTCAAGAATTTATTTGTCGAGAGTTTTGGGTACACTAGGTCGACCTCGTTTTGCAACAACTATATTCACAAATGTCGAAAAAATTCCTTAAATAACAGTTCAGGGTTATTATATAGTCATTTTGACTCCTTAATTAAGCAAATAAATAGTATAAGTAAAGGAGCTGAAATGAAAAAAATAAATAACTTAGAAGCTATAATTGCGATTAACCGAATCATAATTTTACGACCAATAAAGATCGTAAAATTAAGATTACAGAATGCCTGCAGGTCACACTGCTATCATCATATCTTGGGTTATGCCCATATACAGTGGTTAAGTATGCATACCCATGATGCAGGACAATCCTTCTCGAATTTCTCCTTCAACTTTTTACACTTCGATTCGTTGTAAGCTTTATGTTCCTCGTAGCATCTAAAATATTCGTCACGTGATCGATAGCACCGTTGTCTGCTTGCTTTCAAGCCAACTTCCTCACGAGACATACAAAAGAATTACTGAAAATGCAATGGCAAAATGACTGAGAGTCGACAATCTGAAAAGCACCTCATGGTTAGAAGAATTACCTTTAAAGTACTAGCAGTCTTTTCTTTTCAGTCGTTATCGCTCTACCAAATCACTATTCCACCTAGCTTATCCATGTCCTTAACCTTCCTGCTCACATTGCTACACATCTACACTTAACGGTAGGAAATGACAAAACAAGCACGGCCAGCCGGTAGCTAGCTACCAGTTCCAGTCGCTCCACTCCAATGCATTTGCCAAGCTTCACCTTCACCACGAACGACTGCCTCCATGAAAAATAAGATCCCACTTGCTTAACCGACCCTAGCCCGGTCACCCACCGTACAGCGGAAGTGCTTTCGTTCGTTCAGCAGTGCTGTATGAGTAGAAGAGAAGACTTTATTCACTTATTGCTAGCAAAATACACTGCATGCAAGTCTTTATTGTCAGAACTAATAAAATCGACAAATGCCAAAAGAGAGAGAGATGATGGGATAGGATGGTATGCATCGGACGAACAGGTAACGATAGATTGATTATACCAATTGAGAGACAAAAGTAATTTCTAAAAGCCTTCACATGCATTTACACAAGAATACATGGGAACACATGAGCGAATTATTCTCTGAAGAACCCATACACTTCCCTCTCATATAAAATGAATGAATACAAACAGAAAAATGAATGAAATTTTAAAAATTGCAAAATGTTCAGTATGAAGTGATGCTGATTTCAAAAGGAGTATGCGGTTTCGCCTCTTCTGAACTGTCTTTGCCTTCAACGCGTGTCCCTCCAGCTGCTGCTAATGCTACAATTTCTTCCTGAAAACCATCAAAGATTAAAAAAAAGCTATTTTAAACTATTTTTCTCTCAGCTATTTTAAACATTATATGCCTAATAAGGTAGGATCGATAATTCCCCACCATTTTTTCAGAATCACGTGGGGAAAGCCAGGATAGCTTAGCTGCACTGTGGTGGGATAGAGGAAGTGAAAGTGAGTGCGTTACCATGTAATATGTTACATACGACCTACTACAGTCATCGGTTGATTGTTGTTGTGACAGCACAAGCATGCCTTAGAGGTTCGGTCAATTTACGACTGGTAGACTGATGCCTTCCTTATTAGCAAGATTTTCGACAGCCTTATTGCACTCGATACCTCTCTGAATGGAAGTTCGCTCCCCTAACATTACTAGAAGAACTTTTCCAGTGGATAACAAACAGTTCCGACGAACTTACACCCTCACATAAGTGGCCGCTGCTAGAAAATGCAATTCGCTTCAACTGTAAACTTGTTTAAATCAATTATAAACCTTCTCCTGTCCAGCTTTCTTGTCACGAAGCATAATTATTCCACCCTGTGAGAGTGCTTTCAATGGTTTGTACCGATTATTTTCTGTCATTTGCAAAGTTTTTAACTGTAAGCGAACAATACGAGCTGGATTTTGCAGAGTATAGTTCGTTGGTTCTGGCTCTTTGCTGAAAAAATCTGGTCAAGGAAAATGTCATCATAAAACTCCATCACTTGAAGCAAGATTATTACGATAATCAGAAAACACTGAAAAAGTGAAACTGCAATCTCAAACAAATCTTTCAGTCTTTCGCTTTAATATGTCGAGTTACATGGTAGCTAGGAAAGAAATGTTTAGGGAAGACAAAGTAGAAAACCATGTTGGACTCAAATAAGTTCATAAAATCCTTTTCGTCTAATAAATTAAAAAGACATGTAGTCATCCATGCAAAAATAATCATCAACGTAATTCATTTAGTGGCTACAAAAAAACATTGAACACTTCCTAGACGCATATCACACACGTACTTCTTTGATTCAGTTAATTTATGTTCCGAGTTCAAAGCAGTTGCAGTAAGAACAACTGCTGAAGAATCAGCTACAACTGCTGCAGCATGCGTACTGTCAACCTCCATTTCCTCTTCGTTGTCTTTTTCTGCTTTTTCATCCTTAATTTTTGCTTCTTCTTTGACCGCAGTAGCACTGGACCGATCAAGAATTAAATTTTTCTTTTTGTGACTTACAGAAAGAACCGCCGTCTCCACCTAAGAATAATTGATTTTTTCATATTGAATTTATATTAAGTTCTTGCATACCTACAGTATTAGTATTAGACTAATACATCAAAGTTTTAGCAAAACGAAAATAAAAAGAGTAAAATAGCCTTTTTTGTCGGTTAGATGAATCTTCTAATCCCTACTAATTTGGAACCTTAAATACATGTATTACAAGCATTCTTCTTTTTTCGCATTTGATTTTTTTAACAAACACTAAAATACCTTCTCATTTTCTTCTTTTTTCTTCTCTTCCAAAGGTGGTGGATACGCAAAAGTTGAAGGTTTTGCATTGCAACGAAATTCCGTTTTCGGCATCTAAATAAAAAATAGCTGTCACTTACTAGCAATAACTATGCTGGGGAAGATTTTGCATCTAACAGTTTTTTTTAAAAAATGGAAGAAACAGTGTGCTGCGATAATGCTCAATGCACAATATTTGATTTTGACCACATTCATTTATCTGAATTCTGCAAGAGTGACGAGTTTAAAATAATCTTAAGTGAATACTAAATACTTAAGTGAATATGATCGCTAGAGTCATGCGTGAGAAAATACTGAAATAGAACGAACTTCAAGATTAAGATTAAGACCAATCACACATGTTGGTTTGAATGCTAGTGACGAAAAATGTGTCAAGGAATGCCAATACCAATATTGAAGGAATACGAATGTTCCAACAACACTTGGCATGTCAGGATGACCGTTGCGATTATGAAGTGATATCGTGACGTTACGACCGCCAGCATCGATGATACCTTGAGCAAGGATTGCGCCTAGTTTCGTGATTGAATCTTCCCCTTTTTCGGTTATCATCTAAAATAAAGGAACAATAAATGGGAGTAAGAGCGAAAGATATAAATGAGCAAAAATAAAGTAATAAAATACCCTCAACTGATCAAATATCAAAGTCAAGCTATCATTTGATGTCATACATCCCCTATCGCAGATAAAATTACTCAGTATGCTCGTAACGGCTATGAATTTAATGTAGAAATGAGAAGTCCTATCATCACTACCTTCGTCAATGTTCTTCGGAATTCGTTCACTTTCGGACAGATTGAGTCTGTTTGTTGAATTAGAATGAATGATAACGCAATGACTGCACCCTGTCGGACAAAGTTTTCCTTGGCGTTCAACAGCGGATCAAGCAATGCAATGGCTTCCTAAATTGTGGCGAAGAGGTCATATTTCTTCTGTTCACATTATATTAATTAATTTTAAAGACGATGAATGGGAAAAACATCTCTTAAAGCCTCATCTCTTAAAAAAAACATCTCTTAAAGTCATATTTCTTCTGTTCACATTATATTAATTAATTTTAAAGACGATGAATGGGAAAAACATCTCTTAAAGCCTCAGGAAGACAAAAGCACAGGACAGCCGTTTTTGTCATTTTTCACGCTCTTGCCTTCTTAATTTCCTTAGTCTGATTTTTTTATTTGCTCCTACAGTACCAAACATTAAGTTTCTCTTGGGCGTAACTTTCATACTCAAGTCCTCGAAGCTCAGTTCGACTGTTACTAAAGATGTAGGGATGCATCGATGATCCTTTAGCTTTCTGAAAATTCAGGAACTACAAGTTCTAACTCTTACATCGCCTTTTGATCTACAGTGTTCAGCGAGAGACCAATCTCTAATCGCAAACAATAATCTTCCTGTTCTTCTTCTCGTCTTTTTGTACTGTTAGGGAGATTTTCAGAAACCGTATAAATATTCACTGATTTCCTTTGCTTAATACAAATACAAATACTACTCGACTGATAATAACTTAAGGGCATAAAAACATACCTTATAACCGGATCCTGCACAAGAAATGCCTAGTGCCATAGCAGCGCCATATCGCACATGTGGGTTAAAATGCTCCGCTAACATACCCGTATAACTAAGACACTGCTCCGCATCACTTAAATGAAGTAAGTTGGTAATTTTTAGGTATTCGAAAAAATGAATAAAAATAAAAATAATGGGAAGGACAGAGTTTAATTTAAATATTTCCGAATAATGTTTTCAGTTCACTGCATAACTTCTTAAATTGTATTAGCTTGATGTTCATACTACTTTTCTACTTGATATGAATCACGGCGCCTAACCCTAGGAGATTTTGAATAAATGAGACATCGCGGCAATTACGAAGGAATTCAAAGCGATGCTCGAAGCTAAAACTATGTAATAAGTACACTGAAAGCAGCATTCATTAGATGATATGTGAAGTGGTTATCTAACATCACAACCTTTACTATACATTATAGCCTTCTTTTTCATTTTTTATAATAAATGAAATGTGCAAAGTGCACTAAAACTGCGCATCAATCAGTCAGCCAATCAACGGAGCATCCACTACCATACTGAGTTCACAATAACATCTACTCGCCTAATGCTTCTTATAAGCTTTTCGCAGCTGCTTTCATTAAGTAAGACCGGTCAGATAGCCTCGCCCTTTCGTCACTTATTAAATCAATCATCAACACTCCTCATTTGCATCCATTCGCCTTACAACCAAAAGCAATAGGATATTTTCTATATTTAACTGCTTCATTCTCGGAAGAAAAAAACCTATAGATTAAACTGGATTAAGATTTGTTCCAGCAATTTTTAGTATATGCGCATGTTGCAGAGACCTAAACTCTAGGCAAACGTCGCCAGTAGATGCAGTAATAAGACACTTATAGGAATCACTCACTGTAAAAATGGCAAACAGTTACAAGGACAAATTTTTCTCATCGGAAACACACTCATTTAAGCAAATCCTAGAATGCTAGCATCCGAACTCAGAGAATTTCATTAAAAATGTGAGCAACCGTTCTGAAACAAAAAATCAATCCAACGAAAATACTTGAAATAATTGTAGTGTAGGATTGCTGAAAGTGCAACACTACGACATAAAATTATTCTGCTTAATTTACGCTACGTTGCTCCTGTTGCTGCTGCTAGTAATGTTGATGATGTCGCCGAAAACGTAATGCATATTTCTTCAAAGCTGAGAAATCTGAGCTAGAATTCAGAACGAACTTATCCTCCCTCTGGTCACTATCACTACAGGCAAGTAGCAGTATCGAGGGCTGGTTGAAACAGGTGAAATCATAAGCATTAGGAAGATTGATTGCCATCTCATTTGCGAAAGATGTTGCTGTTTTGTTGAACATATCTCATAGTATCCAGAATGACCTTCCTGATCAACGGTTACATGAAATGGTGGAGGTTAGCATCATGGGAGTAGCGCCGTCCTGGGATCATCAGCAAGGTAATGAAAAGTATCGGAAATGTTGGTGGATAGCACATACGTGCGGAGGAAGAGAGAAGGAAAGAGATGGATAGCACAAGGCTATCATCCTCTATCTTCATCACTGTCCTCCTGTTCGTGACTGCTAGGCTGTCGCAATTTCATAAACATTTCAGGCAGCATTCAAAGAAAACTCACGAAAAGATTGTATTTTTGCTGTTGCTACTGCTTTTTTTAAATAACCTCTCTAAGCGCTATTATCATCACCGCCAACGTTGATGACGCTATTATCACCTGGCTCTCAACCGCGAAAGAGTGAGCCTAGATGTACTTGGTAGGACCCCTGCACGTACCTGTATTATTATTCCTAGTATTACATGTCTGTTACTTGGGATCAGGAAGCAGTACAAGAACTTTATGAACCTTCGCAAACAACTGAAGCGCCCAATATCTTTGCTATTTTATTCTTACTACTGCTCTGTGCTACTGGTTTATTAGGCAATTTACTTGTATGTATGGCAATTAAATTCAATAGAAGGCTACAGAATATCCCTAATTATTTGCTATTCTCACTAACCCTAACTGACTTGTTCGTATGCGGTCTGGTAATGCCAATTAGCATCGCCGTTGAAGTACATCAAGGTAAGGACATAATTGGCAGTTTAAAGCTAAAATACAAATAAAGTTATAAAAACGTTACTATTTCGAATTTGTAAACAGTGACATGAAGTCTTTCGATAAATTCGATCCCAAAATGTAATCCGCAGACAGAAAAATATAGGAAGCAAACATTTTGTGGAAGGATGAAAAAGCACAAGGAATTTCCAAAAAAAAAAACTCGCCTATATTTAAAGTTTTGTGTAAGTTAGAAATTTTGTAAAATTTTGAAGTCATAAGATCAGTTTACGCAAGTAAAAAGAGTGCTCGTCTTATTTTCATCGGAGGCAGTATGATTACTGCATTGATTACAACAAGAATCGCATGCGAAGGGATAAACAAAGGAAGAATGAAAACCGAGACAATGTAAAACGAAGCAAATTAGTATTAGAGGTTTAAAGGTTACTGCATAGGTATCGATTCACTCAGAAACGAAAATAAAAAATGAGCGTAAAATGAATAAAAGAATTTGATGGTAGAAAAAAGCAAATGTACAAAAGTTAGGGTTGTGAATGTTGCATAGGAAAGGAATTCTATTACTTCTCGCCTTCTTTCATCTAACTATTATTTCATCAATTCTGTTTTCATTCGAGCTTAAAATTGTAATAAACATGAATTTGCAGGGATGTGGATGTGGAGTTTTTTGATGTGCTTACTTTACGTATATGCCGACGTGTTTTTTTGTACTGCCAGTATTGTACATATGTCTGCTATTTCGATAGACCGATATCTCGGTATTTGTTTATCTCATAATACATACCATACCACTACACTGAACATTGAATACTGATCAATAAACCCATAATCCTAACAAAGAAACCACCGCTAGGATAGCTGAAAATTCGAAGAGCAGAACCGTTAATATAAAAATTATAATTTTAGGAATTTCGAAACCTTTAAAGGCTCGTGATAAATCAAAGACGTCGATAGTTATGAAGTTAGCTTCTGTTTGGATAGCAACGATACTGATCTCCTGTCCCATTGCTATCATGGCCCTTATTGATTCACGTAATATATTCGACGATAACATATGCCGCATTACTAACCGTTACTACATGATTTATGGATCGACATCTGCATTTCTGATACCACTTCTTATAATGGTAATTACTTATGTCCGCACTACAAGTCTTCTCAAACAACAACCAACAGTCACTGGTCACCAAGGGACTGCTAGCAACAATTACAGCGAAGCATTTACCCTGAGACGTACCTACACGCAGCGTACCTACACTCCCGAGAAGTAGGTCTTTTACGGTACCTTAAGACAAAAAAACATAAGTTCCTGTTTAAAGCCTTTAGGTTCATTCCTTCTCTTTACTGTTATACTAAGAACAAAGCAGGATAAATGAGTTCACTATAATAAAAAAAAAAGGATAAAAAGGCGCAAAGGAGTGTAATATTGTCTAAGCTTGTCAAAAATGAGCTGATTCCACTGGAAATAACAACTAACAACATTGATAAAAAATAGATGAAATGCGAGACTTTCATGCCGCAAACATCTAACAACTTTTAGACAAATAAAAAATCATGTGGCCACTTGCTGTATGAAGAAGTTAACATCTTAAATTGTTTCCTTTGTACTTTACCGATACCGAAATTGAGTTGTCAGTTCATTTAACGATTTTTGCAGCCTTCAAAATGTTATCCCATTTGAACGAAACAAAGAGATTATAAAACCGATGTATTCCAGAGAACAAATGGAAATGGTTAGTGAAACAGGATGATTTTTTCCCTAAAAATGATAAGAAAACAAGAAGAGATGGATAGGAAAATATCTGAATAAATCTCTATTCGTTATAACAAAATGTTTTGAAAAAAATGATTCAATTTTTCCAATTGTGTTACTCTTGCTAGTTACGTTTCACTAAACTACACCATTACGCAAAGGTCTATGCCATTCATTCCTTCAGTAGGTCAGTATATCTGAAAAATATTCATTCATTACATATCAGTTTCTGTTACAGTTTGAAAAAAATCGCTTAAGTAAGTTGCGAAAATGTGTGGAAGTGGCAATCTTTGCTAGAGGTGATAAAATATCCAGAAAAGAGGCAATTCAAAAGCACAACACCGAACTCACCAATGAACACAAAGTTGGAACGCCTTATAAATCGAATTTCATTTTTATCATTTTTGGATTCCTGAAGTTTCTCGTTTGATGCCAACAAAGCTTTAGATAATTATAATATGATGTACATATTGACAGCAAGTGTTTAGATGAAAATTCCTACACTCCTAGTTCGAGATATTAAGCAATTTCATTTCAGGCAATACGTGTACTAGCCATTATATTTGCATGTTTTTTTATTTGTTGGACGCCATTTTTTGGTGCTAATCTTGCATTTGGCTTTTGCGGCGAACGATGTGCTTTGCCGCCAACGATAGAGTCTTTCTTCATATGGTTAGGGTATTTCTCCAGCACCATCAATCCTCTCATTTACACAATTTTTAATAGGTTCGTCAAATACATCTCGAAAATTATGCAAAACAACAGTAATATTATAGCATGACGTCTTTTGCAAGTTATGAAGAAAAATACGATTCAGCTATAGTTAACAAGCACTTGTTTGTAGTCTAAACAGAGTGATATTCAGGAAAATTAGTGAAAACATTGCAATGGTGATAAATTTCTGTTTTTGGAGGAAAATATGAGCGCAAAAAAATCTGCATATTTGGGCAGAAAAGATTCCATGTGAGACTAATTTAAGAATGAATGTTCGGTGCGATGCGAATCATCACATATTTAATTTTTAGACAATTTCGACGAACAATCTTTCGAGTTCTCCGCTGTCAGTGTACCCATTCGATTCGGAATACTTACGCTGGCAGTTACTACTCAAGACGGATGTAAGTGTTATGATCACTGCTTAAGCGCCTATGAATATACTTAAGAGACTTGCCGATCCATAGCCGGGATCCAATAACAATAAAGACAAATATTGATAAATTAACTGATTCATTGAGATAATTGAGTGTATTGGGATTCACGCATGCAATGCCTTCAATATTCCAAACTCAAATCGAACAGCTTTTTCTTCCTTTTCTCTATGTTTAAGCTCTTGCAATATGTTTTCTATGTTCAAGCTGTCGGAGTTTATTTTTTTCTTTTTCGAAAGTAAAAAAGGGACGATGTTCTTTTGTTTTTTAGTTAAAATTTATAATTGAAACAAATAAATTACAAATACCTCCCACAAGTTTCAGGGCTACAAATGATCGACTCGATTCGCAACGGGAAGTACATGACCTAAGCTACAACAAAAATTTAGAAAAGCGGAAATTTTCACAACAGAAACACTCTGCGCAGTCAGTACAGACGAATAGCTCACTACTAGCAACAAGCAGAATAAGTGGCCTGCCTGACAAGAATGCATACACTATATTGAATCGTCAAACACAAAACACGCTCAAGACAACACACCTCATGTGGAAAGGTTAAGAAGTTTGCATAACACTGGTTCGAAACAAAATGAAGACTTAAATAATGGTAATGTAAGGCATTAAATTTTGTTACAAGCAACTAAGCAAGACATGCTGAAACAATCCCGTTCCTATCTTGAAATTTTGAAGATCTATTATAAGCAAATAGTCGCCCGAACAAATAAAATATAAATTATTACAAGCGAAATACTTTCCACTAACAGTCCTCATAAGAATCAGAAATTGCGAAGGGAAATGTAAATTTAGGCTTTCTTTCTCTAAACTGGCAATTTTGACGTTTTTTCTCCTCAAATACAATTTGACACTAAAAGTAGCATAATCTATAATTTGCTCTTTACGACGGACAACAGCCACTCAGTTTGGTCATAAAATTATTTAAAAAAATGTTTTTAATATGTGACATTATAATATGTTATTATAGCAGAAAAAGCAAGGCTGTCTTTTGCAGGTACTACGGACAGAACTATTGGAAGTGTTTAAAAATCCACTCAAAGTGATCTTAATTCTAAGACTTCGTTAAACGTTAATTGGGCCTCGCAGATAACGTTTTATTACCGTTATATTATATCACATCTATTTGCTCTTGCTTTGAAGTAAATAACCACAATAAAAGTCAAATTTTGCCGAGTGTGCTTCTTTGCATAATGCTGAACAAAATAGAACTGAGACCAAGGTAAATCTGCGATCTAGCAATCCACACAAAAGGATCGACAGGGATATTACAGCAAACAAATATAATTGATAAATTTCATGATTTTCAGAAAGTTTGAGTACAACATTAATAGAAAAAACCATCTATATTCTCTTTGCCTCCTTCCTTCCTTTGCAGAGTTTTTGGTTCATACAAAATGTAATTCTTAGATCGGTAACTTATAAACACAATTAAGGATGCAAAATTGATTTCCATTGTGCAGAATTGTGCGATAAAGATGTGAAACTTTAAAATAAGCTAGTAGAAGTATAAAAAGTATGCAAGTAAAAAAGGAAAGGTATGTCAACTTTGAAAGATTCGTTAAACTAATGTAATGTGACTAAAATAGGTTGTGAGACCAGTATTCATTTTTCGAAATTCATATTTAAGTACCTCAAAGTGATTCATTAAAAATAAACTAACTTGCTAAGAACGAAACCGATCGCGATGACAGCAAAACGTTTTACATCTTGATTTGGATCAGCGGCTACTTTAGCCAACAATCGTCGAACTACATCTGCTTTACCTGACCCTGCGTAGGCCATCGCAAGCATGCAAACTGCAGTTGAGCGCAATACTGCGTTTGACTTGTGCTCTAATAACGGGGCTATTAGTTTTTCCGCTTCTTCTTGTTGTCCTAAAAATACAATAAACAATTTAAAACCTAGTGAATGAATTTAACAAACTGAAATTCTTTTTTACAGTGTCATCACGACTATTCTTCATGTTGTTACAAATGCAAAAAAATGCTTCCAACAAAATAAGAGAGCATTATGACCCTATTATTGTCCAATAAACGATGATTAAAGTTTTTTATGCCATAAACTTGTTAAAAAATGACCTGTATAACGTAATGGACACGTACAACCATATATTTACCATATATTTTAAATTAAATTTGTATGTTACTCAAAAGATAAAACAGAAGGCAAAATTCACCATAGGCAAGTAGGGAGATGCCTGTACGTAAACCACGCTGAATTTTATCATGTTGTGTATCGCACACATACTGTACCATTTCCTGATAAGCTTCTGTTTGCATTCCTCCAACCATTACAAGACCCATCGCGAGACCAGCAGCTTCACCTGTTACTGCATCATCTTGATATAAACAATCACGCAATTGTACAAATACCTGAAAGTTGCTAACAAGATGACTTACCATAAGAAACTCAAAATCTTTAACGAAGTAAAGAGATTTTTCATATAGTTTTATAAGCTAAAATAAAAACAAATGACAAATTTTAGCAAAAAAAATTGGAAAGCGAACAAATACAATAATAAATTAGTAAACTAGCTTGTTCGTCATGAGTTCCCATTGCAGCCAAACCAAGACCAAGGCAGGCGCCATGACGCGCCGCTGATGTTGTCGCCTTCAATAACTGATCTCGAAGATAAGCAATTACTTCAGCACTACCGTGATTTGCGTGAATCAGTCCTAAAATCAACATAATTTGACCGAAGAGAAACTATTTCTACATACTTCCATTTTTTCTCAAAATATACAGGGAAGCAATTCTTAGACCTACGATTGGTACTTTACGTTAATATTTCCCAGTAATTTCAGAAAAAATTTATTACTAACACATGAAGACATACCGTAGGCATATAAGGAGCCACCTTCCTTAAATCCAAATTGATCAGCTTCGCCCTTTGGTAAATATGGATCTAATAACTTCAACGCATTCGCTTCATGGCCCTTAAAAAATAATAGTAGAACATCATATAAAGCAGAAAAATCAACAAACCTTCTGAAACATTTAGAAAAATAACCTTATGAATAAGTCCAAGTGAAGCTACAGCATTGAATTTGTTCCAATTCGTTGCTTTGCTTATCCATTCCAGATTATCTCTGTAAACACATATATCTTTTTCAAACAAAATTTCAAGTTACAAAACGAAAATTCATTCGAGATATGTGCAGATATGCATGTTGGCATAATTAGTGGCCGAACAGTTTGGCATGAAATAGTGATATGGATGTATTCAAGACACCGAAAAATGCTTAAGACACGATTAATACTGATGGTTACTTCATTCGCTAAACAATACGACAACACAAAACAACCTCATATTATTCTTACACCGAAAAAAGAAATCATACAGCACACCTCAGAAAATCGTCAGTTGTTGTTCCTAAATGCATCAAGCCATTTGCAATGACAGTGGCATTATGTGCTGATGCTGTTCGCACGCTTTCTTTTATTTGTTTCAAAATCAACATATCGGTATGATTGTTTTTAATAAGAAATTGCATATGATGTTTGATGGTTTGCTCGCCACGCAAAATTGATCGCAAACGCTCCCAGACAACCTTATCCTCAAATACATTAAATTAAATGACAAATAAATTTTAAGCATGATAAAAAATATGCAATTGTAATCAAAGGATAATTGCAGCGATTAGAGAACAGTGCAACAAAAAGTTTTACAGTAATAATTTTGATTGTGAAAAGCACGTGCAGGCTTTGCTCATTTTTTCGAATTATCGAGACCAAATTTAATACATTCGCAAAGTAGATACCTTTATTTTCGACCTTTCAGCATGTGATGTGTCCTTTACCACCACTTTTGCCTCACCAATTGCTGCACTATGGGAGTTAGAAGTTTCACCAGTAACGGCATCTTCAGACGATTTGTTTATTTCGGAATTGTCCTTATGTTTTCTAGAATTTACTGCCATTTTCGACATGAATTTAACTTTCAACATTACTGCGACCAGATCTTACCACCTAACGGATGACCAAGCAAGAGCTTTTTATACATTCTCGCTTAAAATTATCTTTGCAAAAAGCGATATCATACTCTCTAAAAACTTGAATGCAAAGTAAGGTGGTAAAACCCACTCTTTTTCTTCTACCGATTCGGATGATGACGTGTCTTTCGAGTGCTCGTCGCTCTTACCTTCCTCTGTTTCTTCATCAGCAACAATATTTTCGGTAGATTGTGTTTGTGAAGCAATTATGGCAGCGCTTTTGTTGTACTCGCTGTTCGTTATACAAAAAATGAATCAGAATACGAATGAAAAAGTAAACTCGATATTTAATGAAAATTTCGTCAAAATTATAATTATTTCGTTAAAAAATCGTTCCAAGAAACCAACGTTTTTCCTTCAGTTGTAATTTCCATAGGCTGCATCACTACACCGCTAGTTGTTGGTGCATCTATCGGAGTGGTGTCTACGAGGGATTGCTCTATTTTACTGATAAACTGTTGCGAAGCATTTTCGTATAAATCAAAAGCAATTTGATATGCTAATAACACACCACTGTCACCCTACAATCAAATTATTTCATAAATAAAGCAAACTCAAATGGAAGGAAATACATGTAAAAAACGAGTAATCAAAGATTGTCCAATCATCCATTTATAGCCAGCAAAACAGCGTGAGAAAATTAATATGTCGTTATTTTTCAACATTACCAAGAACACCCAGCCATTAATCTTTTTTAATAAAAAAGTATATAATTCAATTGGGTTAGTACTCAACAAGTTTAAAACTAAAAGTGAACCAGAATTCTAAGGAATTTAAAAATATCCCAAGTTGATGATTCCAACAGAGATTAAAGTAAAAGATCATTAAATGAACTGGTTTCAAAGACACCTTATTAGAAACTAATCGTTGTAGAATGTCAGCAACATCATCTGGTTTTTCAAGTTTGATCAGACACTGGCACATAGAAACAAAATCGGGCTCCTCCAGTTCAGCAAACAAACGGAGTAGTAAATCTAACACTATACTTCGGAAAGCTCGATCCATTTGTGATTCCAATACTTTTGCTACAGTTTCGGTTAACAAAGCTGCCTGATCGTCAGTAGCCTGGAAGTTGTCAATGATACAGTGGAATCTCTTCCTTGTAAACTAATACTATGATGAATAATGACAAATCAGACCAAATACATTCTTTGCGTTATCTTCGCCCTATTTCCTGTATTTTAAAGTATATGTTAGCTTTGAAATCATATGTCTATAAAATTTAGGAATAAAAAATAATTTGCATTACTATTTTTTCATTTGTAAACAAAGAAAGTAAGTTCGAAACAATAAGAAAAAATTTTTCAACACAATTAACCTTGATAGCAGCTAAAATCATATCCGTCCTACGGGTATCCAGTGCCAACCCAATCACATATCTCAACTCTCGTCTTTTCATGTTTCTCTCAAAGAGTCGGTTAATGAGCTTTTCCAAGCGAGGATCTATTTCATCGTCATTGCGCTTAGCTTGTTTATATGTATCTAGGGCATGCTCGATGATTTTATTCACATACTGGAATGAACAGATAACAGTCACTAAAAGCAGGTACTTCATATGTTTATTTAGCTTCCATGAACTTATATTTTCCTCCACATTTTGTCACCAGTTAAAGTCAGATATTTAACCGATATTTCAGTGAAATATCGTTTGAAAAATTCTTATTCAACATTACTCAATTCCTTTCTGCAAATATTTTCTCATAAAAAAAGAGAACTAACGAATTTCATACCTGCTCGTCTTGTGAGCCAACAAGAATAGAAGGTGATCGAGGCGTCAGCTGGAACTTGTCTTCAGCTGCTAAAGCAAGTTGCAAAGCACCGTTATAGTCGCCCAAACAAAAAGCAACCTGCAGTGAATTATGGGTATTTGAAAGCATAACGATGGTGCTGGTTAAAATAAGCAGAAGAAATGAAATATTACCTTAGAAGCTAAAAGAGCAGCGAGATAACGCTGTTTAAAATGTTCATCTTCATGAAGTCCTTCGATAACACTGAGATAGTCAGCCACTTCAAACCAAGTTGGTGTCAAAACATCCCAATCATCTAATACTTCAATGATCAGTTCTTTTTCGCGCATCGACGAGTGTTCACTTTTCAAAGCAAGCAAAAATGCACCTGAAGGCTATTTCTGCCATTAATTTTAAGATGAAACATCAGCTTACCTAGTATTACTTACGCAAGATGCATTCTTATGGATTTATTTAAGATGTGATCCTTTGCACATTTGTTAGCAACCATTCGCTGACAACGACCAAATTATGAGCAACGTTCCCAGTTTGCATTAGTTAAGAGTTACTCTTTCCATTTTTCGTTTCGCGTTGCTCATCTTGCCTTTTCTGGTAAAAAAGTGTTTAAAATACTTAATGTAAGAATTAACACGCTGTTTGCACCAACCCAAATTGTGCAGTAGTTAACATAACTAAATCATTAGCACCAAGAATGTAAAACGTGGACCATGACGCACTTGCATTTTGGGCTCCACCTGATTGATTCTTCCACTGATTCAAAAGATAGAGCGTCATATTGAGTAGTCCTCTTCCTACAACAGAAATACTGCATTTCTCAGACTAACAACGACTGACAAACACAATCATAAAGTGGGCTTGGTAAATGCTGCAGTGATTCAACGAAGCTACTGCATGCAGCTATTAAGTTACCACAAGAAAAACCTACAATTGCTCGGGAAAAAGTACGTACAACTTCAGCCTTCGTTAACTAAAGTTTTCGGCCTAAGTTCATTTAACATAAATCTGGTTTGAAAAACTGAGTCATTTATTTTCTGATAGCTTTTTTCATTTTAATTCTGCCCTATAACCGAATTGGCAAAACGATTTCTCAATATACTATGAGAAGTTTGAAAATAAACAAACTGTTAGGTTAACAGCAAAGAATACAGCAGTAAAAATATTTCTGATTTTTATTAAAACATTGTACGATCACAAACACTATAAAAATAATGTTGATTAAGCGTAAAATACCTGTCCAAATATCATGAAATTACTTTGAATAAACAGAAGTTGTGATTTGCAAGTTTTTTAATGTAATTTAAAAGAACTTTTTGGACATGAACGCTCATATAAAATTGATATCTTTCACAAAATCCACATGAAACACAAGATATTAAATTATAATAGCTCATGAATCAACAGCTAACTGTTTAGCCTTTAATACAGCAGGAGCAGAACTCGGATGCAGGATGCGTAATTCAGTAACCAAGGCAGTTATCAAGTCAGCAGCTACAACTTCATTCCTTTCGCCCATTAAAGCACTTACTTCATGAATACCATTGGAAAATGACTGCACCTTCAAAGAAATATAATCTCGTGTAAAAAGAAAACAATATTTTTGTTTAAGTCTTCAAAACACGAAAAAGTTGATCAAAAACCATGCTACACAGTGATATTTCAAACCACATAAAAGTAGAAAACAAAAATGAAACTTGCCCGATCAACAAATTTGCATGTTTGCGCAGCAATCAGAACTGGAATATTCGAAGCTGAAGCTACTAATGCTATTTGACTAGTGCCACGTTCTGCCACTACGAATCCGTTTGATAAAATCGCCGAGCAACCCAACAGCACCATATCACACTACAACAACAAATCAACATGTATACTTTTTTTTTACATTTTAAATGTCCTTGTATAAATGATGAAACAACTATTGTTCATTCCTCAAGACAAGATATTTAATTTTCTACCAAATGACACAAAAGTCATGATCTCTTTCAAACCTACGTTAAGTCTGTTTTAAAAATATTTAACTTTAAACATTTATTGTGAAACAGCTCACCTTTTTCATTAAATAGCCAACCGAAGAAAGCATACCATAACTGCATTGAATATTTTGCGCACATAACGTTTTCACCAATTGCCTTCCTAAAAACAAACATCGAAGTGAAAAACTACTTTCCTAAATAAATAAATATGATTCTCAATAAAATAATTCAAACTAAAAAATACGTTAAAGAAACCTTTATGCTCTACAGGAGAATCCAAAACGTATACATGGAAGAGAAGTTTATTGCTATGAGCATCTAAAATGATCCGTTCCACCACTGGACACCTGGAAGCTAATATTTAAATATTTTGTTCCAACATGAAAAATATGCAATTAAAAGGCATCCTCCAATGCAACACGATCCAAAAACAATTTGGAATTACAATGATGTGCCGATAAAAGATTCCTCGTCATTCCTTACTTTGAAATTTTTAAATTTGCTATGTTATAAAATCTAAACACATAGCTTCCAATTTAAATGTTCTGAATACAAACCACGAATAAGTGAGGAGAAATACCGCGTTTTCCATCTTTTTGAGGCAAAATGAAGATATAGTCTGCAATGCAAGTTCGAAATTCTGCTGCACAAAATCATCCAGCCAACAATGGAGGTGTTCTTTACCCTGTAGAATATATTAAAATAGGTGCAGTTTAGAATGTTTATATAAGCATAGCATAGCAGCTGAGAATCTTCGAAGAACCCTAACTTTAATGTGTTAATGACGCTCAACGCTGAATGCATCTATTCGCTGCACCCAGATATACTTCTCTTCCTTAAATCTCCTTTCATGAGTTGGATTTGGAAGCGGAATAGTTAGAGTTCTTAGAGAGTGATCTGTTTAGGAGACTTCAAGAAACCAAGAAATTTCCTGCAGTAGTCGAAAAAGTCGCACATACTTCGAGCATATTTGACTTGTTATTTTACCGATGAGATAGGAAAATTGTCAAACCGCGTAAATGATCCAAATCCTTGCTAGCTGACCAGGGACAATTTACTAGTAAAATGCGATAAAGACACTAAAAAAACTGCCATATTTAACTCCCTAATGTATCAGCAAAAATTATACTTCTTGTTCAGAAACTGAATCCGGCAGCTGACTAATTTCTTTCTTCAATTGCTTTATCAGATTACCCAGTGCCAGAGGGAATGAATGCTTTCCGTGCTCCGTCAAACAGCTGTAAAAATTGCAAATATCAACACAGAAACTAAAACAAACATTTTGACATAGTTGTAATATTTCTAAACTAAAATTAAAAACAGTCACTTACTTCAATTGCTGTCGAATAGCCTGTCCGATATCACGCGACATGATTTGATTCGATGGAACAACATAGTCTGATAAGAACTGAAAATGAAAATGAAATACGAAATCTATTCTTTTTACTGAAAATTATTATTACTTTCCTCTATTTTAACAAAAATGAATTACACAGAAAATATCTCTGTTACTATTTAAACGCTCTATTTCAAAATCTGAATAGCGAGATCCGAGAGCTTGACAAAATGCATAATGGACTCCTTTACATTAAAAACATAAATAAAAATAGTTAGTCATTTATCCCTGCGAAAACTATGACTCCTTAAATTAGCGCGAAAAAAATTGAACCTAAATAAATTTCAAGGTAAAAACTACCTTTTTGATGCTCTGCACAAATGCCACGCAAACAGCATCAACACCAACAATGAGTTTTGCTTCACACCTAAAATATATAAATGGGACTTTTATCATTAAATAAACCAACGACATCGAAATCCCAATGCCATGTTTGCTGCATCCGGTGTTCATCTTCTCAATGTGTCGCAAAAAACTAATATCCAAATACCTCCAGCAGTATTATGCTACAACTACGGATAAACTATTATTGCGCTGCTTATTAGTATTTCTTTTTTTATTATAAATAGCGAAAAAAGTTCTTTCTTTATATAATTTCTTTATATCTTCAAATCTAAACAAGAACCTGCTTGCGAACTCTAAAAATGAAGGATGTATACTTGGCGCTATCATTTCAGAAAATGACGGTTGTTTTGATAAGTCTTCTTTCTTTTCACCATCGTTTGCTGTTAAATCTAAATAAAATTATCAGTCATACATATGTGAAAATTAATGAGAACATTCCACTGAATTTAACATAGACAGGATCTAACCACTGTTTAGCTCGCAGTTCAGCGCTTTTCTCTACGCGGTTCGAATTAAAAATGGCTGGCTTTGCATCTCTCATTATTCAGTAGCAAAACTACTACAGTTCATATCTGTACTTAGAACATATGGGAAAACTAATCTTACAATTTGAAATAATAAAATGTGATGTATAGATACCAAAATGAACAGTCCTAAAGGGCTGTGAGTATCGGAGACCACTCGAAAGTCCTGGATCTTTCGCAGGCCTAAATGGATTGATAAGTCGTTGTCCATTACCATCTGATGTTGAGCACTCGCTTCCATGATCCACCGTCTTTTTTAATGCATTTTCTCCACTTGCACGGGTATTATTCTGTTTGAGTGCTTTCTTCATCTTTGCAGCAGCAACTAAAACACAAGGTAATGTACAAACACATGGTTGAAATCTTACCTTTTACAGAATGCGGGCAAATGAAGAAATGTGAATTTTCAAAAACCTAATTCCCTACACTAATCAGCGAAGCAAAGAAAACAAAAGAACACCTACCCTTCCTTGTCCTTGCTTCAGCAGCTTTAGCTCTACGTTCCATTTTAATTTCTTCTCTAGATCTACTGTCTTGCCGGCTGCCAGGATGATTTGGTCCGTTTATTGGATTCCGATGAAAATCCATTTTATTGGATTCCGATGAAGATGGCTTGTCCGCTTTGTCATCAATTTGCAAGTTTTCAATTTCCATTATTAATTTCTTTTTCGTATCGCTAACCTTAAGATATAATAAAAACGGAAGTTGCTTGGCTCCCCAGGGTTGACTCACTGACCTTGTTAGTGTTTTGTGAAGGTGTCTGAAGCTAACTGCATACTTACATGATCCAAATCGCTGGCAGATAACAAAGACAGACATATCCTCACGCAGTCTACGGCAACATCGAATAGGCGCACTATTTCGGTGGCCACCATATCCGTTCTCATTCTCTCACACTTGCTAACCTAAATCAAAACCACGTCTTCCTTACTTAAGAACGGCACTAACTGCTAGCTTCACCGATGCAGCGATGTGGATCCCTTTTTTGAGACGAGGAATATAACACTAAAGATGACTCACCTGATCGGAAAACACGTCCTGTTTGTTCCTCGCGCCTTCATTCATCGTCGCAACGCTCAACAACCGCAACTCATCACACTTTTTGACCTTTTTTCAGCCCAAAACCGTAAACGTCCAGCTATTTCGCTACATGTTGGATACACTCACCTCCGTGAAATAGTAGCGTGAGAGATCGGTGAGGGTATTCGCTGAGAGCATTAATCGTTTTTTGAGAGAGGGGTTTAAATTGCAGAGGTTTCGAACTGTCGGAAGTGACCTGGTTCCTTCGTACTGCAATCAATCTAATTACAAGACTGGAGGGAACTGATAAGTTACGTATCAGATGTGGTGAGGGATGGATAATCATCTTTTTCCTTCCGAGTGTCGGTGAGGTTCAGTATGGAGCAAATTTTTGGAATAAAACAGGAACACAGGCCATCACTCCATCTTCCATTCCATTGATGCTACGTGGAATAGGCGTGCAGGTTGACCAGTGTCCAGCAGTTTTAGAAGGGATGGATCCCAGCTGATGTGCCAATGACTAAGAATCGAACTGAGGGACAAGGAACACGAGTTGATTAATCCAATACGACCTGCGAGAAAGTCAAGCAACTGGATTTGCAGGAGGGAGGAAAAAGGTTTATTTATGCAAGCATCTGATGAATTTTGTGTGCTCAGTACAGGAAGTGGAAATGAAAGAGAATCGTCCTTTGTTTCCCAGAGTATGTTGGCAGGTTACCTCCGGAAATATGGAACATAATTAATCAGACGCTTTAAAATTTCACAACAATGCATCGTCGAAATATAGCGAAAACCGAACCGATTTGGTCAAATTTTGTTTAAAGAAAGCAAAAAATTTGATAAAATCAGTTTTGGCTGTATTTTTTTCTTTCTTTGGTTATGAATATAAGAATTTGCATTTTTTATATTTTACTAGTCGTTTCTACGCTCCTTCTATGTGCACTTATTTGCGGAATTATCCATACCATCGATGGCCAATCAATTTTTTTACCGAGTGGCTTTAAATCATTTTGATTTATTCTTCATATAATGCTCTATTCATGTGCATCGTTTTCGACACGTTTTAAAAAAGTAGAAAAGCGTTCAGGGGTATGATAACATATTAAATGAAACACATGAATATTTAGCCAAATTTGAGCTTGTTTGCTCGTGTAGAATATTCATGGAGGATTTCGGGAGAAGTGATCAAATTTGACCAT
The DNA here is from genome assembly GCA_963070105.1 of Litomosoides sigmodontis. Lineage (NCBI taxonomy): Eukaryota > Metazoa > Nematoda > Chromadorea > Rhabditida > Onchocercidae > Litomosoides > Litomosoides sigmodontis. Next base: position 5,371,824 of record OY718807.1, on the reverse strand, counting down.
CTTCCCAAATTAAAATTAGATGGGAATAAAGAGTAAAGAATTAAAAGAAAAATAATATAAGTTGATTGTAAATTGAAAGTTTGTGCTCGAAATTCTTTAAGGAAGTTATGTGGAAGTCTGGGATTAAATTAAATTTCTGATTGCCTACTGGCAGTCAAGTTCCCTTCTGTTGATGTACGATTAAAACACAACAAAAGAAAACTTTTAAATTTTTAGGTAAACAACAGCATAATAATTAACTTGTGATTCGATGTATCCATAACATTTCCACGAAATTCTCAACAGTTATTAATAAATAAAGTAGACGTTCAAGAAACGAAAACAAAGAAAAGTACTGATTGGTGATTAATGTTGCATATTATGCAGCCATTATCACGATGATCGCTTTCTTTCCGGCAACAAAGTTCGTAATTTCACTGCCTCCGCATCTGACCAAATATTTCGATCCGTGAAAAACTCAATTCCGGTTAATAATTCTATATCCCGCATGCGAACTGTATTGTCATAGAGATATTCCGAAGGCTTCTATAAAAAATACCCACTATGGTAAAACAGGTAAAAGACATAGGTGAGACATACGCATCAAAAACATGTATGGACCAAATTGTGCGATTACTGCGTATATCTAAAAGTTTTCTCTGAAAAAAAACCCTATATTTTCCTCGATAGAAAGTTATAGATTAGTTTTTCTGTTAACGCTTATATGCTCGCGGTGTTTTGATAACTTCGAATTTTCAGTAAGAGCTGTTTGGAAGCAAACTTTACAGCTACAATTTTCATTTAGAATATAAGAGTAATCGAAAAAAAATGGTCCGTCTAATTTTTGGAATTCCCAGTTAAGTAAATCTGAAATTTTAGCTAAAACTGCGTTGTTTTTCCGGTGCAGAATTAGGTGCGTAAATTATTTACCAAGCAGTTCAAGCTTTTGCGGTTAAGAGGTAATATGTAAGGGACGAATGCGATATCTTTGCATGAAGTACGACCGATTAACGCGCTATTCTCACACCACATAAGCACGAAAAAAATGTGTGACGGATCACTCTTCCTGAAATTCCGTGTTCATTTGGGGAGGACAAGTAAGCAAGGATGAATACATTAAATGTTCGGATTACTGGTCAGGGCAGAACCTGTCTACAAGCTAAATAGGTAGGGAGAAAGCATCACAAACGGATAGAATTGCTAAATGACATTTTGAGTACCTGATGAGATCATCGCTATCGCGTACCCCGTCTCCATCCTGATCATATATTACGCCAGAGAAAAACCGTAAATTACGATACTTGGTCAAATATTCATATGTTTCATCCAAAACATATTGCCATATTCCTGAAAGCTTTTCTTTCAATTTACTATGATTACTATTTAAGCAATTTTAAATTAAAATTATGGCTAGTTTTGCATGACTTACTTACCATCAGCAAAGACTTTTGGCACTATCACCAGACCCAGATCCAACGTATAATAGCTATCTGAAACGATTATCATACAGCATAAATAAACGAGTAAAGACGAAAGTAACGTTGGCGAACAAAATGTTAGCCTATTTGCGTCTCAGGCAATTATGGGTTTTGAAACTATAAATTATAAGTCACTACATACTACTGGATAGACCATCGACAGTTCCAGTTGAATAGCTTCAATGGACATGCTTAAAGCTTCCTATCAATATTAGTATTTCATTGGTCAGTCGTTGTTGCACATTATTTTATAAGATGCAGAAGATAAGTAAGTTACCAAGATTTCCGAACAAAGAGATTGTTCCGTAACTTTCATTCCTTGCAGTTTCACATGAATTAGCTAGCGAGACATTGTCAACGTAGGTCACGCAATTTCCGCTGAAACAAATGAATGCGTGTGAGTGTGGGACAATGCTACTAGAATAGGCCGACCCATTATCTCGTTGCAGTAAACCTCACATTGTCTTTCCAATCCAAGCAGCATTCCCGAAGATGCCTTCCACCATAACCGTTCTTTGTAACTTTTTATCGAAATGTACAATGGCGTCACACAACTGCAAGCTGCACAGTTCGCCCGTGAAATCGCGAGCAACACTGACAGAACTGTGTAATGCTGTCCGGCAATTCTGGTACGTACTATCCATTAGCTGAATAATGTCCGAAAATTATTGTTAAAATTGAAATCGAACATATTCTTCATCGTTATTTTTGGTGCATCACATGTTACTTTTAGATAGGTGAAAAAACCAGGAGCAAAGGTATAAGGATTGATGGTTTCAATTCAATAGAGCAGTGAAATTTATGTGATTGGAAGTTTTTTTTTACTCAGTTCAGAACCTCTAAATCCTATAAGCGTTTGACCCGATTTGCGAAAGTCCTCGTAGATGACACAAAAATTACCGAGCAGTTACGTGAAAAGCTGCAGGTTTTCATCTTTATCTTATCGGTGCATTGCTCTGATGGGCGATTGACAGTAGTTATCGGATAAGCTGGAGGATTGCGGAGTACAGTGAATAAAGTACCGTTGGTTCCATTATTTGGTGCGGCGTCAACTCGTAACAAATCTGTATTGTGCAAGGCGTATGATTTATGAAAATGCTATGAGTGAAAATTCAGGTTTTCAATTCCATCGAAGCAACAAATAGCTGCTTCGATGATTTCGTTTCTATATTGCAAATGCAGTCTGACAGGTCAGTGTTCTGCACTCATTCTGCGCTTAAAGATTGGAACATACATGCAAATAGGTTGTAAAGCTCAATATTCTGGAAGCCACTAATCTCTCGATTTCGCGCAATATCAGGACCAACAGCAATGAACGTGGCCCTCATGCTGTCAATCCGATTGTCATATCCGTGGTCGCCCAGATGTTTGTACGATTTTCTTTCCTTCTCTGTCCTGAACACAAACTTTCTAACAGTGTGATCTGAACATTTAATTGCGGACTTATTCGACGGTATTGTTATAAGCGCTCTAGGAAAAGCGGACGTAAGTATATGTATGCGTGGACAAGAACTGTATTAAAAAGCTCGTTACTGTTATGTCACTGAAAGACACATACTGGAAAATGTACACTCCTGGAAGTGCTTTAATGATAATGTCGCCTATTCTTGATGAACCAGCATAATGGAACCTTATCGGAACCAAATCCTTCCTGTATACTAAATAACTATTTCCATGTCGACATTCTATTGCTGAGATCATGTCATTTATCGAATTATCTGAATCTGAAAATTCAGGAATGTACTTATCAAAAAGATTAATGTAGTCGTCGAGGTGCTTAAGAATTAGTGTAAAATACTTGTAAAAAAGTAGCATTACCGTGTTGAGATCGATAAGTAGTCTGGTTGATTTTTATTCGAGCTACCGTGCCAGAAAAAAATAGGTCATTGAATTCTGACCCTAAGTAATCCTGAGTGATTACAGACTTGCTCTGATCTATCCGTTGCATGCCTGATAAAAACCAACATTAAATAATATCAGGCTATTTCATACTAAAATATTTACATCGTCCGATGAAACTAAATGTGCTATCATAAATGCAAGAAATTTTACAGATTGAAGATAAGCAAAACAATTTTTTAGCACTCTCCCAGCGTTTCATCCAGTAAATGCCAAGTGAACAGGATAAATTAGAAAATAATTTGATGTTTCTCTGTTTGAATTTAAACCGATCAAAGGTTTCGAGCATTTAAGGATTATTAATCGGCAAACCGTGATCGGAAAGCAAAATGAAGTTGATGCAGCCCATAAGACCTTGTTCAACCAGTTGATTTATCAAGTAATTTATCATTCCATCCATTAAAATCGTCGCCGTGCGAACCTTAATATCAGAAACGATTAATTTAATCGTTGGCAGATGGGATGTGTGTAAGACTCACCATTTGAGAATCTGGACCTCCTACATGTCCAGCATAATCCGGTTCCTCGAAGTATAACTGAATGAGTGACGGTCGTTCGTCATCCGGCAACGTCAGCCACTTGATTACCTGAAATTTTGTTAGTTTCATTTCCATTCCACATTGGTTTACATGTAACCGATCCATGCATGAAGAATTCATTAATGCTCTTCATTTTATTAATTTAAAGAAGATTGGTTTATGTTGATAATTTACATTTGTAAATTCATAAACTATCACAGTAATTGAAATAGTGAAAAAGAGAGGGAAATGATGTCACTTCAGTCTGTTAATGATTACTTACTGTATCAATGCGTTGCGTGAAGGCTACAGAGCTGTTGTATCTCATCGAGTAATCAGGCAGTTTCCCTAAAACAATGTAAGTAAAATTTGCAAGAGTACGAAAGAAAAAGAATGATAGGTTGCAATGATCACAAATTAATCGCTCAGCAGAATACACTAAATCTTCAAGAATAATTAATGAATGAAACAAAAAGGTGTAATTTGAGTTCTTTGCCTCATTGCTCGTTAATAAGCGTGCTAAGCTGAAATTTCAAGCGAAGTTAATTTGGAAATACATCGCTGCATAATTTATCACAAATTTCAGTGATTAATGCCCGCCGTCAAGACAACTTTGGCTTTTCATCTCTCTTTTCCATTTATATTTGGTGTGATAGAATGATAAGCATTGCTTTCTTACCCTCTCCTTCACTTCCCGGCCAAAAGAATACACCTGACTTTAGGCCTCCCCTCTGCACCGTTTTCCATATCTGAAAGTTTTAATTTGATCTAAACAAGCGAAACTCGCGTTTAAACCACAAATTTTTTTATGCTTCATTATTGCCATTTTGTTAAATCTTAATTTCATTATGAGTGCATCATCACTGCCGGCAATGCAATTCCGTGTGAAACGAACTGTAAAAAATTTTAGCAAAATGTTGGTAAATTCCAAAAATCTAAATAACGAAGACATTTACCGGTTCTCCAAGAAACCATCCAGACTGATTGGTACTTTTTTGGAAAAAATCCTGAAATAGCAATTAAAGGGTAGTGCATAACTGATAATTAGTGGGACTGTTAAAATCAAAATCGTGCGCAAGTAATATTCCTGCAATCAGTCGTAGTTACAATATAAAAAACAAAGTCACAAAATCTTGTACTCAACGGATCATACCTTCCCCATGCTCCATTTAAAAATAGCTCATTCCAAGTGAATATTTAAACTCTTAATGAGCATTTATAAAAGGTTGTAAACAAAAGATTACCTTAAGTTGTGCATCATAAAAACGATTATCGACAATTCCATGCCAAGCGGGATAAAGCCCAGTCGCTATGGTATAATGATTAGGGAAAGTGTTTGAGGGAAATGTTGGCATCATATACTTGCTATGCGTGCCGTAGTTTATCAGACGCTGGATTGCTGGCGTGATATTTCTATGCAAATAACTGCTTCGGAAGCCATCAGAACTAACGACAAGTAATGGAGGTGCATCAAACCTAGAAAAGAAATGCAAGCAAAGCTATCCCATTAAGTGGTCAATCACTCCTGAACAACGTCCGAAGAGGAAAGGATGTGACATCTGAGGAATCAGACTTGATAATAAGCTGTTGCAATCAAAATTGATTACTTTTTTTTGCACACACTTAGGTCATCATAGGGAGCGGATGGTTGAGGTGCATCGCCGTGCTTCTGATGCTTCGACCTGGCGATCACATATAAGCTGCCAATTATTATGACAGTAATAACCAGAAGTGGTATTATGATTCCCCATCCGAATAATGCGAATTTTCGCAATTTTCCACTCCTTTCTACTGTATTTGTTGAAATATCTTCCTTGAATTCGTAAACTGCAATGTCCGAATTTGTGTCCTAAAGGTCATTCACTGTTGATGTTAGCAACATACTTGTGCTGACAATATTTTCAGAAAAAAAGTTAGTCAAAAAAAAATTGTTAAGTTTGCTGCCTTGTGTTCCTGTGTTCCTACACGTTGTAAATGATGTAGGCGTATCACACATCATTTCATTTTTCTAATTTATAATTCACATTCATGGCAATATAAAATCAGCAATGATATTTAAAAAATAACCTAAAATTTCAACCTAAAATTGACATCATAAATATCATTATATTTCCATCGCATTTTACTGCTCTCATTTTTAGTCTTCTATATTCCTTACGTATCAAATAATATTCAAGTAAAAAATTTTGTCAAAAAAAAAATTTTGTCAAAACAATACGAAAGGGTAATTCACTGTAGATTTATGGTTAGCTAACTCAGAAATTGTGAACAACGAATTCAATGATAGCACAGATCTTTAAAACTGATTACAGCCAAATTGAAAGATCTTACTAATAAGCTTTGAAGATTTGAAGATGTTGGGGTAATTAGTGGTTTTGAAATTTAAAAAAAAAATGGAAATAACTGGTCACTAATCATCTAATGTCTGAAACTCACTGAAGCTACTACATCTACGAGTTACGCTGGATAGGTAGCATCAGAATCTGAAGATACCAAATGTCGGTTTCGGCTAATAGAAAAGCCTCAATATTTTCTAGTAACGATGTGTGAAATGTCAAAGCTTCAGGCATTAAAAGAACTGAACTGCAATTTCTTGCCTCATTTAGTGCTATTTTAATCATTTCGATCACTTTTTGAAATGAAAAACTTTCCACAGTCAGCAGAATAAATCTCGAAACACTGATTTCTGCATTACTGAATTAAGCGAAATTTAGTTGTGATTAGCAAAAATGCTAATTATTACTGTTATTCTTGTTTCGTTCAGCCAAAATTTCCTTACTTCAGTATATTAAATTAATAGTTTTAATTTAAGGTATTAATTTAGTCTTGAAATGAAATGAGAAATATCTTGTGATGCCCTTATTAGCTTAAATTGTTAGTAAATTCATTCTTAAAATCTTCCGTTCTTTGTTTTTAATGAATTTAATCAAACGTTTCAATTATTAATATAATTAGAATGCAAATATGTGTGACTGTATGTAACAAGTTTGTAAGTTTAAGAGTTTCTGCTTCTGTTTAACTAATGCAATTGATTTGTTACCTTTGGTGCAATTGGAGCCATCGATAGCTTTCGCTGTTGTTATTGGTAGTGCTATCGGAAATAAAAAAACCACAATGCAATGTATTGTACTGTAAAATCCGATTATTCATTTCACAGTTACTCTTGGTGATTGAATACATTTCGCAAGAACAAAATATATTTCACATCGTATAGAAAAATGAAATTAAATGAAATTTTGTATTTCTTACACACTTTTATTTCCTTCTAAATTTCCCTTCAAATTAATCGTAACATTTGTGAATGAAAAAATGATTATGAACTTGCTTTTAGGCTACTACAGCTAACTCAAAATTAATTTTTCTTAAAGTAAACGATGGAGAGGGAAAGCATAAATTAATATTTTATCATTTCTTTTTTTCCTCATTTGTAACGCTGTCAATTAATGCTAAAACAAAAAAGTACAATTTACACAATCAAAATTTAAAATGATCAATGAACGAAACGAATGAACAAGAACAGAATTGTTGAAACTCTGAAATTCTCAATTGAAACTCTTCGAATTGAAGATATACCATATGCTAACTAATTGGGTGAAGTAAGTCATTTAAACGCTTCATGAAGTCCCCAGCTTAAATGCACATATTAGCTAACACACGCAATAAGGAGGGAAATGCAAAATGCATTTGTGGAACTTACGTACCATGCAAAGTGATCAATGATTTTAAGTGGAAAAAAGTTTGTGCGCAATTAATGCTTTATGATAAGAGTGCTGCTGAATGAAGAATAGATCTTGCTATTCAAGAATTTTTAGAGCGCTTTCTTTGAGGAGAAAAGGAAAATGAATAGTTGCGGGAGGGATTCAACGGTGTTGCTTTTATTACTACAAACATACACCTTTAATGTGAACTTTGGTCAGATGTTGCAAGCTTCTTCATCACACTTTTTTGGCACTGAAAACTGCGAGCTTTTGACGTAGGGAAGTGCTGCCAGTGAGAGGACGAAGTAACTTTAATGAACTCTTCCATAAGTATTTCATGTTGAAGAAGCGGCGAAATGAATAGCCCAAATAAATGAGAAGTATAGGGAAATGCTGGTAAAAGTGAGAGCTTCAGGGATTTAATTAATAAAATAGTAATTAGTAGTTGTCGCACGCAAAATTTGAGCTTCTCAAGTCAAGGCTTAAATTTTGTTCGAATTCCTCAATAGCTCGAGCCTTCTTCTAGAAGTGAGAGAGAACTGATGAAACATTTCAGTTCGGATAGCAAAGCACAGACTGAACGACACACTACATTGCCATCACACTGACAATGCATTAAAAGACCAAATATTTAGTTTTACAATGAAAATTCATGCAATAAAAATTTTTCCCATAACTTCTTCAATTCCCATCTTGATTGTTTAGCTTTATTTCTCAATTTTTTAAATTTCGCTTAGTTTATCCGATCACAAAGGGATGAGAAATATGTTCCACTTGGAGCGGAAGAAATGAAGGACAATTCGAAATAATTCCAGGAGACAGGAGTGTCGACGACACAGGACGATCTTATTTAACGTTTGAGTAGGAGAAAGTCGCTGACATTCACACACTTAAACTCATTAAAGAAATGAAATTAGTAAAGTTCAAGAAATCACTCGATTGCTAGTTACGTGCAAAATAGAAATAGAATAACAACAAACCTCCTGCGCAAGGAAACACGAATCTTTTGCTTCCTTGAATTCCTCCGCAACTACCTGCTTTATCGATTTTGAAAAATCCCGCGCAACCTCTATGGATGACCTCCTGTCATCCACGTCCCTCCATTTCTGCATGTGTTGAAGAGCAGCTCATCAACGCAGACATTTTCAGGTGATTTCCGTCTATTACATTTTGGTCGCTTCACGTGAGATTCAGAATTGCACGCACTGATGACAGGCATTTCACCTTTCCTCTTTGCTTTCTTTTGTTGATAGCATTTCAAGGATTGAGATGGAAGTGCTTTCTTTCTTTTTGTAAAAGTGACATTTACAGTTTAGAGCGTAGCAGCACACATCTTATCATACTTACGTGAAAAGAAGGGAAAGAGTGTGAGGAAGGAAAATGACAAAGGCTTTATGAGGTGAACCGAAGACGAGCAGGTCGGAAGTGAGTTGCTGTACAGGAATTACTGTACTGTTTTTTTCCCTTCGTTGTATACAAAGTTGCTAGCAAACGATTATCAAAATTCAGCAAGAGAGCTGGAAATGTCTGTTTCTGTTAATAATTATCGAATTACTCCAAAAATTTACACTTTTTACACGTTTAATAACGTTACACGGGTATTATGCAATTCAATGATTCCTTAGAGGGTCACTCTTACGCTCGGCAAACTGTACAATCCATTACGTCCACAAATTCGATGATGTTGACAAATGGTTTACAGTTATACTTGTATGTTACGGTTAACAGCGACAAATTCTGCCAATTGCAAACGGAACAAATGAAATTCTACTGCTGCGGAAGTGAAACCGAATTTTGTTAAAAAAAGAATGAAACGCAGAGAGCGATAGAAATGAAACAAGCCATTTGTTTTTCATCGGATTGCGATGACCGATGCAGAGAGAGAGGGAGGGAGGGAGAGAGAGAGGGAGGGAGAGGGAGTGTTGTTTATGCGTAATTTGTGTATGAGTAGAGTTACGCTAATAAAGCAAGCGTTATAACGACGGTGACAATAACAAAAAAGATGAAAAGTGGTGCAAGCAGATAAAAGCAACAATTGATCCAATTCCACGTTGCGCAGCTCGTCGACGTCTTTCCACTTTCCATCACGTGAACTTCATCGTCGCCAACTTTATGCTTTCTTCCGCTTATTATCCTTAAATTTCAAACTTTTCAATTTGAATGGTTACGATTTGTTAGAAAAAAAGGGAAATCGGCACGCACACATTTCCAGGGATTGTCATTTTTTATTATTGCATTTAATGGATGAATTGTGACAGGAAAATTTTACACTGTGAATCAGTCACGACGATGTACGTACAATAAATCGAAAATTAGAATAAATGAATTAATTAAAATTGGTTAAGCCATTGAATAAATGTCTGTTGTAATACTATTTACTGATAGCCAGTAAAACTGTATGAAATGTTCGCGCAATAATTTTTTCCTTACCAAACTGCAACACCAATTGTTAAGTGTTTATTTTTATTGTTATTATTATTATTGCTTTTATTAATAATTATTAGTATTATTATCGTCATTATTGTTGTTAATTATTATTAATTACCATTATTATTATTATCTATTAGCACTATTAGTTACTGTTACTACTTTAATGCATTTGTAAAGTGGTAAAGCAAATTTCAACTTATCAGGTTGCCTGGATGTTCAAATGATTTCATGAGAATTTGAGCTCGTTAAATTTATGACAAATCAATTTCGTTGAAATTTATATTACTTCAATTGCACTGCACTTTGACATTCCGAACTGTAACTATCATCTGTGACAAATTTGCAGCAATTTTTCATTGCATACATTGAATAATATCTCCTTTTATTCCAAAGTGAATCAAACCGTGATGTAAGCTTTAGAGCTTAAAGCTATAAGTCATACAGCTATCGCTTCATAGTTTTGAATTTTTGAATTTCAATACAATAAGATCAAGTACGAGCTGTTAATACTATCGCATGCTAACTTTTATTATTTTTACAGTTAAGAAATACTCCCATAATTTACTACTTGATGATAAGTTACAATGATAGATGAAGTATAAAACACTCTGGCAGGCATATTAAAATATTTACTTAATTATTCGAATGAGCTCTGCGGGTGCTGCTAGATAAGAGAACTCGTGAAAAGTTCATTTATTGATTAACGAAGGCTACGGCTTAAATAGAGAGGAAATTCATTGCACCTAACTTTTTTTCCAAGAATTTTAAACGGAAGAAAAGGTCAAAGGATGAAAAGAAGGATTATAAGTGCAGCAGCAATGGCAATAATACAAATAATTGGGCAAAGGAGGAAGCAAAATAACTTCAACAATTTCTGCTTACGCTCAGCACAATGGTCCTTTCTACGATTTACCTCAACGCTGAAAAGTTCCACGTTGACATCGTTGTGCTTCAGCAAGTCCTACTCAATCTTTCCACTAAATTACATTTTCATTTTGGATTCTTGCCTGCCTGTGTCTGTCCGGAAATATGCAAACGTAAACTTTACTCGTCGCATCCCTTGCGAGAGTGTATTTTCCAATGAATATTTCATAAAATTCAATTAAATTAAAGACTTTTATTAATTTTCCATTTGCTATGAGTAATTTAGCAATGTGGTAAATGCTTACGCAACTATGTTCACTTCATCTTATTTAACTTAATTCATAGGTGAAAGAGTCACTAACCAAGGCTCCGTCTTATATGGATGTGGTGTGAGGCCTTCTTCGAAATTCAACTGCTTTTTAGTGGCATCAAGCAACTGGTCATGTTCGTAGTTCATTCCAATCCCGCCTTTTTCTGTACCTGTAAATTATCGGTGAACAAAACAAAAATAAAAAACAAACTTTTGTACAAATATGGAAATGTTGCGAGGAAAATTGTAAAAATCCTGTCATTCTTCTTTCCTATTAACTTTAACTTCTCAAAAATAAAGATAATTCTTTAAAGAAAAGGTTTTTTTGCATGGAATACTTTTGTTTCGTTATCTCTCGAAAACATTTGCATTGAATTACTATTTTCTCCTTTTTGCTACCTCCGACACCTAACTTTTCCACCTAAATTAAGCGAAAAATATTCCCATAATCTTTATTGGACCAGCAAAGGTGGAAACTTTCCTTGCAATTCTTCCACTTTTCACACGTTCTTGGACTTCTTTTTGCATCACACTGTTTTAAAATTTTCTAATTTTTTTGCAAAGACTTCTCATAAAGTAACTTTCCTACAACGCTCAAATGCCACCTCTCTCATTAGCATTTAACATTTGTAGCAATAATTTTGTCCAATCATAATAGCACATAGCACTACGCGTTTCAGTTTCCTAAAGTGTTACCGCAACTAATTGATATTAGAAAAGAGTAAGGATTTCTTCATTCTGTAAAATGGTTAGAAAGAAAGATGGACTAACGGAAGTTTTTTGGAGAGACTGTTGCACTGTTAGCACTGTCCCTGGACAACTGAATCGTTGTGTCCTGAAGTCGTTCCTCCAGTTCGTCCTCGTGCACCACTCGTCCAAAATTTCTCAGAGACTGTAAACATCGCATTTTCCAATCGTTCAATATTCAATTGGAAATTTATTCGTCAAATTTGTGTAATATCTTCAGGTATTTGCTGTAGCAAATCATGTTGGTAATGCCAGAAGATGTAAGCATCGGAAAGCAACGTTATTAATTCCAAATTTTACATTTGTCTTGCCATTTTATATCTTGTAACGAATGATATGAAATCAGTTATATGCCAAAAAAACTGTAACATCAAAACCTAAAGTAACCAACCGATTGATCAATATTAGCTTCCACTGCCCCCCGAGGTTGCTCAAAGTCATTATCTAACTGGTCCCGTGCATTGGTGGAAGTGGAACTTGTAGGATAACGTCGCTTCATCTTGCTCATCAATAATCGCATCAAAATGGGTGATTTGGTTCGTTTCAATTTCGGTGTTGCGATGTAACTTCCACGTTCCTCAATGTTCAGTGGCCGGGAAGATTCGTCTTGAATGGCATCCTCCAATCTTAACTTAGTAAATTATTGGTCGCCCGATAAGCTTGGGCTCAACAAAGCGGCAAGACTTATAAGTAGAAACTTATTTACAGAAGCTGAGAAGAAGAAAGACTGAAGGAACGAGCAACAAACTTCTTAATTACTTGTTCTGTTTGTTTGACTTGACGGTTTTTTGCTAGATGCTGTTGCTGTGATGGTGCGCCGTAGATTTTAGAATGCTCCGATCCGCTCGATGTACGCCTAGCAATTTGCCGTTGAACAGCTGACCTTGAATGCAATGCCTAAAAACTGTTTCGTTCGTATTTTGAAAAAATGAGAACTTAAACTGAGCCCCAGCTACCTCAACTGTCCCACTTCTAAATTGGCGGCATTCTTCAAAATTTATTGAAATGGAGAATTGAATATTCATGAAATTGCAGGAATGTTTATGAATGGTAAGGTATGAGGAATTTCAAAAGTTTCACTGCTTACCTTTTGCTGCGATTCGATATCGAGCAGCGGCGACATTCGCTTTTTAATCTTCGCCGTTCCTCTTCCTTCATCATCGGATGAGTGACGAGAAAGAGCTCTTGTTTCAGTGCTGTACTCGGGTGGTGGGGTCCTTCTCATATGCAAATAGCCCGCTCCATTTTCATTTTCATTCGATGGCAGTGATTGCTTTTTCACGATTTCATTCTCTCGTGGAATATCGTTGATCAGTGTTTCGTGCGGCTTAGTTCTCGAAATCACTGCTTAATGAAGACCACTCAATCATTCCTCACAAAGAACAAAGAGAATAACTGCCTTTCACGAATGAAGCATCAACCGCTGTATTCTAATTCGTCCGTAAATTTGTAAATTTTACATTCTTTTCACAAGTGTATATTTCACAGAAATTAATTTACAGCTAATTCTACCACTAACTTTAGTGAACTGATATTCTAATTAGGTAGTAATAATTTTTGCAAAATTGGACAAAAATCCTTTTCTGCAGTGTTTTTCTATCACATAAATTTCTGTTAGCAATTTTTGACCCAATTGACAAAAAAAAGTCTATCAGTAAATCGATTTACTGGTGTCAAAATTTTGAATATTAGCATATTCTCCATCTGACAGCCTTCCGTCCTTTCGTAAATTCGTCAAGTATTCATGATGTGTCGTCCTTTTCGGGTCAAACAAATATGGTTTCGTTAGAGGTAGTTGTGAGGAATTGTAATTCAACGATTCGAAATTTGTTGATTGTTCACCGACCAATTTAATCGGAATAATCCGTTCGTGTGGAATATTTCTACAATTAATTTACAACATAACAAACATGATTTATAAAATTTTTTCTTCCATCAATCAATAATTATTACTGATTACTTTATCAAGTAAAACTGATAATTAATTATTTAAAAAAAAACGTTTACTAAATAAGGTTGAGGAAAAAAAAGGTTGGAACGGAAAACAACGGATTATCATGTCGATAATTTAACTTTTTCATTGAAATCATCTTTTGGTTAATGGCAGGAGAAGATCGAAGCAGCAACTTCCTCAACTCAAACATTCATGCCGTGATGGGCTAGCGTAGTAAACTGTTCAGCAAGGAGAATGGATCGAACTTTTAGAGGAAGAAAAAAATTCACAAATATGAAATACCAATTTTTTCGCGGACAATAAATGACGAACAAAGATTAATTTCGGCTGGAATGAGTGGAGTGTGATAGAAGAAAAAAAAAAAAGGAATAAATTTACATACTTTATAGAAGACTGTGTAGATGTTGACGTATACTCAGGCATACTGTTATCGGAGAATTCAGTATTCTCGTCAGGTACGATAGATAACGGATCCAGAAGTCTGACTTGCCGAAAGAAGCGATCCAATTCGTTCATTGACAGTTTCCAACTTAATTCCACCTTCTCTTCTATTTCATCCTCTTTTTCATTCTCTACAAAAGAAACAAACAACAAGCTTTTTTTTTCTTTTACTTTCATTTTAAACGAAATGTATTTTGACACTAAAAATTTTAATAGAAATTATTTATTTTTCATTTTTTTAGAGTAAAATTTAGGATAAAATTTCTATTTTCTCTTCCAAAACTCTTAGAATTTTTGTTTCAAGAACGTAAGGAAAGGATGAGGAAGCGACAGGATGCAATCAATGGAAAAATATTTTCAAAAAACAGTACCGACAAACAGTACCAACAGTAACTGATCATATCGAAGCGGTTGGTTGGGAAAAACGATTGTGACAGATATCACTCTGTCATCACAACGACAACAGAAAGAAAAGCTTTCAGACAGTTAAAAAAGTTTGCATGGATTGATATTTAAAAAAGGGATGATATCTGAAATTTGCATCGTACTCTTTCGCTTGAAAGGAATCATTGAACATTATTTATTGAGAACAAAATATTAACTGAGAGAAAGTGATAGTTTGTAAGTTTTAACGGATGTTTGAAATGACACGTTAAAATGAAGAAAAAAAGGAATTTCGAAAATTTGATTATTTCAAATTTAAGAAAGACTAAAGATTAATTTGAAATATTTGGAAAGAACGAAAGACTCATTCGTCATAAGCATTTGCTGGGCTTCCATGCCAAACAATTTCTTATCGCCGTTTTCATGCAAACAATATAACTGTTTACGGTTGATAATTGTCAACTGTTTACAGTAACTCTCTCGCCCTCTCTCTCTCTCCCTCTCCCTCCTCCGCTCCCCAATGTCTGTGTATGTATCATGATGAACCGGTTTATTTTGGCGGGCAAAGATATCAAAGATGTCGGATTGGAAAAATTTGCACGTTTTTTAAAAAAAACCCTGACAAAATGTAAAATCAAAGTTAAATTCTTTTCAAATTTTCAAAAAAATTCTTTTTTTTAGAACCAAAATTCATTATTGATCAAATCTTACGATTTCTTCCAGACAACTTCTTTCTTAAGCTTCTCTCTCTACCTCTCTCTCCTTTGTAATTTCATAAGAATACATAGAGCGGACTCATCTAACATAAAATAATGAAATATTGAAATTCAAAAATTAGTACGATGATGTTTTCCATAGCAATTTATGGAAATTAACTTCATTTTGTGGAACTTTTATGACTTTGTTTTTTCACTTCTCGGTAATTTCAAAAGTTTTTCCTTCTCTCGCTTGTAATGAGCAGCGCAGGTGGAGTATGAAGCAGGCAGGTAGACTGCTGAGTTTTGATTTCGATTTCTTTTTGACTTACAATTGAGAGAAATAGCACAAGAAATCAAGAGAGAGAAAGGAAATGGTGAAATCAATTAAACGAGACGTCGGTGCATCAGAAATCAAGTCACTACAATGAATTAGGTGACGTGGAAGAAAAGATAAAATTAAGTCAAACAATCGATGTTGCAGGAGGAGCATTTTGAATTCGATTTCAGGTTCAAGTTCAATGAGCACAAAGAGATCGGAAGAACCGGAAAATCTCTTCGTTTCCCAATTGACCTTGTGAGATTGGTGAGGGAGTGAGCCGAAAAATTGCTTTATCAGTCGTTTGTTGGGAAATATTTTATTACGCATAACGAACCTTTGCATGTTAACTTAGCTAACAAGAAATGAAAAAAAAAGTTGGAAATGCAAACAGTAAGATCAGATGAATCGTTGTGTTTACACAGAATGAGCTGAGAGCATGACGTGAAGTGAAAGAGAGGAAACAGAGGGAAGGGTGGCGGAGAAGTTAAAAACTTTCAAATCATTTCATTTCATAAATGCTATGCTAATGTATGATTCCTGCAACATTGTTATTTCCCTTGGAAAGCATATTTTTTTGAAAATTTTAAATAGAATTTAGTTTCTATTTTACAATGAAAAGAAACTTTTCAGGCCGTCACTTTTCAATTTAATAATTCTAATTGCCAAAAGGATAAGAGAAAAACAGAGAAGCTAAAGGCGGTAAATTAGTGTTTCCTCAACCGTTCCTATTGATATGCAAATTTTTTAGAGTAGCAAAAATAACTGGAAAGCTAAGTCAAATTTGTTATATTTTTCAATGTATCAAATAAAGTAGTGAATTTTTTGCAGCATAAATTACATTGAGTTAGTGTTAGCAGTATTACTGAGGTTTGGTAATATAAAGAAACAAAGAAGATTATCAGATCAGACCTTTCTTGAGTTGTAGGCAATGGTCATTGAAGAAATAGTATTTGTTGTAGCTCAAATTCAGATGACGTAATGCTAGCTTGATCGTCTGCGACAACGAAGGCTTCTCATTGTTTGATAAAAAGAGTATTATTGTATTCGGCAACAAATGACGTGGAAATAAATTGATTATCTGAAGCAAAAAAAAAAGAATCACTTAACTGAATAATTGATTAATGAATTGGTAATTGAAGAAATGAAATCTGACAGCTCACTTCCATCAATGTGTTTTCATCCTTGTTGATCGTTTCCTCGTCAAATTTCAGGACAAGGCATAGTGCGTTTATTTGCATATTCTGACTTTCGGTTTGGAAGTTATGCAATATACTTACTGTTGCTTCTTTCGTTGCTACTTCACTGCAACGTAATAGTAATAGTAGAAGAATTATCGTCTCACATATCGTTGTAAAAATGAGTGGAATTCCATCGGATGCTACGTGCTTTTGGAATTGAGGAAGAAGCACAAGTCTCCTGAGGGGAATTTAAAAGAGCTCGAGTGGAGGAGAATGTTTTGATTGCTGGGATTGTTGGAAGTAGCGTGGCAGAGCTCGAAGTCAACATTCCATCAAAAGTTACCTGTCGCTGACAATTTCTGGCGTATCGATCACAACTGGTCTGAATGGCATAACCGTTGCATTGAACACGTATTTGGTGATGGATTTCATCGGCGTACTTCCTTGATCAAAGATCTGAAGCTATTGCAGTGCAGTAACACTAATCCAACGTAACTGTTGCAAGAGCAGCAGCAACACCAAGCACTTCTTTAACTCTTAACAATTTGAATTAGAGGGACTCATTCGCCTCTCTCTACTCCCAGCGATCATTCGGATATGCGATTGGAGCGAATTACTTCAACCTCACTGATATTGCACTTTCCTTTCTTCTACCTTTTACCTTTTCAATAGTCTCATAAACAGTAGTGCTTGGAATTTTAAAGCACCCATTACCTCATTGGCAATTTTATATCGATCACCCTCAAATTGAGCACCATAAAAGTAATTACACATGCAATCAATTAAAATCGATTTGTTACTACCACTTCCTCCAACTAGTAAAATAACGCGATCGCTACGCTCCATGTCATCTGGAAGTGAGGTTTTCAGGAAGGGTTTTAGTGAGACGATCATTGAAGGGAAGACATGGCTGTTAAGAAAAGCAAACTTCATCCTTCGTCACCGTGCATTTTTCCGCACTTTCCGTTTTAGCTATGAGAAACAGTAAGAGATTCTAGTCGACAGGCGCAAATCGCTATAAATTAGAAATTTCTTGCGCGACTACTTCCAACCTGTTGAAGCTCCGGCAAAAACGGTGCGAACATTGCCCACATCGAATGCTTCACCGGAAAATTTGCTCACTGTTCGCTGTTTTGAACTGCCTGCATTCAAGTCTTCCATTGTTCGAACTTCTGAAATTAGCATTATAAATTCATCGGCTTCGCCAGTTAACAGTTGAAAGGTAAAACTTTCGCGATACTTTACGCATTGTTGAAAGTCATTCCTATTAGTCGTGTGGAAGGCATTTAAATCGCTCATAAATGGATATAATTTTCTTTTTTATCTTCAATGTGATGGACAACTTAGTTTTGCTATTCTATAAATTATAGTCTAACTTTTCTTCAATCTTAGCATAGATAAAAACTGGCTGAATTCGAGCGAGGAGTGGAGAAGTGCTGCAAGATAAAATGTGTATGAATTTATAAAAATTTGCAAAAATTAAAGAAAACGCGGTGCGTAAGACGACTGCAATCATAACAGTAGTGGTAGCAACCATCATAGATGAATAACAGTAATGATGAGAATAGTGATAATAGTGGTAGTAATAATAGAAGTAGTAATTAATGGATAAAGAAATCAGGCGAGAAGCGAGTGAGTGAGAAAAGAAAAGATATCCGTGCACAAATAAATCTAATTTTTAATTGTTTGAAGAGGCGAGGTTGTTCAAAGGTTAAAGATAAGGTTAGATTTTTAAGGGAAAACCAAATTCGGTAGTTTGCCGAATCGATAATTGAGAGATTTCGAACAACAATAAAGTAGTGATGAGAGTGTTTTGACGACGAACAACTCTTTCCTCTCTTACTTTTACGAGGAATATAACTAACCTTTTTTTTTTGTTTGAAACTTTTTGACTTTGGAAAAAGTCAAGAAAATTTGCGAAAAACCCTTTTAGCACTTCGCCATTCATTCATTGCATTAGAAATGGAATTACAAATTTGTTTAAGAGTCATGAAAAGGCCCTGAATGGCATTCTATTTCAGGACATTACGTATGCATTAACCTCTAAGATTTGTGGCTATGATATGAGGAATTCAGGAGAATCCTTAATAGCAGTGAACTCATGCGATAAGAGTTGTGATAAGCAAAGAAGTGAGTGAATTTTTATGCAAAATGACAAGTTGAATATGTTGCACTTGTTGCACACAAATTTCATTCCATGTAAAGTTGAAGAAAAAATAAGTTGGACGAAGTGATTGATCGCTTTCAACCAGCCGATGAGTGACCTTCAAGGAGCAGAAGGAGACGAAGTAATAAGTAAGATGGTTGAATTACAAAGTGAAAAGTGGAACGCTGACTGCCATCAGTGGGTGATAACAATGATAACAACAAGGGTAATCATCATAATTGCCGAGTGATCAACATCGCTGACACAAACAGGTCCTCTCTCCTTCATTTTTTCCTCATTTCTCATGCGTCTCCCAAGCACTGATTGCCATTATCACTCATTATCATTGCCACCATGAAATTAGCCGATCTTTAGAGAAATAAAAATTCGCAACGTTGCCAATTTCAAATGTTTATTTACATTTTTAATGAAACTACTTTCCTTAACGACTGAGATTGAGAGACAACCAGACCTTCTTCCTTTGTTACCTCTCCCTCTCTCTTCCTCTCTCCTCTATCTCTCTGTCTTTCTCTATGCTTCTCTCTCCCTCTTTCTCCCCCTTTTCTCTCCTTCAAGCAAAGTAATTACGTGATGTTACCTAACAAAACACTGTTAAATGTTGCGTGGATAATTAGACGATAACTAGACGATATAATGAGCAGAGTGATAAACATGTCAGAGAGAAGGGAGGAGAATAATATGATCATTGAAAAAGGAATTAAAAACTGATCGCAATATGACAGAGAGAGAGAGAGAGAGAGGAGAAAGAATATTCTCTCATAAAAACTGATATTTCATTCTTGAAATTATAAATTGAATAACAGCAATTCCAATTGCATAAGTTGAATTTTTTATTTATCAAATTTTAATTTTATGTGATTAAATTGAGATCATTTATGTGATATGCGTGTGGAAAGGAACAACAAAAGTTTTAATTTTTAAATAGAAAAAAAGTGATGTTGCTAACTGACAGTTGACAGTTTAAATTGTAAATTTTTATCGCTTTTTTACTGTTAAGTGAAATTTTGCAATTTGTTTTCCAAAGATTACAAATGAAAAAATTGCAATTAGTAAATTGGAAACTTTGTGAAATTTTGAAATCAATTGTTGTTGCAGTTGGATAATAGTTTGCAAGAGGAGAGAGAGAAGAGAACAGGAAGGAGAGAAGGTAGTAAATATTCGAAACAATTTGATTCGGAAGTACACAACTATTTTCCCTGTTTTTTTTTTTGTTTAATTTTCAAGAAGCTGAAGAATGAATTTTAGGTGGAGTTATAGTATCGAACGTCATCATCTTTCATATTATTTCATCGGTGTACTTCCTCGATCAAATATCTAGAGCTCTATACTGTCGTACAGGAGGAGAGAGAGACTGTAGGTTACTATTGATAAGTATAATGGATGGAAATTGATTTTCCTTTCAATTCTGTATTCACTTTAATAAATTACAAAAGCAATTAGTCATTGGGGTGACCAAAGATTTTGAAACACACTGTAACATCACACCGTTACCTTTTCCTGTAATCTTTCCCTTTTGTACGGCACTAACATCTTCACTCCTTTGGAATATCCCGGTAATCCTGATAGACTTTGTGAAATTATTGTTTCAATTAGCGTTTTGCAAAGTGAATTTTCATCTATAATGGTTTGCAACTGAATTTGAAGACAACATTCTCTTATGACAATTATTGTTTACAATATGTAATAAGGAAGACCCAATACAAAACCATTATCTCACGTACGTCAAATAAACCCTTATCATATCAGTTAGGGCGTTAATTTCATGGATGGGAATATATAATGATGAAATGAGAGTGACATTTTCGTACGACGGACGAAATGAGTAAGCAAATTTATGAAAATGAAAAAATTCATAAAATATTTTTAGTATGAAAAATGCTAACTAATGAAACGGAGCGGTTTTATATTAGAAAGTTTTTAGTGAATTAACTCATTTCATTGTATTTTGTATTTCACTATGCTAACTCCTCTCATTTCACTTTAATTTCAAAAGTATTCAAAGTATTGCTTTCCGTGCGCGTGTGCGTGTGTGTGTGTGTGTGTGTAACAGCTTACATCTAATGGATTTGAAGTAAAGTAGAAGTTGCATGAGTCATCAAGTTGCAGCTTGATTAGGAAGATTTGAAAGTGATCGAATTGCAAACAAAAGAAAAGCCGACATCCATCCAATCTACTCAAACTGAGCAAGGAGACGAGGATGATCGCACGGAAAGACGGTAATGTGTGAAGGAAATAATTTCATCAACAACAATAGTCGGCCGGTTTGCTAATGTTATTTATTTCTATTTTCATAGATTGATGAGCAAACAGCGAAGGGACAGGTTTTACTTCAGAAGGCACTTTACTGTTTGAATTATCTCTGCGGAATCTCTCCCTCCTCCCCCGTTTCTTCTCGGGCAAAAACAATTCACAGAGAGAATTCATTGCAATTGTAACTTCCATTTATGTGGTAAAAGATAAAGGGGAAAATATTTGATATGCTAATTTACATATTGCAGTATTTTTAAAGACTGTAGAGTAGGCAGAAGAAATTTTCAAAAACGAACGGAACGTAGCTGCTCAATTAACGTTCACATTAATTTGTGTCGAAATTTGAAATCGATCTGAACGAACGATAACAGTTCACTTCCACCAATTGCAGTGAAAAATACGGAAATAATGTATGTGTGTGTGTGTGTGTGTGCGTGTGTGTGAGTGTGTGTGTGTGTGTGTGTGTGTGTGTGTGTGTTTTGTTTCAGCGACTGCAAACTGCTGCTACCCGCGGAATTACGCACTCTGAAACGGAATGTCCGTTAAAGGAAACATAAAAAAAACATCGCCTTCCCTTGAATTACCTGCTGTGGATGCTCTTGCCAACATGAAATCGCAGTAAGCTATTACTGTTGCTGTCGTTGTTGTTGACGTTGACGTTGACGTTGACGGGAGAGGACGTTAAGTAACGATTGGGACGATGACGTTGATGATGAATGATATGATGGATATTCCACTGATAGAGCGAGCATCTTCGTTGCAAACTGTTTAACTTTT
This sequence comes from Litomosoides sigmodontis, assembly GCA_963070105.1. Classification (NCBI taxonomy): domain Eukaryota; kingdom Metazoa; phylum Nematoda; class Chromadorea; order Rhabditida; family Onchocercidae; genus Litomosoides; species Litomosoides sigmodontis. The sequence continues at coordinate 5,349,733 of OY718807.1, read as the reverse complement.
GCCGCATTCTTTTTAACACACATTTGAGAGGCTTAAATTGCAAAAGATTGCTGCGATGATACCGATGAAAGGTAAGCTTAAACTGGATCGTATGGGATGGGAATCTTCCGTCACAGCAAATTATCATAGCGGAAGAGCGGTGGGTGGTTGTTGAAGCTTCGACGAAATCCTTCAGTGGAATTGGAAATAATTCCGATAAAATGAAAAAGTGCAGTGGGAGGGATGTTTGTTGGGCGAAAAGTGAGACGACTGTCTTGCCAGATATTTTCCGCGGTCATCGCAGTGTGACCAACAACGTGCAACTGACCGCATGCCTTGTGATGTCAGGTGGAATTAGCATTAGTCGCGCATACTTAATAAGGAAAGCTTGAAGCTTTGCTCAGTTTCGCCTCTTTGAACATTGTAAGCAGCAACACAGAAGCACAAACAATTAACTGACAATGTTTATCACAAACGGATGAATAAATCACTCGAAAGCGATCATTTCATTTGCGACAGATGCTCTCTATTCTCGCTTAAGGTGGACTTGACGCTTCGTGACGGCATGGAATTACTTTCTAGAAGTGATGTGTAAGCCTAAAATTCTAGCTGATAAAGAGCAATCCAGAAAACAGTAACGATGGGATAAAGGCCAAAAAAGTGCTATCCGATATTTTGCTGCGTTACTACAAAAGACCCGCCGGTGAAGTTAGTATCATTCAGCAGCCTCGCCATTTTTTCCGATGACTTCGTGGTGTAGTATATCCAGTAAAAGCAGTTAAAGCATATGAATGATAGTGGGAAAATCAATTGAGAGAGTTTATCGATCTGAAAATACAGTATGTGACATTTCAAAAAACTTCTCCTATTAACTTTAATAACAATAGTGAAATTTCACTTAAAGTTGAGGTGAGATGTAGGAAATTCTAAACACTGAAAATTTCCGTTGTTCGCTCCACCCATTTACACGTTTCTTATCTGACTATCAGTCTAGAACTGTACGGTATATTCCACCGATAGAAGAAGAAGGCTATCTTCATAAGGATAGGGCTGTTGTATGAGCTGTCCGTACAGAGCAGCATGATTTGCTTATCACAGCTGTAAGCCTAATCTCATTTGAAATGAATGGTTAGAGAACCCTTTCGCCTGTCCACTTGGACTTCGACCATTTCGAGATACTCTCAGAACTCAACGAATTGCTATCGTAAGCATTCTGTTGTCCATCCTTTGTTACTTTGTATGCTTCCGATGATATCTTATGCCTAAATTTACGTTTCCATAAATGTAACCGCTATTTAACACTTACTAACTTTTAAAATCAATTTTATTATCCCTGACAAATATTTAATTCATTCGTATGCTCTGATACTAACTCAGACAGCTCGAATACCCTAGTTCATTTCTGTCTTACAGTCATTGTACAAATGAAGCAGGCACTTCATCTGTTATACAATCCACTTCATGTGCCTTACAAACAGATATATAGCTCAAAAACAGGCGACACTAATTAATTCGAAATAATTTCAAAATTACATTGTCGGTTTATCTCTAATTGTTTACTTCAACTAGTCTAGTTCAATAGATCTCTTATTTCGCCCCGCTTCAGTTAACAATAGTCTTAATAAAATAGAAAATAATGATGCACAAGAAAAATGTTTTTCACGTTATTATTACTTGCGTCAAGTTTGTGAATGGATTGCCGCGAAAATTATTAATGAAATTGAATTCGACGATGGATTGTTGTACAGAAGGCACCTAAGCCAACTGTTTGGCAAATAAGTTTTAGCTCAAACTTCCATGTTACCTTTTCTGTGCTCTTGCTTGATAGTCACATCTGGTACAACTCTTCCTTCCTTTCATTTTATCAAAACTCTCTCTCCGACAGTCATCCTTTTCATTTGCATTTTTGTCCACATGTCCAACAACAGCCAATTCAATCAGTGAGAAGAATATAAAGCCCTAAAAGTAAGAGGAATTTCATAATAAATTGAGAATTCAATTAATTTCTCGCTGAAATTTAAAACTGAAACATCAGATTTTCTTGAATTTAACAAAAATAGCGGAAGAAAAATTAGGTTGAATTTGGTGGAATGCTTACTATGGACGCAAATATCCAGACGTCCATCGCTTTTGCATAAGAAACCTTTGGTAAACTTCGAGCCACATTACCGTACTGGAATATAAGCCTACATCATCTGAGAGACTAGAATTAATTCAGTTTAACTTCCATCAAAAATGAAAAACTGCAATGCTAAAAATGGAAAGACCTGAAATGTAAGCGCCATCAGTGACGATACACCTAGCGTTATTCGACCAGGTAAGCACTTTGAATCCATCCAGAATGCTATCCAGCTTAAAAAAACAAGCTTCTTTTTTAAAAACTGTCTGACTACTTTCTATGACGGTTAAACTTAGTTGATGAAATGATTGTTTCAAATAAAATGATGAACAAATGCAATAACTAAAAAGATTTATGACATTTAATCTAAATTTCACTTCAGAAATAAATCTTTTTTCTTCTATTTTCAATTAACAGTTTTTTTTTTTTTTTTTGAGGAAGAGTTGTAAAAATTGAGAGTTAATTTGCTAGTTGGGAATTTATCCTTGTTGATGGATCGTTGTTTGCTCAACGAAGATTTATTTAACTTTCTTACACTTGTGCTTCCACTGAGACTGATCTTTCAGATCGTTTACTTCAGCAATTTCAAGTTGAAAAGCACGACCTCTCTGTTTATGTAATAGGAAAAAACATTTTTTTGAGAGAAATCTTCCTGCAGGACAATTAGATTTGTGAATTTTTTCCTATATTTAAATGAAATTTTAGCAAGCCAAGAAAATTTCGTTAGTAAATGACAGCTAATATAAATCAATGAAAACGACTGGTTATGTGTGAAATTTGAATTTATTTTCTGAATTTCTCGTTTTTTTTGACAAATAAAATCTTTTTTTGGCAAAAAAATGTAGGAGTGCGCTCTTGCAACACCGAATTCACTGATAAATAGTTGAAAAGTTTTTAAGGAACAATTTTTTTTAAATGCTATTTATTGCTTATTGAAAAGTCAAGCCGATCAAAGAGCAAACAGATGACAATTCTTCATAACTTTCTTCAGTTAAATAAATGGAGACAAAGAAGAGGGATACCTAATGAAGACGGACGTGTAAGTCGGCATGTATAGCTGTAAAATGTAATAGCCGTAAGTTCTGCGAAAGTAAAAAGTCACTTTCAGTTGATCCCACTGTCCTGCCGGATAGCAGAACTGTTGCTTTTGCCACGTATAACGTGTTAATTCAAAGTCCGGCAACTTTCCCTACAAATTGAGTGCATTAGCTAATTTATAGCACAGGCGTAGCAGTGTAGTAAGTGTGATGAGAGAGGGAATTTCTTGAGAAGAGAATTCGACGACAAATACGAATTGCTCATGCATGCTTGCATCTCAGCAGTGCGTGGCTTCTTTCAAACTTCGATAAATTGGTTTATCGAAGATTGAAGAGATTTTCTCTGTTCAACTCGTAAAATTTCAACATGCAGCAGTTGCACACCTGTAAATCAAGCGTAACAGCTGTCTCGAACCAATCTAGTCGCACCCGAGCAACGTTGAAAGAGTAAGATTCAAGGGTCATAGTGCATCGTTGCACATCCATCGGGAATGACGACATGTCCAACTCACACGGCGCTTCTACCTAAAGCTATCAGATTTGTTGAAAACACAAAACTTTGAGATTCTTCAAAAAATTCTTTGCTACTTTTTTAAATTTTGTTACTTTTTTGCATTCCTTCTGGGTGCTACAAATGAATTCCCTCGTCAGTAATAATTAGTGAAGAAGGATGAGTGAATTGCTGATGCCTTACCTTAACCCGATAATTGACCCAAATTGTGCCGTTCGGATAGATCAGCAAGAAAATGTTTGGTGTTGGACTGCTGTGCACTAACGTTGATTTGCTATTCTGAAAACACACGTCGGGCAACCAAATATCGTCAATGGTACGATGGCTGAGGGTTAAATTAGCCAAGCATCTGCAATATTAGCCTTATAAATTAAGAAAAGAGGCGATTTGAATTTCTGAAACTTTCCGTCCATTAGTTAATTAGTGGAAATAATTACTTGGTGATATTTTCGAATGCCAATCCAGGATCGAGCCAGATTTGGCTAAAAAACACATCTGCGGTAAAACTTGCAGTCATTTCAGATATGCTAGAAATAGCCTGAACCATCAAATCAACCTTTACGCGAACACCTTCTGCCATCGGTATCGTCTTACGATCGTATGAAAGCATCAAATGCTCTAGCACTGACTTGAAATAAATTCCGTTCTATTAACATTTGTGAAGTAGCAAGAGGCCTAGCGAGAATTATCACAATCCTTCCCTTCTTTTCTAATTGATCTCCCCCACGACGATCACTTAGTAGACCGTTCGGTAGGACTGTTGCTGAATTTTGCTAATCGGTCGTTCTCTTGCGATCGTTGATGAGTGAGAACGATCGATCACAAATGATTGGAAAAGCTCTAAAAGTTGCAACTACTACTTTTGTGTTGTGTAATCCTGAAATGATGCTTAGCGATTACTTACTTTAGCCAATCTATCATCATTACTCCTTCTGCAATTCCCCTCTGTCCTTTGTTTCAACTGAAGCGCTTTTGGCAGTGTCGCTAATTTTAGCGATGTTTTTCTACCGCTCGCTGCGTGAGATCGCAACTTCACTTCTTCACGTTTCTGCCGAACTTTTGCCATTACCTTGAAAGCATCAATAATGTACATTGCGACGAGTTTTCTTAATGCAAAAGTTTAAATTGTGAAATGATATGCCTGATTGCTGGCACAGCAACCAACTACTACCCACAAATTCTCTTCTACTGCCAAACTGTCAACAAATAGGTTCTTATCTCTCTGACGTCACAGACGAACACCACCTTACCAGTTCGTAATCATCCTGCGTAAGGTAATGTGCACTTACGTGCACAACGTGAGAATACATTAGTACCAAAAGAGTGCGATATAAATTCATTTAACTGAGCGCTGCAAAATGTTAGTTATGAGTGGTTGTGTTAAATTTAGTGATAAGAGATAAGACGAGAAGTGTTTACTATAAAGAGTAGTGGTAAACGTTGAGGCAGAGAAAGAGCAAAAGAAGAAAAAAAATATTCAAAAAATCTGATTACACTTTGGATGTGTCACGATAAATCATTGCAGGAGTGGCTTGGCTACTTGGCTTTCTACTTGGCCCCACGAACTTGCTGCTCTTTAGCGCCTTAACCAAGAAGGAGCTAAATACTTTATCACTGTTACGCTCCTCTAAGAAATGAAAGAAATTTGTTGATTAAAGCGGTGACGGTGGAAATTTCCATTGCTTTGCTCCGCCGCTTCACACAAACGATGGAATTGAAATTTTCTTTTCAGATTGCAAGGAGCTAATTTAAATGCAGTCTGATAAGTGCATGAGGTTTCCGTGAACGTCATCCTAAAATAACACTTCAGTTCTAATCTATAAATTTTATTTAATTACGAACTTTGATAACTTAGTAAGTGCCGCACGTACACCGATCAAGAAGCGTAATGAAACAATATTATAATATTGCTTCAAGTTCAGTGACGTTTCTCTGACCAACTGCCCCTCTATCCTTTCATTTACTGTCAGTCATTACATCGGTGTCATTATGCTCGACAACACATTCCATTCCTCTCTTTCATCAATTCTCACTTTTTAAATAATTTAAACAATTTTGAACTATTTGTATTTGTGAGAAAATCATGGACTTACACGTATTGTTCTACAGCCTATTCCTCCTTAGCAATGTGTATGGCAAATAAGCTTCGCTTTTTTTCTGATACTCTCATTTATACGATTTCAAATAATTGCCTAAAGCCTAAAAATAATTATTACTAAAAATTGCTCAAATGAGGTAACCTTTTCCAAATGTTGACGGTTTACTGTTATTTCATCCTAATTTGGAGAATTAATGATAGCAGAAACACATTACAAACAAAAAAGCCAATAGTTTTTGTTCATCTAAGCTACTTCAGCTATGCTTCAACACGTGTCTGTACATTTCCGACGCTTTTGACGTGAGGCATTCTGGCACGGAGCATTAATAAAGTTTTAGAAAGGTACCTTGCGATGAGACTCTAATTTAGTAGCACCAAGAGAGCCTCTGCAGTGCTTCTGTAAATAAAACGCATGAAACACCAAAGAAAAGCTTCGTCCTAATCTTTTTTTGCTGACCATTGCCCATTTCTCTCCCAATAATTCGTTCACTCAGAAATCGCACAATCGTTTCAGCAATGATAAAATCGGTGCAAGAGGTGTGGACGAAGTATTACTGGTATGGTTCTCTCATTTAAAATGCACAGCACCCGACGTACTGAATCCACCGGTTGCGGTGCGAGAGAGATTGAAAAGTGAGGAGAGATAGAAAAGAAGTGAGCGTGTAGAAGAGGTAACTTTAACATTTATTATTTTTACAAGTAATTCGTGCCTTCCAGTTTATTCAACAGAATCCTTCCACAACTATTTTTGTGGTTTGAAAAAAAAGCTTTTGCTTATTTTCCAATCTTTTTCATTCATCTCTTTCCCATTTGGAATTAATGTGGAATCGATGTTCTCGAGTTCGGTACTGCTCGAAATCGCTTTCCAGTTTGGACTGCAAGTTTGAATGAATTCTCGGTTATCTGACCTTGGTAGACGACAAAATTTGAATTGAGGGAACCATGCAAAAGGGAGATGAGAGCGAAAAAGAGTGATTTCAGCTCAATTATATTCCTTTCGTGTACCGAAATGAAAGTCTCAACACATTGTTTTATGTCTGAAAATTTTTTTCAAGTGATTTGACAGCTTTCTTCGTACTATTCCTGCACATTTTTTTTTAATTCGATAGATGTAAGCTTTGAAATTTGGTTAGTATTGCAAAAGCTTACTGCAGTTGATATCCCGTCGTGTGAGGTTCCTTTAAGGGGCAGTTTATTCACCTCATCTATGTCATGTTCACGTAGACCACAATGCGCTTCATCATTGGTACCACCTGAAATCTCGAATATGATCTGTTCATGACTTATATGATTACCCTATTATTTCAAGTAATCGAAATTAGGTACTTTTCAAATTATCCCTTCTAACAGTTACAGGATAGATTAATTGTGTGAAAAAGCAAGTAACTAATGAATGCCACATAAGCAGATGACTTGTGGTCGTACAGTGTAAATTAATTTGTCTACTAAAAAGTTCAATTTCAAATGACACCTGACCAGGCGGAGCAAGTATAAGTGGGATAGGAAG